>JAFMSR010000004.1:24501108-24713608 GCA_022818135.1 Saxidomus purpurata | reverse complement strand
ATATCCTAGGGTCGGCCGGACTATAAACAATAAAAAAATCCATTTGATATTGTTTGTGTAATATCATGTCATCAATATAACGCGTACGTCATTTCTTTTCAATTATTTATATTCAATCCTTTGAAATAGAATTTGAAAAATATATAATTACGTACGTCACGGCCATCGTATCTAAAAAAAAAAGTATTATATAGAAAACGTTCCAAGCTCATGATGCCTAACTAATTTATATTTGGGCAATGACTACAGCAGGAATATGGAATGAATGAGTTTGTTTACGGTGACTTATGGTCACAACGTTCCGTCTTGACACAGTTTCGTTTAAGAGCATCTTTAAAAATTCGCTCCTGTAATATCATCAACGTGCAGAAATATACCAAACTTCCTCAAAATAATCAACATACGTAAATACATTATAATATGTACTGACTTACAGAGCCCCCGTCGGCAATCGAAAAAGTAAGATACGCTTTGAAGAATTATATCCCTACGTTAAAAGGAAAATGTGTCACAAAATTTAGCATAATTCAACATTATAAAGTGAATTTCGAACATTTTGAACGTTTGGATTTTTCTTAAAGTTTCCATAAATCTTCCTTCCCCCAAAACCAGGACAATTTCTTCCCTCTATTACATTGTATATTCCCTTGTTGAAATCGATCATACGCCCATTTGTGACTCACTGCAAACAACTACCATGCAAACAACTAACATGCAAACAGCTAACATGCAAACAGCAAATATAAGCTTAGTTCATCCATTACATCTCGTTGTATAAAGAAGACCATATGTCAAGGACGTTTGCATTATATCTTTCCAACATCCGAAATTCATTCAGTATCGAGATAACTCGAACATGGATCATGACTCCTAACCAAGCGACAGTGATCAGCTAGCTTTAAGTCTGAAAATAAGTAGATCTACAGTCGTATGAAGAAGTTTTTAATTATTTACTTCTTGCTTTTTAGCTGAAACTACAAATCGGATTGATTTAGAAGTTGAACATTACGTTTCTGATACAAAGGACTTCTGTGGTGTGTCGGTAGGCCATGCTCTTTTAAAACTGCTCGTTCACAGTATCCGATCCAAAACATTGATTCCTTTAAAAGGATATAATGAAACATAAAATCTTATAATTATGCATAGAATCATTAACAAAGGTAAACATATATACATGTATAGCAATTAGAAAAAATCTGTTAAAAGTTTGAGTGAGATTGGATTAAAGGCATCACTTCACTTTATATTTATACTAGAATTTCCTAAGCGTTTGTAACGCTTTATAGTTTGGTAGCCTATGAATAAAAAAAAACAGAAATATTTAGCATGACTTTATACTGGAACCTTTATTTAATGATTCGTTCTAAAATATGTTAATTTCAGAAAGTTTTCGAAGAACGTTTTTTTTAAAACAAAATCTGAGAGCACGGAGCACGTGCCTATTTTGATACAGTTTGTATATTTATGTTGAATTACGCTTTAGAATCTTCACTTCAACTTCACTTCAAATCTCATAGATTGATTGCAAATGTTAAGACACGTGTATTCATTATACTTTTATTGCTTTTCATTATTATTTACTTAGTTAGGAGCCTCCAGTTTGTGTCATTACGTCATATTGTATGTTCAGGGATGCAGTTTCAAATTATTTTACAGTGAGCAATCGGAGCACAGAGATCTGTACGACAGTTTCTTTTCATACAAGTGGTTGCTGACAAATATCCTGGCAATATCTCTACACTAAACGTATGCAAAAGTCAAAGGGTCAAACA
Organism: Saxidomus purpurata; assembly: GCA_022818135.1. Lineage (NCBI taxonomy): Eukaryota > Metazoa > Mollusca > Bivalvia > Venerida > Veneridae > Saxidomus > Saxidomus purpurata. The sequence continues at coordinate 24,711,836 of JAFMSR010000004.1, read as the reverse complement.
TAAATGAAGAAAATACGAGAAACAAGCACTACGTGAAGTTATAAACAAACAAGGGCCATAAAAACGAAGACATCCACCTTTCACCAACTTAATGCTTATTAAGCAGTTTTAAAACAAAGCCCTTATCAAGTTATGATGTATGCTTAATTTATTTTAAACAAAAACGAATTTTTAAATTGTAAAGTTAACACTTGTCAGTAACCCACATTGTGCGCTCCGAATAAGCAAGAACAATGGATTCACTCAGTTTTAATATATTGTACTCATTACTTTGAAATTAAGACATTTGTCTTGTACTAAACAGTTGGTATTTACTTCTTAAAGGATTTGACAGGTGAGGTAAATAGTGGTTTCAAATAACATCGTAAAACCATACATGAAAAAGAGGATTCTTGTGCAATGATAAAGTTCACCAGTTTAATTGTCTATTGAATTGAAACCCGTAAAATACTGTTTCAAACAGTTAACTGCATTCAAAGGGGCATTCCTTACATCTGGCAGATTATATTCAACAAACATAAATAATGTGTTTAATGAATGTGAAATGATGAATAATACAATAAGCGCAACCGCATAATAAACTTTTATATAGGCCTTCTGTAATAAATCGCTATCTAACCAGTAATTGTACAGCAACAACTTTACATATACTTTTTGGAATATTATCTAATTTTTCGCCAGATTAGACTTGGAATAAAAATGAATATTTATATAGGCCTTCTGCAATAAATCGTTATCAAACTATTAATTAAACAGCAACAACTTTACATAGATTTTTGGACTATAAATGGTACTGAAACATATTTCAAAACGATGATTGTACAATGTAACGATGCTGACTAGCTTAGAGCTTTAGGTTAATTAAGTACATGTTGTTATAATTACTCACACTTTTGAAGTTATTTAATTTGACACCAGTTATAGTGAATGCCTTTTTAAACGTATCTATTCATTTCTTTTTCAATTACACAGGACAGTTAAGACAAAAGGAAACAATGCAATCAAAATTGTAGCATGACTTTTGAATGATTAATGTTGAAATAAAATACTATTTGACTATTTCAATAGTTTCAGTTGGCCGTACGCATGAAATCATTGAACCATATGTTTGGATTGAAGTGATTGATTGTTTGCAAAAGCGTGAATGTTTTAAGCAAAACAGACGTCAGTAAATATTCAAACTCTTAATATTGGCTATTACGCATTCATAGTACAGATTTGGAATACTTACCATAGAAAAGTACTATACTATCGTTAAGTATGAAGCAAGAATTAGATTTAGTGTAACAAACGCGTATTCATTGTAAATATTGGGAATACTTACCACCGAAAAGGAAATTACTGCATGTATACATGTACCATCGGTAAGTGTTAAACAAGAATTAGAATCAGTGAACAATACACATATTCATTGTCAAGATACAGACTTTCCTTAAAGCTGCTAAAATTTCTCCAAAATGGTGTAGTAAAGCATAAAATGCAAAAGTAATGGCTAGAATCAACGATATAAGTAAACATCTAGGAAGCAATTTGAGAAAATATGTTGAAAATGTTGGTTAGCTTGGTTTGACGGCACCGCTACACAATATGTTTATATTGGAATTTTAAAGGCGTTTGTAATTCAAAGGCGCGTCATAATTTGGTAGCGTTTAATTTCAAAACTACAGAAATTCTTAACAGCAAATTAAAGTGGAACATTATTTCTAATATATTCATTTCGGATAGTTAAAAGAGTCCTATTTTTTTCACCAAAATCTAAGAGCGAGCAACTTACAAATAAATACTGCCGTATGTACACAACACATAGACATTATATTCATTGCATATGAAACGATAAAAATCGTAACTATCTTACAGAATAAAAAAGTCCATTAAAAGTATTTATGAAGAAGATAAGAACAGTTTTTTGATGTCTTACAAATGGAAAACCTGGCTCATGTAGAATATATGGCGAGAGACGAGATGCGTACCTTTAAATTAATTATACAACGCCGCAACACCTCTCAGTCGAACCTTTGTCACAACGTGCTTATGATTAGTTGTACTTCTAGTATTATCCTGTTTGGGTCGGTGGGGAATCGTTTCTTTGATTTCAATACCGCTAACTCCAAGTAAATATGTATTCAGCGGTCTCCTTAAAGTCCCAGGATCAAATTTAAAAGTAGCTATTATTTTATCAAGAAAGATGTCTTACTGACAGAAATGACCTTTATTTGTATCAAAGCCATTCCTAACTTTGCTTTTTAAATCGATAAGTACATATTAGAAACAATGCACAGTATTGATACTGCAAAAAATAAGAAAGGCTGCCTGGGAACTCTTTTTCTTGAAGTAAAAACTTGAATACGAAAGAAAGGCATGCGTCAACATTGTTTTAGAATGAATAGAACATGATTCTATCATAATTATCCTATCAATAAATCTATTTTACTGTTTCAGTAAATTCAAAGTGATGCTGGGACTTTAATTAGAAACCAGTTTTTTAGCGTATTTTGCTCAATTAACTTAATAAAGAGCTCTCGAAAGAAAACATCTTTACTGTAAAAGCAACGTCTTCTTGCTTTTGCACTAGGGCAATGTTAATGAAACTTGGTAGGAATGTTCCTAGCATAAAGCGCTACTAAAATATTAAAACAAGAATACCATTGATGCAAAGCTTCAAAGGGCGCCGAAAATAGTTTTGTACATGTGTGGCGTTAAATAGCTAAAATTAGCTTTTTGATAAGCAATCATTATTAGTTTGATTTGAATGAAAAATTTTATGAATATTTGCAGTAAACATTTAAAATCATGGTGGTTTTAAAGCAGGAAAAAAAAAAAGGGAAGAAAAATTATTTTAAAAAATTGGGTTTGACCGGGATTTGAACTCCACTCGTAAAATTAGGCGGTCATCAGCTTACCCACTACACCACGAAGACTGACTTTAAACCACGTGGTAAAAAATTAGCTGATATTATAATTTTGCAAAACCGATAAGGGAGAAGTTGTTTTATGTTTTCGTATTTTTTTTCTAAAAGATATGAAAAGGAACATTACAATTAAACCATTACGTTTTAATGAAGGAAATGTGTATAACCAATAATTTAAAGTCTATTTCGTATTATTTTAGCATACAGTTAAAACCATTTTTCTTCGCATTCTAATAACCGCTCCTAGCATGTACTTCCGGAAAAACTCTTCCACAATAGGCCGCCGCCGTCATCGGCGGCGCCAATAATTCAATATCATGCAGAAAACTGGGTACCATATGGCAATGGAAAGGGAAATCTAAAAAACCTGAAGCCAAAGAGCTTAGAAATTTGGCATGTAGCATTTTCTAGTCAACCTCTACCAAAACAAATCATGACCCCATGTTCAAAATTGACCCCGCCCTGTGGGTCACTTAATTTACACAGGTTTCTATAGGAAAAACATTAAAATCTTCATCTCTGTAACCACAATGTCCAGACTGTCGATATTTGGCATGTAGCATTGCCTCGTAGACCTCTACCAAAGTGTTCAAATCATCACCTCAAGGTAAAACTGACCCCGCTTTTGGGGCACTTTGATTTTACATAGGTTTCTACAGCAAAACACTTTAAACATCTTCTCTAAAAACACAAGTGAGGGCCCAGAAGTTTGATAATAGGCATGTAGCATTGCCTAGTTGATCTGTACGAAAATTGTTCAAATTATAACCATTGGGGGTCATTTGATTTTACATAAATTTCTATTAAAAATCTTCTTCCCTGTAACCACAAGGCACAGATCTTTTATATTTTGGCATATAGCATTGCCTAGGGGACTTCTACTAAACATTTTACCATGACCCCGGATCAAATCACTAGTTTTTACTTAGGCCTGTAAAGGAAACTCTTCTTCTCTGAAACCATGACGCCAAGAGCTAGGGTATTTGGCGTGTAGCATTGCCTAGTGGTCCTCTACCAAGTTTGTTAAAATTATGAACCGTGTCAAAAAATGACCCTGACGTAGGGTCACTTGATCTTACAGAGGTTTATAAAGTAAAACTTTAGAAAAATCTTCTTGTCTAAAACCATAAGGTCAAGAGATTAAAAATTTGGAATGTAGCATTGTGCAGTGATCCTCTACCAAGATTGTTCAAATCGTGAACCAAAGTGGAATCAAAATTGACCCTGCCCTGAGTTTTATAAGGAAATATTTGAGGCTAAGAGCTTAGATATTTGACAAGTTGCTAAGTATCGTCTTGTGGACCTCTGTCAAATTGACTCCGCCCCGGGGTCACCGGTTTGTACATAGGCTGGAGTTTAGTTATTTTGCATATAGCATTTCTAGTCGTCCTCTACAAAGTAAAGGACTTACCCCAGCAACCAGCGACTTCCTTAGCAACCAATGACTTCGTTACAAACCACTGACTTCGTCCCGAAGCTTCTAATCAGTCCATATAGCAACCAGTGACTAACCTAACAACCAGTGACTTCCTTAGCAACCAGTGTCTTCCATAGCAACCATCAACTTCGACTAGCGACTTCATTGGCATCGTCTCACTTCCTTAGCTGCCAGTGTCTTCCTTAGCAACAAATGACTTCCTTAGCAACCACAGACCTCCTCTAGCAACCGGTGACTTCCTTAACTACCTTTAGCATCGTCTTGACACCATTCTTTTCCCTAGCAACCATTGACGTCCTTTGCAACTAGCAACAATGAGTTATTTGGCAATCACTGACTTCCTGTAGTGATCAGAGATTTCCTTAGCAACCACTGACTGTCCCTGACAGCTGGGGACTTTAAGCGACCATTGCCTTCTTAAGCAACCACTGACTTCCCTAGCAACCGGTGACTTCCTGGCAATTTCTAATTCTCTTCAGCAACGACTTCCTTAGGTAAGTGCACAGGTACTCAAGTGAGCGAAATAGGGCCATCATGGTCCTCTTGATATCTTACCAAACGTCTTTTTGTCACATGACGGATAAGATGGCTGGGTGCGAATAAAGTACAAGAAAAACTGTGATACTCAGATGCAAATAAACTTTACAGACTTTATAACAGAGAAAGAATAAACCTACATTCTAGGTTCATGTAAAGCAAATACTTGACTATCTGGTTTATGCATTTACAATTTAGTAACTCTTTCTCATTTGCAGTGTATGATTTATGATTTTAAAAGAAACGAAATCATATTCATGAAAAATAATTAAATAGTCTTTATGCTCTTTCCGTTTTTTTTTCATTAGATTGTATATACGAGCCCTAATTCTATTCAACTTTAATTAAAACAAAGTTAACGCAGCAATATTATAATTTGTTCTCCACTATGTTCCATTAAGGTGATTCTCAGAATATACAATACTATTCCTGCCTCTATCCTCACAAAATCGTTTGCAGTCAAAATGTTTGTAAACAAAACAACGCACATTTTTACGATTACTAAAAGTATCGTTACCGACCAATTAGTTAACTTTGGCTACCTGTCAGTTTATTGTTGTAGACCAGTCAAATAACGCGAAATGTAAACCAGTCTGATTAAAATAGAAAGTGCATCCCGACGGACCAGTTAGTAAACTTTGGCTACCTTTCACTTTATTGCTCTAACATGACTTGTCTGATACTTCAATTCAAAAACAAATGAAGTGTGATTGTAAATTTTAAATAATAAAAATCGAGTCATAGTAATGTAATGGACCCACTTTACCCGATACCGGAAGATACCGGATAATACCGGCATGTTTGACCGATATCGGTTTTTATACTGGCCGAACAATAAAAACTTTTCACTACTTATTAGACGTTACATATGCATATAAAATAATTTGTCGTTTTACATGGATAAAAGATAGAAATATCAATTTTTTGACAATTTTAAAGCTACACAATGAACAGTGATTTAACCCATTCTTTATCGTAACTTCCTAGGCGATTTTCATAACATTTTGTTTAAAGAAATATACACTACTTCACCTAGTACATGTTACATTTTCCAACCACGTATTAAATATACCGGGCCGCTGCTGCGGCCCGCAATAAATACTTAGTAACAGATTTCCATCAGTGTTAAGAAATGTAGAAATAGATCGAATGTGACCTTTAACCTAGTGACCCGAAACATGGACCATGCACAATTAGGCATGGTAATTATCATTTCATTAAATTCTGAGCAGGGGTTTTGGAGATTTTGCGACCACAATAATTTACTATCTTGAGCCCCTGTGACATCGACCTTTGACACAGTGACCCAAAACATAGACCATGCACATCTAGGCATAGTACTTAACACTTCTGTGAAGTATCATTAAATTCTGACCAGGGGGTTTTGAGCTTAAGCGTCCACAAGATTTTACTATCTCGAGCCCCTGTTACCTTGACCTTTGACCTAGTGACCCGGCACATGAACCATGCACAACTAGGCCTGGTACTTATCACTTCTGTGAAGTATCGTTAAATTCTGACCAGGGTTTTTGGATGACGAGGAGTTTTGGAGATTAAGTGTCCACAAGATTCCGTCTACAGACGGACGGACGGACGCCCCGACGGACGGACGGACGGACGGACAGACAGACAATGCTGAAAATGAAAGGGCGTCATATATGCTATGCTTTCTGACCACGTTTCCTGTGATTTTTGACATTTATTGAAACAAACTCACCAAACAGAAACAGTGTTGGTTCCGATGTAATATCACGTTCTTTTCACTTGTGAACACCGAAAGTGTTAACCGCGCCAATTTTTGGTGCCCACTCGGTGAATTTGTAACGTGACATTACACCGAAACAAAAAACTTATCCTCTTTGTGTAATCTATATTTGAGAATAGGTAGAGGCAATAAACCTGATTCTATTCAGAGATAATTGTGGACATACATTTTCAACAATAATTTATCTCCGAGTCAATGAATTCATTGAGCTGATTCTTAGCCGTAAATTCACAAAGAATGTACAAATAGTTTTGAAACTAAATACAAATTATGAAAACAAAATATTAATTGTTTGAAGCACTTGTTTATTCACTGGATTTTTTTCTATTTTCACAGAAATGCCAGATATATTTTACCCATTAGAAACTACCTACTTTGCGAGAGTTATACTATTTGTTATTGACGTTGCAACAGAAACTGTATTGAATGTGCTTTACACTAGTGTAGGCGGAAGTTTGCTCGAAGCAAAGAAATATCTAACATCAAACGAGGTTAGACGAAAACTCGAAAATGTCATTCCTGCCACACAGTTTAAAAGTGTCTGTTCTGTCTCCGCAAATCCAGACACGTTTGACATTTCTATCCTCATAACGATATTGACATGTAGCGACCTAAATATCCTGCAGACGCAGCCATTGCATGGATGGAAAGCAAAACCACCAGGAACAGACGTTTCCATAGCCGCTGATCTTTTACGTCTGCGTAGAATAAGAAATAAAATTGTTGGCCATCGACATGAAGCGAAATTAACGAAAGAGGAATTTGAACAGATTTTTCAGGAAATCGAAGATATTTTGAAGAGAATTACAAATAAATTTGATCCAAACAGTTTACCGGATCTTGAAAGAAAGATTGGCACATACAAAAATATGGTAGTTATCATGTCTGTTGACAGGAAGAAATATTTCATGAAGTTACAGGAGTGGCATGATGACCTCAAGAAGGAGGTATATTTCAAGCTTTTCACAAATAAATGATTAAAACATTACTTAGAAAGTGACAGATAACGTAACATATTATCACGCAGTCCATGTATTTATGTATGACTCGGAAACAAAAATAACTTACTTAAAACAAATGAAAAAGTCTTGTTAGTTCAACAACTAAAATGCAACAAGTCTGTAACTTGCAAAATACATTGAAAAGAATAATAATAGAAAAGAAGTCTGAAGTAAATTTAGTGAGATCAGCAACCTAATCCGTTAATATCTCGTACGTCGAAACATACCCATCATCATGATGAAACACTGTTACAAGAAATGAAACTAGAAAAAAGTGAATTACAAATACATTGTATTACATAATAATTCATGTAACTCAGTCGTACTATTTGTCTTTTACATTTTCTGGATAAGTGACCTTTTTACCAAGATGCATTTCTTTAAAATACATTATTACGCCATGGTAAAGACTCATGAGCCCATTGACTGGCATTTATTTTGTTTTTGGCAGTTTTCTAACTACATGTATCATTTGATTAAATACAAAAGCTTTATTTAAAACATGTCTACATTTTTGAAAATTACACATATTACATGTATTGTATACTTTCTGAGCATTGAAAATGATTTTGACATAGAAAGGTCAAATTAACGACTTTCTTATAAACATTCTTGTACTCAACAGGGGCAGAAGGTACTGGATGGGCTAGCAGGTACGTTGAAGAATACATTCAAGTTGGTATTTTAGTTAAATTTATCTAATATTGATGCCAAAGCTGGTGGAGATGTCTCGCTTTATCTCTCAATACAATACCAGAGCCTGTCGCAACAGACACACAATTTATGTTTTAACAGCAAATATTTATAGTTTTTACAACAAAGTAGGCATTTATATTGCAAACTGGATCTGCATATATTAATCAAAACGATATAATGGAGAAATACGCACCTGTTAAGAAGCAATTGTAGGGACTGCATTGAAAGAACACGCAGTTGTTTTTGAAGTCTTTGTTTGGAAGAGATCACGAATCTCTGTCTACGGATGACGTTGTTTCGTATTTGTTTTTATCAACGCTGAGTTCAATGGATCATGCACTATTGTTAGCTCATCTGAGCCGAAGGCTAGTACGGGTTGATTACCATTGCCAATAGTCCATCGTCCATGTCAACAGCTTAAAAGCCTTCGTCTCTGAAATTACATGTCAGATATAACCAAACTTGGTCGGTAGAATCCGTACAATGATCCCTTTCATAAAAATGTTAGGACATGGTTCCGGACCGCTAAAAACAGGGTGACTGTTACTTAAAATATAAAGTTTTTTAAACACCTTCTTTTCATTAAGCTATGGTAGGAAAGTAATCAAACTTGCTCAGTTAGATCTTTGGATTGAACGCCTTTCAGAAAATCGGAAATGATTTTGGTCCACTGCACACGGGGTCGCTTTTACTAGAAAAGAAAATTCTTTAAACGGATTTTTCTTCTGGTAGGAAATGCACAAAACTTGCTCTAAGGCATCCTTATAATTACCTCTTGTAGAAAACCGGAAATCATTTAAGTCCACTGCACAGAGGGGTCACACTTCCTCAAAAAGAACATTCTTTAAACAGCTTTTTCTCATGAAGGAAAGTCACCAGAGTTGCGAAGTATCATCTCTGCATTAACCACTTTCTTAAAAGAGGAAATGTTTCTAGTCCACTGCACAAAGGTGCCACTGTTTGTAAAAAGATATTTAAACAGCTTTTTCTATGAACCAGAGGTAGGAAAGTCATCTGACTTACATAGAAGCATCGTTGCATTGATGTCGTCCTTAAAACATGATATAGTTCTGGTCTACTACATTCAGCGGAAATTGTTACTGAAATATATAATTCTTCAGGAACCAATGGTAGAAATATTTCTAAACTTGCTCAGTAGCATCCTTGGATTAACCCCTTCCTTAAAACATAAAATGATTTAGGTCCACTGCCCATAAGGGTAACTGTTACTGAACTTAGAAAACTCTGTAAACTGCTTCTTATCCTGAACCAATGGTAAGAAAGTCACCATCTTGCTCAGAAGTACCCTTTCATTACTTCTTTCTTAAAACAGAAAATGATGCCACTCCATTGCACATAAGGGCCTCAGTTACCAAAATAGAAAATTCTTCATTCACGCTCTTTTCATGCTAGGAAAGTTACAAAACTTGCTCTGTAGCTCTCTTACATTGAGTACTCTACAACACTGAAGAGTACAAAAGTTCTTTAGAATACTACAGTACTTTAGAAAACTAATATAGTATATTATGTTGAGCATCAGTGGTGCAGTTGTAGCGCGTTCGCCTCGGGATCAGAGGGTGCCGGGTTCGATTCCCACTAGTGCCACGGCAGTTGTGTCCTTAGGAAAGACACAGATATTTCTATGCAGATTTGAATATGGGGCAAATTATCTTTTCAGGGCGGTGCCTTGAACACTAGCTTTCTTATGATAAAAAAGTTTGTATTTCATTATTTTAGGCGTGAAGTATTTTACTTTGATGGTATTCTATTTAATCCCGATAAGCACAAACTATCCAAAAGGCCCGAGCGCTTTACATAAAAAGGTATTTTGACCTGCTGTATGAAATATGAAAAATGAATTGATCCGAGAAATATGCTTTGTATACCTGCTTTTCATAAGACATTTTTTTCTGAATATTTTAGGACAGAACATTTTTTTTGAAAAGAGTGACGTTAAGCACAAAAAATATATAGAATTTTTGGCGGAAGGCGGTAGACTGGTATTATCTGTTTTCCTTCAAACAACCTTGAACCACCGTAGAGAAACAACAGAGCAAATGCTTATAAGAAACAGAGATACATTGCAGACGGAACTAGTTCGTCCAGACATGATACACCAGTTGTATCCGTCAAACGAAGCTGATGATACTTCGGCAAATACAGACGTAAATTCATGGAGCCTTTTAGTACTAGCAAAAGTTATTTTAATTGTTTTTCATTCTTCTCTTAAACGGAATGAAAAAAAGAATATTGAAAGCATTGCCGATCAAACGCAAAACCATGCACAGACGAAACTGTTGGCATTAAACAAAAATGATTTCTCACATTGCTGTGAAACATTAAGGTACAATATATTGACGTTGGCAGAAAGTCTAGACACAGTTACGGAATCACAGGTCGAAAGTCTTATAAAGAGATTCAGATCAGAAACAGAAGACGTAGGCAATATTGATGAGCGTTTGAAAACACTGGGAGTTGAAGGATTTGACAGTTTCCTTTCTGTGTACAAAGGTTTGATTAAAGCCACAATTTACGTCCGAAACATATTTCAAAATTGAAATTATTACTTAGCAGTCAACATAGTAAATGCCTTATTATTAGAACAACTATGTAGAATTCTTGCAATTATTCAAATTGCCATTCCTAATTTATACAACCAGTGAAAATAGCAATAGTTTGTTTATATGTATTAAAATGATGTCTTTCGTTTGGTGTTGCGTCCATACGTTCTCATTGGTTTACGGTTACATTTTGGTAAAAAGTCGAGCCAAATTTCGATGTTTTGAAATTGTTTTCATTTCGCCTGCATATAACTCTACTTTTGTAATAATTTTAGGACATGGTTTTCAAGTTAACACATATTTGACTTACTAGATTTATTTATAATTTAGCTAAGTTTTAATATCTGCAGAATTATAACCATGTTAAAATATGTTTCGGGCGTATTTTGTGCTTTACAGCATTGTTAAGTGTAAACATAGTTATTCATTTTCAACCGAAACAGTGTCTTTCTAATTTCACTATATGCAAAGGTAATTAAATAAGCCCCATTGTTATAAATTGCGAAGTAAAATAGTTTCTTATCTGTAGTTTGAGGACTTTACCAAATCTAACAGATTAGTATGCTTATTTGTTCATTGTTGAAACACGTAAAACACTATTTTTATAGGATATATATTTTCTGATCTCCACAATAAATGTTGAGTAATTGTAAAATTATGTGTAATAACTGCTAAGGATGATAATAGAAAAGAAAAACACTTTGACTTTATAACATATAATAATAATATAACACTTATGATATTAAGTGCGCATGAGACCTCTAGCATTAAGATCAGCAATGGTTTCCTCTCCTAGATTTAAATGTTAGGTTTAAAAAGGCAGCAACTCTCACAATCTGTTATAATGCAAATATTACATTTTAGCCTCTATTAAAGACTTGAAAGACGCACTTGAACAACTGGAAGATGCAGACATTCATTTTGAGACCGAACGTGGTATAGTGTTTATTTTCATTCATTTTTTGCCTCATAACAAATATAATTAAGATAAGTTTAGATACATGCAACTTCTTTGATAAAGATAAAACTATCGTAAACATTGTACAAGTTTTTGAGATGCCTTCAATATAACAATTTTAACGTAATACGGTATATGACGCTAAATTATTCTATCATGTTATTAGTTTTAATAGTAAAGAAATTAAATGATTTTTCTACTATCTTTTCATCTTGCAAGGTTGTTACTATTCTAGTGCTGAAGATCAAGTTTGAGGTGCTTTGCGAAGATGAAGAGAAGCAACAGCTAGCGGTGCGTGAACTAAAAACCATGTTACAGGACGCGATTAGAAGCTCTGGCCAACAGATAGAAAGTGAACAATATGTGCCTGTATCAGTAGTAAATGAAATGATAAGGCGCTTAGAAAACATGCATACAGTTAAGGCACTGGAAGCTAAGGAGGGCTGTGTTATCTTATCAATAACTTGTCAGTCGAAACAGGGTATCTTGCAGTTACTGGACTTCGTAGAAGGCCCAACGTTTCAATACCATCTGACTGCGATATCAAACTATTTTGAGGGCAGTTATCATGATATTTTTACCTTAACTGGATACTTGACACTTGAGAGTCTACATCATGCCCACCCAGGTGAATATTTCATAAGATGTTTAACTTTTTTCCTTTTCATGGCATAATAATATTGTTTATATAGTTGAATTTACACCACACACTCATATCTATAATCATGCGATATTTTAGTCTCTATATTCAAAGAGTAGAAAAATTAACGTGCATCAGAACTCCAAATCATTTGTTAATTAGACGATGGACACCACTAGAACGGATATTATTTACAGATAACATTTAGATAACATTTTCAAATGATTTTCAAATAAGATTTGTAAATAACAAAAACAAAGTTGATAATGTATTGATAACGATATATTTGAAACAGTCTGCTCTCTATCTGCAAAGCTATATTGGGGCTTCAATGCCGTTAGTACATGTACCACATATTTTACCCTGCATTTTGATTTTGGAAATATACAATGTAATACATTATATCAAAATTAAGATCTAAATATCGATAAGTTTCAATGACTTTATTCATACTTAGTAATTGTTGTAAACCATATTGAATCAATTATAAGTTTGCAAAAAGACTATTGAAATCAACCCAAGCATACAGTTGGTCTTGTATGGCAAATGAATCACAAAATTAAAGCAATTCATGAGTAGCTTGGGTCCAAAAACGGCATCGTAGTTATTAACCATTTAAACACTGCCCAAGCTTCATATCAAATAACATCATGTAGAAAGACACATATGTATTAAAACCTATTGCATGTATAACCTTAGAGTGTATGTTTTCCGTAAAGTCTCCATGAAGGCCCAAATGAAAAACAAACAGCGACTTGCAATTTCCGAAACTTTTACTATATTTCACCAACCCAAGTAAATCTCACAAATTTGTAAACCTGAATCTGTCCCTTGTAATAAGCGTTCAAACTCTGGGTGAGCAGAAAATTGCACAACAGACGTTTATTAATCCTTTGTACTAACTTTCGAGTATATTTCAGTCCCAAGAGAAGCTGTAATGTCAATTTGCAATTATAAGTAAACACAGAGCCAGCTATTATACATAGTTCCACTCATTGTGCATTATCTATACGTATCTTTATTTGCTTAATGCACATATCTGGATCATATATTAAAACGTAAGTTTCTTATCTGCTAATACATATCGTATTGTCTGACGAATGGAATTATACAACGTTACAGTGCGACGCCGACTTCCAACTTTCTTTACGAATAATAGATAATGTGTGTTCAGTCTCTTTTATATATATTTAATATTTGTATTAGTGTGTGTCGTTTATGCTATACATATTTTAATTTCAGACCAGATGCAATCCGAACAGGAAGAGAGCATCGAACTATCGTTGTCGTATACATCACCCGAAGGTATGAGACAAGTATTAGAATACTTTGACACTGAAGGCGCTAATAGTTTCAACGCCATCTCAGAGAGTTTGTCAAATCGTGTTAAAGCAAATATATCTTTGAAGTTGTCCATCGAGCACATGGAATAGCATAATGGTGGTAAGAAGTATTCAGAAGAAGGTAGTTCATATTCAATCTATAAGGAGTGTTTAGATTATGATTCTAGTCACACTCAGCTGGCAACGTTTGGACGCAAATGAAATATGACTACACTTACAAAATGTTTGAAATTCTTTGCACTTGTGAAACGAAACTTATTGACAGTGTTTAAATCGTCCAACACATTGGAGTGATGTTAGAGTCGTTTTACTTTAGATCAAACATTTATTTAATTGTCACAAACTCTCTATAAAATAATAATGTTGTAGCACATATGTTTTGAGCACATCTTTTAAAATATATTGTGGGAAAGGGGTGAAATGCATGTACACATGTAATGCAGACGAAATCGAGCATTTCGTCAAGCTCTATTTCTGTATGTAAACAGACGGCAATGTAACCATACATAACATAATTCCAGTAGACTGTCCTCTTATGTACATGATTCAGGGAAATTGTCAGAAAACAATAATCGGGTGAGGAATATTATAATGTTATTATGTTATGAAAATATGGCAGCTAAAAAGAAATAAAACATAATCCAGACCAAATAAGGAAACTTAATTAATTCCAAAATTCGGCACATTATTTTATGAATTAGAGTCCACAATTGTACAATGTACCCAGCGTACAGACTGCTTGGAGCGCATCCTGAAATGAGCTTATAACGTATTGTGCTGTTGTCAGTTTTTTATACTTTCAGAAACCGGAAGGATTGAGAGTGTTGAAGTTGCCTTGTACCAGAGGAAAATGTTAACTGGTAGAACAGAAAAGGATTACTCTTCGTATATGGTACCTATTTTTGAAGAAAATTGTTTATTCATTTGCATTGTGTAATTACCTAAAAAAACAAATAAAAATTACATTCAAGTTTTCTATTAAATCAATATAATAATACATATTTGTAAACAAACAGAAACCCGATATGGCGACAACAACAAGAAAGTTCGATCAAGTAAAAGGCAGATGTTTTACCATGACATAAATAAATCCAAATCTACAAAAATACATTTTTCGGTAACAGCACCGGATCACAGCTTTAACATAATTATTTTTTATTTATTAGACACGATCAAAACCCCGAGACTTACTCAGAACAGTCGAGAACCTTCGTGAGGAAAATACAAAACTTAAGAGTCGAATCCATGTTCTTGAATCAGTCGGACGTGAAGGTGAAAACATACTAGTAAGTGTTATTTGTCTAATGTTGGAATAATATATAAAATGCATTGTATTGTCAATTATATATAAGCAAATGAACAATGGCTGATATATTATTTAACAAAACTATTCGCAATATCTTTTCATTGCACTTAAATGATACAAATTTATTTACTGTTTATAAACTTTAATAAAACCGATATTTCAAAATATAAGTCTGACAGTCAGAAGTGTCTTAAATTAATTTGCAAGTGTTATTTGTCTAATGTTTGAATAATATATAAAATTCATTGTTCTGTCACTTATATATTCGCAGTTTTAACACAATTATTTTTATTTATTTAGACACGATCAAAACTCCGAGACTTACTCAGAACAGTCGAGACCCTTCATCAAGACAATGCGAAACTTAAGAGTCGAATCCATGTTCTTGAATCAGTCGGACGTGAAGGTGAAAACATACTAGTAAGTGTTATTTGTCTAATGTTTGAATAATATATAAAATGCATTGCTCTGTCACTTATATATAAGCAAATGAACAATGGCTGATATATTATGTAACAAAACTATTCGCAATATCTTTTCATTGCACTTAAATGATACAAATTTATTTACTGTTTGTAAACTAATAAAACCGATATTTCAAAATATTAGTACTTTTATAATCTGACAGTCAGAAGAGTCTTAAATTAATTTGGAAATTCATGTCGTACACTTTCCCAAATTATGTGACACATTTTCATTTTACATAGGGAAATAACTGTTCAAAGTGTATTTTATTTTCTAATGGCTGGCGGAAGCTCTGGAAGTTAGTAAGCTTTTATTTTGATAAAGTCTGGTTTATTTCTGCGCTTTTGTAAGTGTAAAGGAACGAATTTAATATATGTTTTCAATGTAAACTGTTTCATGACGCAACGTTGTGACGTGTGTATGTGTATACTTTTTTCACAAAAGTTTCGTTCATTTTTAACCAAAGGAGAGAGTATTCTTAATGAAAGTTTGAATCATTTGCCAAGAGCATTGTGTACATCCTATATTGATATACAAATTGTATGTGTAATAATTACACAAACAATACAAAATAGAATTACGCAGCGACAGGTTTACTTTAGACGTGGACCAAGTTTTTAGAAATGTGTGGGAAGTTAAAAGTGTTCTTACGATTATTACAACTCTAAGTGCTATCTGGCCTATGGCTTAGCTAAGCCGAAAATACTTGTTACTAAATTTTGAATCAAACTTTAAAACGAAATGTTCGTTTGTTAAAGACTTTTTATTGCACGTTATACCGTTATCTTGTTTGTGTTTTTCATAATTAATCAGTTTCTTACAATGTAATATTGCATGCTAAAAATCGTAGATATATACATTAGAAAATGCAAATTACACTTTAAAGAATTACTTTTATCACACACCATTTTATCCTTAAGCATCAGATAAAAGAGGGAGAACGATTAAAAAACTTAACGAAAGTGAACAGGCGTTATCAAGATTCCCGAGACGAATTTGAAGACATAAGACGACCACTTCGCCTACAGGAAGAAAACGAGCGTCTACGAGAAGAACTAAATCAAGTAACATCTCATTGCCATCCTTATTACTTCCATGTCAAATCGATGATTGAAATTAAATCCCCGACTTCCACAATGCATTTTGCCGGTGCTAGATATTAGCAGAACTTAAGAAAATAGTCACTTTGTCAGGATAGTTCGTATGAATTGATGTAATATGAATTAGTTTTAATCAAATCAGTATCGTAGCACTGAAGCGAAGCACAGTTTCAATTTCAGGTCTATGTGGAATTTTGATATCAGTATGTTTTATGAATTAATTTACAATTTTCAGACCGTTCATAAATTTGCAACATATGTAAGAGTATCATGGACACCATGTAGATAGTAAATAATAATAGTCGTCTTCATCTAGAAACGATATTCAATGGACAAATCCATGATGTCATATTTTGGCGTTTTTTTTATTTATGCAGGTCCTGTAAAAAATTTAAATAAATTGTTCTTAAAAGTTTGCATTTGATAGTGTGCACCTAGAGAGCATACTATCTCTGCCTAAATTCCGACTGCTTTTATTTCATCAAAGTCAGTCGTCATCTAGTTTTGTCTGGACAAGCATGGTTGTGGTGGTCATTTACCTCATTTATGCGTCAAGAAGACTACCTTTGTCTTGCATAAGCTGTATTTTCTATGAATGACTTTTTTCATTTCCTTTCTCTAAATTTAGTCGTACTTGGTGTTGGCTGGCCTCGTCATTTAGGATTTAAATAGTTACAGTAACACTGTTCCTAATTGTTTCTTTCTTCATATGTAGCTGAATTGTAAGTGAATACCTTTGAGCTCATATGTTTAACAGAGGCTCGCGCTCACTTTTATTTTGATAAAGTCTGGTTTATTTCTGCGCTTTTGTAAGTGTAAAGGAACGAATTTAATATATGTTTTCAATGTAAACTGTTTCATGACGCAACGTTGTGACGTATGTATGTGTATACTTTTTTCACAAAAGTTTCGTTCATTTTTAACCAAAGGAGAGAGTATTCTTAATGAAAGTTTGAATCATTTGCCAAGAGCATTGTGTACATCCTATATTGATATACAAATTGTATGTGTAATAATTACACAAACAATACAAAATAGAATTACACAGCGACAGGTTTACTTTAGACGTGGACCAAGTTTTTAGCAATGTGTGGGAAGTTAAAAGTGTTCTTATGATTATTACAACTCTAAGTGCTATCTGGCCTATGGTTTAGCTAAGCCCAAAATACTTGTTACTAAAGTTTTGAATCAAACTTTAAAACGAAATGTTCGTTTGTTAAAGACTTTTTATTACACGTTATACCGTTATCTTGTTTGTGTTTTTCATAATTAATCAGTTTCTTACAATGTAATATTGCATGCTAAAAATCGTAGATATATACATTAGAAAATGCAAATTACACTTTAAAGAATTACTTTTATCACACACCATTTTATCCTTAAGCATCAGATAAAAGAGGGAGAACGATTAAAAAACTTAACGAAAGTGAACAGGCGTTATCAAGATTCCCGAGACGAATTTGAAGACCAAAGAAGACGACAACTTCGCCTACAGGAAGAAAACGAGCGTCTACGAGAAGAACTAAATCAAGTAACATCTCATTGCCATCCTTATTACTTCCATGTCAAATCGATGATTGAAATTAAATCCCCGACTTCCACAATGCATTTTGCCGGTGCTAGATATTAGCAGAACTTAAGAAAATAGTCACTTTGTCAGGATAGTTCGTATGAATTGATGTAATATGAATTAGTTTTAATCAAATCAGTATCGTAGCACTGAAGCGAAGCACAGTTTCAATTTCAGGTCTATGTGGAATTTTGATATCAGTATGTTTTATGAATTAATTTACAATTTTCAGACCGTTCATAAATTTGCAACATATGTAAGAGTATCATGGACACAATGTAGATAGTAAATAATAATAGTCGTCTTCATCTAGAAACGATATTCAATGGACAAATCCATGATGTCATAATTTGGCGTTTTTTTATTTATGCAGGTCCTGTAAAAAAATTAAATAAATTGTTCTTAAAAGTTTGCATTTGATAGTGTGCACCTAGAGAGCATACTATCTCTGCCTAAATTCCGACTGCTTTTATTTCATCAAAGTCAGTCGTCATCTAGTTTTGTCTGGACAAGCATGGTTGTGGTGGTCATTTACCTCATTTATGCGTCAAGAAGACTACCTTTGTCTTGCATAAGCTGTATTTTCTATGAATGACTTTTTTCATTTCCTTTCTCTAAATTTAGTCGTACTTGGTGTTGGCTGGCCTCGTCATTTAAGATTTAAATAGTTACAGTAACACTGTTCCTAATTGTTTCTTTCTTCATATGTAGCTGAATTGTAAGTGAATACCTTTGAGCTCATATGTTTAACAGAGGCTCGCGCTCACTTTTATTTTGATAAAGTCTGGTTTATTTCTGCGCTTTTGTAAATGTAAAGGAACGAATTTAATATATGTTTCAATGTAAACTGTTTCATGACGCAACGTTGTGACGTATGTACATGTATGTGTATACTTTTTTCACAAAAGTTTCGTTCATTTTTAACCAAAGGAGAGAGTATTCTTAATGAAAGTTTGAATCATTTGCCAAGAGCATTGTGTACATCCTATATTGATATACAAATTGTATGTGTAATAATAACAAAAACAATATAAAATAGAATTACGCAGCGACAGGTTTATTTTAGACGTGGACCAAGTTTCGTACGACGTGTGGGAAGTTAAAAGTGTTCTTACGATTATGACAACTATAAGTGCTATCTGGCCTATGGTTTAGCTAAGCCCAATGTACTTGTTACTAAAGTGTTGAATCAAATCTTAAAACAAAATGTTCGTTTGTTAAAATACTTTTTATTACACGTTATACCGTTATCTTGTTTGTGTTTTTCATAATTAATCAGTTTCTTACAATGTAATATTGCATGCTAAAAATCGTAGATATATACATTAGAAAATGCAAATTACACTTTAAAGAATTACTTTTATCACACACCTTTTTATCCTTAAGCATCAAATAAAAGAGGGAGAACGATTAAAAATCTTAACGAAATGGGAAAACAGGCGTTATCAAAAGCCCCTATACGAATTTGAAGACACAGACATAGAAGACCAAAGAAGACGACAACTTCCCCTACAGGAAGAAAACGAGCGTCTACAAGAAACACTAAATCAAGTAACATCTCATTGCCAACCGATTTGAGGTTTGATCATACAGATCCAAATATCAGATTAAATGATAATCCTTATTACTTCCATGTCAAATCGATGATTGAAATTAAATCCCCGACTTCCACAATGCATTTTGCCGGTGCTAGATATTAGCAGAACTTAAGAAAATAGTCACTCTGTCAATGTAGTTCGTATAAATTGATGTGATATGAATTAGTTTTAATCAAATCAGTATCGTAGCACTGAAGCGAAGCACAGTTTTAATTTCAGGTCTATGTGGCATTTTGATACATTGTATCAGTATGTTTTATGAATTAATTTACAATTTTCAGACCGTTCATCTATTTGCAATGTATGTAGACACCATGTAGATTGTAAATAATAATATTCGTCTTCATCTAGAAACAATTTTCAATGGACAAATCCATAATGTCATAATTTGGCGTTTTTTTTATTTATACTGGTCCTGTTAGAAATTAAAATAAATTGTTCTTAAAAGTTTGCATTTGATAGTGTGCACCTAGAGAGCATACTATCTCTGCCTTGTTTCATTTCCTTTCGCTAAGTTTAGTCGTACTTGGTGGTGGCTGGCCTCGTCATTTAGGCTTTAAATCGTTACACTGTTCCTAATTGTTTCTTTCTTCATATGTTGCTGAATTGTACGTGAATACATTTGAACTCATATGTTTAACAGAGGCTCGCGCGATTACAGGGTTTGAAATATATCTATGATATGTAGGTGAACCGTCATTCCAAAGTTAGCAAACGAAAGTTTTAATTATGTTTAACCAGTTTATAGCGTTAGTATATTTATATGCTAAGTATATTACCCAATTTCAAAGGAACAATAACGCTTACTAGTTTTTCTTCACCTTTACGTTCGACTGACTCCTGAAAATGGATTTGACTCTTAAGTTTTGCATTGTTTATACGAAGCTCCTCGACTGTACTTTGTAGGTCCCGTATTTCTAATCGTGTCTATTTGAAATTGAAATAGTTGTGTTAAAGGTACACATTCAGTTCTGGTACCGTTTGAGTTTTTGCAGGAATGGACTTATTTTCTCTAATCAAGATAACAATTATCTTGACTTTAACATGGAAGCAGATGGAAATTTGATATTCATAATAAAGTGCAAAACCGGAGATAAAAACCCTGTCACTTAAAATTTTGACATTACTTAACAGTTGTTGATCGTTTGTAACAAATCGCTATCCACCAATTTAAGAAGGCACTACCTAAAACTTTTGTTAAATTAACTAGATTTAAAAGCAGATATAATCTATTATTTGCAAGACATAAAAGTCCAGTATCGGTGGTTAAATCGGCGTTTTGAAATATGTTGCAATACAATAAACATTCAATAGATTATGTAAAGTTGCGTTTGAACAATTAATTTTTGGATAACAATTTATTAAGGAATGTTTTATTGTTGATTAAATGTGAAAAAATGAGTCAATTATCAAAATTACTGTCCTCTTTATATCAAAGAAAACTTTTTATTTTGTATTCGATATTCAATCAAGAAATAATAACACAATTCAACTGATTAAAAAACTGACTTCAATAATAGTTACCATTGACGAAGAGTCATCTTTTTCTGTTTTACCAGTCTACATTTTCTCCTGCTATAAGGGATATTCAACACTCTCTATCCTTCCAGTTTCTGAAAGTAAACAAAACTAACAACAACCCAATACGTTATTATCGCCCAAAGCAGTTTGAACAGCGTTGTTGCAGTCTTTTGCCTACATTTAAAAAAAAATTAAGACTAGTCATGTCTCTGCAGGTAGGTTGGCATGTCCCTACTAGTAAGTCGTCATATTTCTGCATGTAGATTGTGATGGCTCAGTGGGTAGGTTGTAATGTCTCTGCAGATAGGTCATCATGTCTCTACAGGTAGTTGTGATGTTTGCGCAAGATTGTTTTCAAATCTGCGGGCTATTTAACATATATCTCATGATAGACGGGTAAATCTTTCTGTGCAGATTGATTGCGTGTTATCTTGTCATCTTGTTTCTGCTTGATTGTCAAATATGTTGGCTGTACCAATCAATTGTCATATGGATGCTCAGCTAAAAATTATCAACCTAGGAGCTAATACAGAAGAGTTCCTAAAAAGTGGTCTTATCGTTGAATTGGTTTTACTATCAAGACCTTTCTACTTTGCAATTGATCATTTTGTTCTGAAATATTTGGTCATGATATCGAAGGCGGTCTTTATACAGGACATTCTAAATAGCGGAACTTTGCTGTCGTGTAAACCATTAATTATCAGTCACCATGAATTGTCAAGTTAATCATGATCTAAACTTGTCTGAAGGCCTGAACTATTTAGTCTAGAATGGTAGGGATATATGAAATAATTTATTGTTACAGTATCAATTGTGTGATTGTATACAAGGTATGTGCTAACATTTCATTGATTTATAACTAAATGTAATGTCGTGGGTACTTGCATTCTTTTATTTAAATTAATATATGGAAATTCATATTGTTAATGGTTTTACAGAATTTTACTTTACTTACAGGATCGTTTCAAATTGTCAAAAATACAGAAGGATTAAACGAAATACGGGTCAACAGGTTTTGAAAGTGCGTCCAAGAGTAAAGCGTGTTCAGTGCAATAAGATATAGCAGGACACGTCTTAAACATAGAAGAGACGTCCGAACACCGACTTAAATATGGGATGAGATTTTTCAAATATTTCGTACATTTCAATATATTGAATATAACAAAATCTAGATATAAAGATCAAATTTAAATAGTTCAAAGGAGTGTGTTATATACGGAGTGTAGTGTAACACTTTGTCAATTTTAAACACATGCATCTTACTGTAACTAATGTCCTTTGTGCTAATGACTCTCTGGTCAAAGTTTAGCTTAGGTGCCAATGTCTGCCTATACAAAATTGAGCTTAGCAGTTACTGTCCAACATCTACATTCCTTTTAAAGAATAGCTGCAATGCACTCAAACCAGTCCAATTAAGACACGGGGATGCTTACTCCAGTCCCAGATTCTCGCCCCCAAACTACGATTGCCTCTGTACATTCGTTTGTCTGTCACACAATCCTGTCGTGGCTATTTTTAAATAGCTGCTGACCATAATTTAATGACATTTCCTAGACTGCTCTATCGAGAAGAGATGCACATATCGTTCCAGTTATTGCCCTTTACACTTTCTTATTCGAGTTCTTAATCAGCATGTTTTGGTTCAAAGAGTTTTTATTGAGTAAAGGCTCTTTTTTCCCTCAATTTGGGGACAGGACATATCAAAATTTGCGCTTGTATTAAAGATATCAATATATGAAATAGTAAGTGCGTCTAGCAAAGTTCTGTTTTGTTGAGTTGACTATTAACACAGGGCTAATGGTATAGCAGTTGAGGTATCCAGCAATGTTTCTATACTGTCATTCATGTAGTCCATACCAATCAACTATTTAGTCCTTAGACATTGATCATGTTTCGTATTTGTTATTGCTCAATATTTCAAGAACCATTTGCACTGTTAAAGGTATTGAAAATACAAATAAAGTTATTGAAATATCACTGGAATTTGTTTTGGTTCAGCATGTTGAAATAGTCGGACTAGAGTCTACACATTGTTAAAGACTGTCTCTGAATAAAGACCCCACTTCGAATATAGAGTAAATATGTAGCAGGCTGTAAGAATGATGTCCCCTAATTATCTTGTATAATAAATTATGGTGTTAGAATAACAAAGCCATTTACAATACACTCGAAGGTTACTTAAAAGCTATTTTCGGACGATTTCAATCTTTTAATGACACTTAGATTTTGAAATGACTATGAAAACACTTCCAGGAAAGATCCAAATAATATTGTTTTGGTTAAACCAAATATTTTGAATCTCCCAAAATGATAAACCCAACTCGTTTTTTTTAAAATGCACTGTATTAAACTTTGAATAACTTAAAAAAAAATAGATTGCCATGGTTACCCTTAGTACAATTGCTCTAAAAGACAAGAAGGTGTGAAAATGTCCTGATAAGGTCAGCTGAAGACAATTTCGAAATCTACTAGCTACATTGTACACGATCCAAATTATATTGATGTAGTTTCAAAAACAAAAAAGGAGGTCAAAATATAATCATATCACGTAACCTAGTTTTTTGATACAATGATTCTCAATTTCGATCCTTACCTAGAGGTCATCAAGACAAACATTTTACCAAATTTTAAAGCTCACTTTGTGTCAAATGTGGCATACATTATTATATATTATATATACAATGTGTTTTACGGTAATGTAACATACTCATTTATTCAAATACAATCCAGCCACAAAGACAACGAAATGCTAACTAACAACAAAGACAGTGCTTTGTTACCTTTATTAATTCTCAAATTGTTTAATTATAGCTTTTCTGAAAGAAAAAACAATATTTTGAATTGAAAATGCCAAAATTGGGAAATAGCAATAAGCAACTGAAATGTACAGACACTAGTATGAAACTCTTGGACAAAAATAGGCACGATATCAGATCTGTTGGATACCAAAACAACAAGTAAAATACAGAAACATTGTTCTCCCAAAACAATATAATTAGTGCAATAGACATACTCTAGATTTACTTGTAACTATATGTAATGTAATTCTGCATAGTAAAGGTATCAAACACTTATCTTATTTTATATGTATTACTCAGTTCCTTTTGAATAAAGGGAAAACAATGCCATGACAACACAAGCTAATGAAATCGTCGTGTATAGAATAGTAATCCAAGTTTAATTGTTTATCTTACCAATTAATTTAGAAATTTGAAAAAATACCCTCATAGAAGATTAAAAACATGTACCGAAAGAAATAACTAATAAACGAAGAACATATGCTTTTTGTAATATCATTATTACTGTTGTTATTCCAATCTTTATGATCAAACAAACAGATGAAGAAGCGAAAACTTTAGGACTGATCAGTCATTATATCGACAAGAAAGGGAGACGACCAGCGACAGGAAAATAGAAGAGAATCCGGTCCATACAGCAGTTGTTCCGCTTGAACATGTCGTGACAGCTACCCATATATCAACTGTACTTGTAAGAGAGCCAGTAGATGCTTGTAGGACGAGTTGATATCCTGCCAGCGACGCAGCATCCATTGCATTAAGGTTGGTTATAACACCGGCACTGCTTACAGAGAAGTCAATGTTTGTGTTTCCAGCTGAAAATATATAATGAGATGGCATTTTTGACGTCAGTGTGATACATGCATTTATTATAATTAAATACACGTTGAATTAGACCTGTGTACATGCAAGGTCTTTCAAATAGTATGGTCCGGAAACGAGCGTAATACGATAAATAACCTGCCTTGGATCACGTGACAAACATCCGGGTACCCGCAATTTTGGAAAAAGAAAAATTATTGATACTTTATATCTACGTATATCTCGATATTTTACCAATCAATTTGACCAACAAAGTGATCATAAATACAATATATGCATTCCCTTATCATAACATGATATTATATTTTACCGATGTTTCGTTTTAGGTGGATTTACGCATTGGAAAGTTGACCTCATATGAACGTTTTTTTTTCACAAATGACCGAATGCCGAAAATCGACCTAATTTTAGCGCTTCTTTTCTACTTGCATGGTGTTCATGGGATTGATGTAACATCTTTTTCTCATAAATTTAAGTCTAATGTACGTCTGTTATGTCTTAGATTTTCGTATTTCCCCCGTATTTTAATTTCCTGGGACGGTTATATCCGTTCAAAATCTAAAAATGGCGTCAATGGTGATTTTTTTTCGCGATACGGTGATATTTTGTGCACAGGTTTTCACTATATATTTAGGGTCAAATGATGGAAAATTGCTAATTAAAATGTAAATTAAGAGTTATTTTTGAACGGATATGAATTAGATTTTCGTTTTTTTATTTGATAACATAATAACGTACAGTTATGTAAGACCAGTATCGCAAGTCAAATTACCATCCATCGCTAAAACGCGCAAGACGGAATAGCATGGACCGTGTTTAATTGGCGTTAAAGGTTAAAGTTAATTATATATAGAGGTTTTAATTTCACAGTTTTACAGAAAGTTTCATCAGCTTTCCAATTATACCATTTTTTTATTAAATGTGGTATTTAAATGACACAATGACGGACAGTTTTGCATACAACTATCGGGCAAATACCAGTTTACACGCTCGGCGTGATAAATGCACGGTGTGATAAACGCTTCCAGGTAAAAATCGATAACTGAGACAAGATTATCAGTACGATAAGACATTTATAGAGGGCGTTTCCGGACCATACTATTTGAAAGACCTTGGTACATGTTTGAGTTCAATAGAATCTGTACTCAACAATGTATAGTTATCTCTATATTTCACATCACCTCCGTTAAAATAGGTAATGAACTTCAAGTAAATATGATAAGTTTTAGGTCAGTTCGGTTGCTTGACTATGCCGTACAACACTTTCTGTATGAAGGCAGTAGCTATCCCGGATAAATTCATACTGGACGCACGTGGAATCCTAATATAGATCACATGGGTCCTCATATAGGTCATGCGACCAATTTCGGAACTCGGAATATTGGAATGCCATGTGGTACACATGCTAGTTACAGTTCATATGGTGTGAAATAAAATAGGGTTATTACATGTAGTATAGTTACGTTATCCAGCATGCCGGATTTGCTCGAGCCGTGCGTCGGATCATACGAGTGCGTACATTGTAGCACGAGTATGATCCGACCTCGACGAGAGCCAATCCGGCATGCTGGATCACGTAACTATACCAATTACCCAAGAGATAAAAACAACGATCATCAATAAAGGTAAACCGGTACAATAAATTCATCACTATCCAACCAATATACCATAAAACGTAATCATGAGTTCTTGTTTATAAAATTTTCTCTCGTTTGGTAGTACTGTATCAATGAAGGAAATGCAATAACATGAACTTCATATACTTTTTCTCATTTATTCTTCAGCTTCATTAGAACAAACTTAATGGCAATAACCTACTGAATACACAATAAGGCCTGCATGTTGGGCATTGATAATCATTTGGTTTAAATCATTGGAAGCAAATGTATGTCTACGGATTGTACGTGTACATGTATATAGAATTTTCAAAGATGGATATGGTCGGCAGTTTAAATACCTAAATTCACTCCGCAAATAGGGTTAACCTTGTATTTCTATGGATCTGGTCAATTTTTCCCTCGGGGCGTAATGAGACCAAACTTCATAGAAGAACGCCATATAATGCTTAATGGTCTATGCTTAGTAGTTTGAGAATAGAAGTTTTCCTTATAAATGTACAGGCAAGCGACCCAAGAGCATAGTCATTTTGATCCAAAGGGGTATGGTTTAAGCATACTAGATAATTCTACTTCATAATGTCTAAGCTCTAGGACTTCTGGTTTTAAAGCAGAAGAATTTTTAAAAATCCATTATAAATTATGTAATACAAGTGAATCCTTTACGGTCATTTTTGACCATTGGGATATGATTTTAACAATCTTGGTAGGGGTAGACTAGAAAATGCTTACATACAAAATATCTCAGCTCTTGACCTTGTGGTTTGTAAAAGTTTATATTTCACAAGCCCATGTGACACCTTGGCGGGGTCAAATTTGAAAACTATTTTCAGAGGTCCACTAGGCAATATTACATGTCAAATATCTAAGTTCTGAGCACTGTAGTTCCAGAGAAGGATTTTTACGTTTTTTTCCAGTCGAAACCTATGTAAAACTAAGTGACACTGGGGATGTTCAATTTTAATCCAGGGGTCATTCCTTTCAAGTTTAAAAAAAATGCCTAAGATGTCATGAACGACTGTCGACGGATAATCTCACCATTAAGCATGAAGTGCTCAGGTGAGCTAAAACAATTAAAAAATGAAAACTGACGACAGTTGTAAATTAGAAGACTTGCGGCGGTTGGCAATGCTCTTCATAAACCCATTACATGGCGAAAAAATGAATCCCGATCTTAGGCACAGAAATTGTCCTTTGATATACCATGCAGACTGTCTTTAATTTGTAATGCGTATAGGTCATTGATGGACCAATACGTAAGACAATCAGAGCGCTGGAGGCCTGGGGTTTCAGATTGCTTTTTGGAAACAAGGTTTTGCATCATCTTTTGTTGGTATTGTTGTTGGTATCACGAAAGCATTTTACTATGACAAACACCTTAAACTGAAAACATCTCCGAAAACCAAATACACATGACTTCCAGTATCTTCCTTTTATTCAAAGCGAACGCCGGATACCAAATATGATCGCCGATTAGTATATTAAAACTGACCAATTGAAACAAGTCTCACAAATGAGATATTTTATCCGTATTAAGCAATATCATGAATTAACACAAAATACTCAATTACATGGAATTGAACATTATGAATTAGTCGGCCTTGATTTAGCTATATAAAAATAGACATTGCTACATTTTCTTGTTCTGCATTTCAGTCATAACCAAACACTGGATTTTGTTCTTACAAAATACAAATACGGAAGATATTGAGGAAAATGTAATGATATTTACTCTTATTCAAAGCACAGCATTTTCTTCTACACAAGAACACATGTGTTGATAACAAATTTCGTATAAATTTACTCTTTCTTGCTAGAGTCTTTTGTATCATTTAGTTTATACTAATCTATTTTAGCTCGATTGTGAAGAAAGCTTGTACATTTAGCTTATCGAGTCACTCTCGAGTCCGCTTCCTGAAAAACCAGTACTGGTGTCATGTGAGGAAGTATGGACGTGACCCATTGGGGCTCGAACCTGCAACCTCCGGGATGAGCGGCCGACACCTTAACGTCTACATCATTTCAAGATCACTAGTCGCTTTCTAGCTGTTTTAAAAGCTAACCTTATACTGTATGAAAATGATCAAAGTGTTACAGTGCAAAATTGGCTACAAATAGAAGACGCACAGATGCAAATAAATTTTATATCTGTAGCTGATTAATGGCAGCGCTAATTACCAATTGTTAACAGCGCTCAGCAACGGCATATAAATAAAGCTTCATACATGATCCTAGGTCTTTACACCACATTTTTACGAAATAAGGCATAACAGTATGTGCAAGGTAAAGAAATGTTCCTAAGTTGATGTGATTAACTGATTAAGGACAGCGCTAGCTACCAACTTGTTGCAGTGCTCAACAACGATATAAAGTCGTTTAGTCAACGGTGGAAAAAAATGTCATATGACTTCTCTGTCGAAAATGAACGTAAATTCTATTTTTTAACAAGAAATTATTGTTTATGTGAAAATAAATGTAATCGTTCAAAAATGAGGTTTTCAATGAAGTAACATAAATGTGAAAATGAATCCACAAATTCTTATATCGAGCTCGATACGTTCCGTAAGTATCCGTACTTTTCCGTGATATTTATATAATGATTGTCCTCCGTAATATGTTCAAGTTGACATTAACGGCACAGTAATTTCTAAAACAAGAGTCCGTAAATAAACTGTATAATCATACATTAAAATAAGCTATTTTGCACCACTTCTAAGTAGCGCGGTTTATAGATGTTATCAGCACATTTCACAGTTAAATTATCTACGACTTGACAATTTTCAATTTGGTATGCTAACTATACCGTAAGGGCTTACAGCCTCAGGCCGAAACATCTCAGTGCTTTTATCAAGGCAACTGTTTTATTACAACTGATAAACGTTTAAGTGTTAACCTTAAAGTCCCTTGCACGATATATCTTATAAGCGTGATGCGTTGATTCAGTGTTTAAGGCTATCGCTTTCGGGCGAACATCTTAATAAAAACGAGAACATTTGGTGGGAATCCGGTCACCAGAGAAACCTAGCGGGCAGATCTTTACAAACATGTCTAATTTTTTTAGCCGTCTGTCTTTATTACCTCCTTTTATTTTCAAACTTTAGCATGAAGTTATCTATGTCATGTTGATTGTTTAAATATATGAAATCTTTTATATATCTATGTAAAATGTACATCTACATATTAAATTCGATGCTACGATGTTACAGTTTGTCATGCTGCCGTACTGTCACGATGCTATTTCGAGATATAAAAAGTCTTATTATCAACCTTGACATCACGATGCGACAGCACAATAGCACGATGCCAAGATGCGATGGCACGATAACACAATGCGAAAACGCGATATTCATGTCGTAATATCGTCTCGTGGTGTCGCATCGTGTTATCGAACCGTCACATCGTGCTGCCGTACTGTCGCATCATGCTTATCGTATTACCGTGGTCGAGAGTACGACTGTACAATGACCCTATCGAAACACCGTAGAAAAGGGTTCCCCTGCCTATACAGTAGCTGAGCAGTTTGTTGTAATGTGAACAATTGCAGACCGTAGAAACAACACTGCTTCATTGGAGACAAATAGAAAACGTCATTGTACCGGGAATGAATATATTAATAAATGAACATACATGTACTAGTGGTTCAGGGATTCAGTTTCAGGTCATTTTACAGTGAGTTATCGGAACACAGATATCTATAAGACAGTGTCTTTTCCTACAAGTGTTTGCTGACAGATATCCTGGCAAAATCTCTATACTTAACGTATGCAAAAGTCAAAGGGTCATAACTAAATGAAAAAGTGCAAAATGCCGACGACATGCACAGCAAGGCTAATTACCAACAGCTCTGAATTCAAGCAAGTGGTCCCTGCAAATTAGTGCGAGTAAAAAGCACTACGTGCAGTTATGAACAAACCAGGACCATAAAAGCAAAGTCATCTACCTCATATAAACCCTTATGTAGTTATAATTAATGCTGAATTAATTTTAAACAAAAATAGATTTGCAAATTTTAAGGTTAACACTTATCAGTAACCCCCGATTTTGCGCATGGTACGCTTTGAATTAACAAGAACAATGTAATATCTTAATTGTAGCCATTACTTTGATATTTAGATATTTGTATGCGATCAAACAATTGACATAAACTGATTTGGCCGGTGAGATAAATCGTGGATTGAAATAACAACTAAGTAGATACAAAAGAGAGCTCGTGTGAACATTATAAGGGTTCTGATCACCAGTTTGATTGCCTATTAAATTCTAACCTGTAAGATATCGTTCAAATAGTTTTAACTGTATTTAAAGGGACATTCCCTACATCTAGCAAATTATATTCTCCTGACATAAATAATGTGTTCGATCAAGGGAGTGTCTCTTTAAATATTACTATTCCTGTCTTTCTAAATTGCACAGGATATTTAAGACAAAAAGAAATAAAACAATCAAAGTTGTGACATGTTATTTGAATGATAATTATTAAAACAAAACGATATTTAAATTTGGCTATACGCATGATCTCATTGTTACGGAAGCGTCCTGGTGCCAATTCATAATGTTCTATAAAAAAGAATAACTCCTACGTAGGACTTTATAACTCCTACGTAGGACTTTATAACTCCTACGTAGGACTTTATAACTCCTACGTAGGAGATAAAAAAGCCTAATTAGGAGTTTATAACTCCTACGATAAAAAAAGCCTAATTAGGACTTTATAACTCCTACGTAGGACTTTATAACTCCTAGTCTGAATTGACTCACTGGGGGAAAACTGGGCTGTTACACTGGGCTGCTAACAAGAGCTGCCAACAGTACAACACATATGATTATTCTCAGTGCTTGTCCATGAAATGAATATTTACCATAGCACATTAAAGTGAAAAACATAAAGATGCTCAGATACTTAGCTTTATTCTTATCTAAGTTTATACAAATTTATTTTAGGTCGATTGTGAAGTAAGTTCGAATAACTTATATTAATCACTGTCAACAACTCATTCCTGATGGAATCCATCGCCAGGAGGGTATGAGAGAAGAGGCCAGTTTTTCCCTTTTAGCATGGGAGCTACTGATACCATTTTTCACGTCTTTGGTATGACGCGGCCTGGGATCTAACCCATGACCTCCCACACCCAAAACTGACCCTCTACCACTAGGCTATCGAAGCGTATTCTTATCTTAACAATAAGAGAGTTATGATGGCCCTGAATTGCTCACAAAAGTCACATTGTTAAGATTGCTAAAATCAGCCTGATTAATGGATTCAGAGAAGAGTGTAATATCCCTGAATGAGGTCAATTTTGACCAACAGGTCCCAACTTGAATATATTTGGTAGAATTCCTCCTTTATGGCTCTAATGTATAGGGTGTGTGTGATATTTAAAGAACTGCTGTTTAATCATAAATTGAAAGCTACAGTTATTGTTTTTGGCAAACATACAGTTATAAACTCCTAATTAGGATTTTTTATCTCCTACGTAGGAGTTACAAAGTCCTAATTAGGCTTTTTTATCTCCTACGTAGGAGTTATAAAGTCCTATGTAGGAGTTATAAACTCCTAATTAGGTTTTTTTATCTCCTACGTAGGAGTTATAAAGTCCTACGTAGGAGTTATAAAGTCCTACGTAGGAGTTATAAAGTCCTACGTAGGAGTTATAAAGTCCTACGTAGGAGTTATAAAGTCCTAATTAGGCTTTTTTATCTCCTACGTAGGAGTTATAAAGTCCTACGTAGGAGTTATAAAGTCCTAATTAGGCTTTTTTATCTCCTACGTAGGATTTATAAAGTCCTACGTAGGAGTTTTAAAGTCCTACGTAGGAGTTATAAAGTCCTACGTAGGAGTTATAAAGTCCTACGTAGGAGTTATAAAGTCCTACGTAGGAGTTATAAAGTCCTAATTAGGCTTTTTTATCTCCTACGTAGGAGTTATAAAGTCCTACGTAGGTGTTATAAACTCCTAATTAGGCTTTTTCATCTCCTACGTAGGAGTTACAAAGTCCTACGCAGGAGTTATAAAGTCCTACGTAGGAGTTATAAAGTCCTACGTAGGAGTTATTCTTTTTTATAGAACATTATGAATTGGCACCAGGACGCTTCCGTACATTGTACTATATTCTACCATATATTAGTATAGAAATTTGTAGTAGTAGCGATTTTTGAAGCAAAGCAGATGTCAGCAAATGTTTAAAATCTCGAAATGGTCATCATATCATGGAAAATTAGTTTAGAAAACATAAACTCATGGTTTAGGTTGGAATACTTATAATAGAATAGTACTATACTTGAAGCAAGAATTAAATTAAGTGTAACAAGCACGTATTCATTGCATATATTGGGGAATACTTAAATGATCGGTAAGTTGTAAACAAGTTTTTAGAAATAAAATCTTAGAACAACGCACATATTAATTGTACAGTGTACAAGGTACAGAAAAAGAAATAAACATGTATGATCGGTAAATATTAAGACTTTCTTTAAAATAAATTATGTCCTATGAATACTGAACATATGTTCATTGTATATGAAACGATAAGCATCATGTCTATCTCAATCAGAATAAAAAATGACGTAACAAATGTATCGAAAAGATAATAGCAACAGCTTCTCGATTGTTACTTAAATCATATCATTACATTCAACACAGTGCCCGTGAAGTGACATGTTATACATTTTCTTTTATTTCGTAATTACGAAATACATTTTGTGTAAACGAAATAAGATTTCGTAAAAACGAAATAACATTTCATTTAGAATAACGGTAAAAAAATGCTAAACAACTGGTAATTGTAATGCCCCGGTACTTGTTCAGGTCAGACGGGTCGCCTTTTTATACAACGGCATAATAACCCCGGTCGACCAACATTTAGGGAAGGTTCTACAGTCTAATATGTAGTTAAACGATAATTGTAATGGTTTAATTATATCCTTTATATTTACTTTAAAGTATTCATATAATATGTTATCAGAGGAA
The DNA here is from genome assembly GCA_022818135.1 of Saxidomus purpurata. Lineage (NCBI taxonomy): Eukaryota > Metazoa > Mollusca > Bivalvia > Venerida > Veneridae > Saxidomus > Saxidomus purpurata. The sequence continues at coordinate 24,678,225 of JAFMSR010000004.1, read as the reverse complement.
GATGTTTTATTGTTGCCTAGACATTTTGATGCCATCACAATTTCCTCAATTGTAATAGACTTATCGAGATCTTCGAAAGTTGGGTTATTTGGCCCGCTATTCACAAAATCCTCGACAAAGCCATAACATTCTTGTTGCACATGGCTAGAAGCAAGATCTTTAAAATTGGTGCAAAATGCCTCACGAGAAATTTGTTCACCATTCACGTGGGCTTTTACGTTTCATATAGTTTAAGTTTAAACAAAATTCCTTGTGAAACTTATTTTTACATTAACGACAAAAATATTTGTATTTTTTCTTTGCAAATACATGAATTGACTTTTTTGCAATCGTCATCGTTTGAAGATGTCCGTACTGTTTCATTTGTAATATGATTTTGTCATTTAAACATCAGTTTGATGGGGTCTATCTTGCACTACTTTCCCGCAGCGCAGTTTATAGATTTTATCAGCACATTTCAGAGTTATATCATTAACGGATTTTGAAATGTGATAGGCTAACTATGGCCATAAGGCTTACAATCCCAGGCGAAAAACGTATCTGTGCTTTTTTCAAAGTGACTTGTTTTATTTCAACTGATCAACATTCACTGTTAATCTTAAAGCCCCGTTGCACGATTTATATAAAATGCGTAATGTGTTTATTCAGTTTTAACATTTAGATTTAAATAAGTGTAGCTTCATCAACTTATAAAAAATGAAATCTGACCAAATTTCAGTTCTGCTATATACATGCAACCTAAAGAGATCAAATACATATTTTAGAAACTAAATCACACACGAAAAGGCTTTATCATTATCCCTCGCCAAAGGCGGGGAGATATTGTTTTGGCGGTGTCCGTCAGTCCGTTCGTCCGTCCGTCCGGAGCCATAACTCAAGAACCAATAACTAGAATTTCATGCAACTTAAATAAGTTTACAATTATTATAGCATAATGCAGCGGCGCGCACACAATTTTCGTCATGATTGGATTAGTACCTCCAGAGTTATTGCCCTTTAATGTATTTTCTTCTTTATTAGGTTATACTAATTTATTTATTCTCGATTGCGAAACAAGATATTACAACTTATATTAATCGCTCTCGAGACTCATTCCAGATGGAATCAACCTCGAAGAGAGAGAGGTAATGTGGAATTATTGTGTCTTGCCTAAGGACACTACCGACATGGCTATGGTAGGGATCGAACCCGGGGCCCTTCGATCCTGAGTCGAACGCGCTACCTTCTTTATTCAATACAAGAGGGCCAAGATGGCCCAATATCGCACACCTGCGACTTATGATAATTATAAATGACCAAACGTCAATTCTACACTATCATAAACACAAACATTCTATTTGACCTTGACAAGGCAAACCTTTTGACCAATTTACATGATGATTGGGTTGTAAATGTCACCTGTGCGGCATACACAAGGTTTTTAACCAGGTGACCTAGTTTTTGACCTCGGATCACCCATATCATACTTGACCTAAATGTTGTCAAGACAATCATACTGACAAAGTTCCATGAAAATCCAAAGAAAAATGCAACCTCAATTGCACACAAGCATCAAAGAAAAGTACTATTCAATTAAATGTGAAGCAAGAATTAGAGTTAGTGTAACAAACGCTTATTTATTGTAAATATTGGGAATATTTACCACCGAAAAGAAAATCACTACTGTAACATAACATCTTCACAATCGGTAAGTTTTAAACAAAAAAATAGAATTAGTGAACAACACAGTCATAATCATTTTTCGTGATACAGAAAAAGTAATATATAATCGACAAGTATTAAACAATTCTTTCCTTAAAGCTGCTCGTGAATTTTTTTCCACAATGATAAAGTAAAGCATCAAATGCAAAAGTAATGGCTAGAACCAACGACATAAGTAAAAATCTAGGTAGCAATTTATGAAAATCTGTTGAAAATGTTGGTTAGCTTGGTTTGACGGCACCGCTACACACTCACTATGTTTGTATTGGAATTTTAAGGCGTTTGTAATTCAAAAGCGCTTCATAATTGGGTCGCGTTTAGTTTGAAAACTACAGAAATTCCTTACAGCAAATTAAACTTTACAATTTGTTCTAACATGTTTATTTCGGGTAGTTAGAAGTGTCCTATTTTTTCACCAAAATTTAAGAGCGAGCAGCTTCAAAATAAATTTTGTCATATGTACACAAAACATATACATTGTATTCATTGCATATGAAACGATAAAAAACGTAACTATTTTACAGACTAAAAAGTTCATTAAAAAAAGCGGGAACGACTAGCCAATGGCTTCTGACTTCAATTTATATTATGTTCTATCGAACATTTTCAAACAAAGCGCTCTAACTGAATTGTGTGATGTTGTATAATAACTACGAAGTACTAAGTATTCCTCGCTGTTGTTTTATTCAACCAAAGACCTACCAACCCACCGACCCACCTACCTATGATAAGTTGTAATTCTAGTAGTATCCTGTAAAGTCAAGGGGGGAGATCCAACGGTCAGCGTACTATAAACTTTTACTATGTCTAGTAAATGACCTCCCCAAGCAAGCAGCGACTTCCTTTGCAACCAGTCATTTCGTAAGCAATCATTGATTTCGTCACCAAGCTTCTAATCAGTTGCTTTAGCAACCAGTGACTAACCTAGCAACCACTGATTCCTTAGCAACGAGTGTCTTCCTTAGCAATCACCAACTTCGACTAGCGGCTTCATTAGAAACGTCTAACTTTTAAGCAGCCAGTGACTTCCTGCTCGGGCCAGATTGGTCCTCTTGTTTATCTTACCAAACGTCTGTTTGTCACGTGACGGGTAAGATGGCTGGACGCGAATAAAGTGTTTAGAGATTTTATAAATAACAAATTTTCATCAGGGTTAAGGGATGTAGAAATTAAAGATCAAATGTAAATGGCAACAAAAATATAGTAAAACAAATCTGTATACTAGCTACATGTAAAATATACCAATCTATTCGAAGTATAACGGTCGCACACTGAAAATCAAACTCTTTTACCCGGATGAACGCAAAAATGTAAACCGAGGGTAATGAATTCTGAAAAACAAAGGGCGTCATATGTGCCATGCTTTCTGATGACGTTTCCTGTGATGTTTTACATTTTATTGAAGCAAACTCAACAAAAGTAGCGTCTTTACCATAAAAAACGGAAGCGATGTTCAGTTATTTCACTCGTGAACACTGAAAGTATTTACTGCACCGCTCGAGTAAATATCACTTTTGTTGCCCCCTACTCGGTGAAATTATAACGTGATATTACACCGAAACCAAAACTTATTATCTGTGTGTAAACTATGCATGTATTTGAGAATTGGTTGATGCAATACACATGATTTTTTCAGAGGTGATTGTGGACGATTCAGAGTCAATGAATCCATTGAACTGATTCTTATCCTTTAAAGTAAATACAACTCTTTTAGAAAATAGATACTAATATTGGTGAAATCAAAATAAGTAATTGTTTTAAGCACTTGTTAATTCATGGGAATTTGTTATATTTTTACAGAAATGCCAGATAATCCATCAGAAACTACCTACTTTGCGAGATTCGTAGTATTTTTCATTGACGTTGCAACAGAAACTGTGTTGAAGGTGTTTTACAGTCATGTAGGCGGAAATCGTGTCCAGGCAAACACATATCTTTCATCAAATAGAGGAAAACTCGAAAAAGTCTTTCCCGGACAGTTAAAACGTGTCTGTTCTGTTTCCGCAAATACAGACACCTTTGACTTGTCTACTCTTACAACGATATTGACATGTGGCAACTTAAAAATCCTACAGCCGCCATTGAGCGGATGGAAACAGACACCACTAGGATCAGATGTTTCCCCAGCTGCTGATGTTTTACGTCTGCGTAATATAAGAAATAAAATTGTTGCCCATCGACATGAAGCGAAATTTACGAAAGAGGAATTTGAAGAGAATTTTCAGGAAGTCGAAGATATTTTGAAGAGAATTACAATGAAATATGATCCCAACAATTTACCGGATCTTGCAAGAAAGATTGACACATACAAAAATATGGAAGTTTTCCCTATTGACAAGAAGAATTATTTCATGCAGATAGAGAAGTGGCATGATGACTTCCAGAAGCAGGTATACTTAAAGCTTTACAAATATATCTGATTAAAGAGACCCTCTTTGTCACATTTGATAACTTCATAAAGTATAAACAATAGAATATTTGCAAATATCATTACTTAACCTAACAGTTTAAGCTATACATTCCAGTCATTTTCGATAAAGTCAGCGCTTTAAAATATGTTGCAGTAACATTCAATAATCTATGTTGAGTTGTTGTTGTACAATTACTAGATTGGTCACAATTTATCACAGAAGGGTTCTATGTTGATTATCTGTGCTAAAATGAGGCATTTTTCAATATATATTTATCATTTTACGTTCAGTAAACACATTATTTATGTTTGAGAATATAATATGCTAGCTGTAGGGAGTACCCCTTTAAATTATCAATTAGAAAGTGACAGAGTACGTTATATGATGACACGCAGTCAATGTCTATCTGTATTACTCGGAAACAAAACTAACTGATTTGAAACAAACGAAACATTCTTTTAGAACAATCTAAATGCAATTAGGCTATCGCTTGCAAAATGCAATGAAAATAAAATTGCCAAAAAGAAATCAGAAGTTAAGTCATTGGAACCAGCAACCTAATCCGTATATACCTCATATGTCGAGACACCCACATCTACCATATCATCATGATGAAACACTGTTACATATTGAAGAAATGAGATTAGAAAAAATGAATTACAAACATTTTAAACTTAGTCTATTAAATTGTAATTCATTTCAATTCAGTGGTACTATTTCTATTGTACAGTTTTCTGTATAAAATTATCTTTTTCTCAAAGATACATTTCTTAAAAGTTTCATGACATGTTTACGTCATGGTAAAGACTCATAAAAAAAAAGCATATAATTGTATACTTTCTTAGCATTAAAAATGTTTTGGACATAGAAATGTCAAATTAACGGCTCTCTTATAATCATTCTTGTACTCAACAGGTAGATAAAGTTCTGGATGGGCTAGCAGGTACGTTGAAGAATACATTAAGTTGGTATTTTTAGTTACCTTAATCTAATATTGATGCCAAAGCTGGTTGAGATGTCTCACGCTATCTAAAAATACAATTATTAGCAGAGGCCGTCGCAAAAGACACAAAATTTATATTCTAGCAGTAAGTATTTGTAGTTTTTACAGCAGGGTAGGCATTTATATTGCAAAGTGGTTCTGCATTTATCAATAAATATGATAAAATGGAGTTAAACACAGTTCTAAAGGTGGATCAACCGATGCCCATCGTCAATACTCCATCGTCTGTATCAACATTTAACTTAAAAAAACCTTCTCCTTTGAAACTGCTTGACATTTGTCAGATATAACCGAACTTGCTCTGCAGCATCCATACTTTGATTCTTTTTAGAAAAGGAAATGGTTCGGGTCCGTTACACTACTAAAAATAAGAAATTCTTGAAACTGCTTCTTCTCATTAACCAATAGCTGAAAAGTCATCAAACTTGCTTAGTAAAATATTTGGATTAATCCTCTTTCAAAATGTGGGACATGATTTTGGTCCGCTACACAGGGGCCACTATTACTTAAAGTACAAAATTCTTTAAACGGCTTTTTTTTCTCCTGAACCAATGGTAGGAAATTCACAAAACCTGATCTGCGGCATTCTTGTAATAAACTCTTTAGAAAGCAGGTTATAGATTTTGTCCAATTCATAAAGGGGTTACAGTTACTAAAAATAGAAAAAATCTTTTAACAGCGTTTTATCATGAACCAGATGTAGGAAAGTTACCTGATATTCTCAGTAGTATCGTTGCGTTGATGCCATTCTTGAAACAGGATGTAGTTATGGTCCACTACACACAGTGGAATAGTTATTAAAATATATATATTTTGAACAGACTTCTCCTCAGAAAACATTGGTGGGAATATTTTGAAAAAATATCTTGCTCAGCAGCATCCTTGCATTGGCACCTTCCTTAAAACATAAAATGGTTAAGCTCCACTGCACATAGAGGCAACTGCTACTTAAAAAGGCAAACTGAGTAAACTGCTTCTTCTCATGAACCAATAGCAGAAAAATCACCGACTTCCTCGGGAGCACTCTTACATTACTTTCTTAAAACATAAAATGGTGTCGCTCTATTGCACACAGGGGCCTGTGGTACCAGAATAATCAAATCTTTATCAAACGTTCTTTTCATGCTAGGAATGCTAGGAAACGAGTACTGTACAATACTAGAGATTACTAAAGTTCATTAGAATACTAATGTACTTTAGAATACTAAAACACCATACAGGACTACATAGCACTGCCTTCATAAGACATTTTTTGTAAGTTTATTTTCCTAAATATTTCAGGACTGAAGATTTTCTTTGAAAAGAGTGACGTTAAACACAAAAGATATATACAGTTTTTGTCGGAAGGCGGGAGACTAGTATTATCTGTTTACCTTAAAACAGCCTTGGTCCAGGGTGGAGAAACAATCGAGCAAATGCTTATACGAAACAGAGATACATTGCAGACGGAGCTTGTTCCTCCAGAAATGATACATCAACTGTATCCGTCAAACGAATCTGATGATACTTCGGCAAATACAGACGTAAATACATGGAGCCTTTTATTACTAGGAAAAGTTATTTTAATTGTTTTTCATTCCTCTCTTAAGCGGAATGAAAAAAAGAATATTGAAAGCATTGCGAAACAAGTGCTAAACACAGCACAGACGATAAAGTTGACATTAAACAAAGACAGATTCACACATTGCTGTGCAAACTTAAGGCATAATATATTGTCTTTGGCAGAAAGTCTTGACCAAGATACCGAGTCACAGGTTGAAATTCTTTTAAACAGATTCGAATCGGAAACAGAAGATGCAGACGATATTGATGACCATTTGAAAACGCTGGGATGTCAAGAATTTCGCCATTACATTGATATGTACAGAGGTTTGTTAAAAGCCACAATTTACGTACGAAATATTTTCAAAGCAGAAATTAATACTGAGCAGTAAACATAGTAAATACCTTGTTATTACATGTAATACCAAACAAACTAATAGAACTTTCTGCATACCGGACCGGGGTATCCGCAGTTTTGACCAGTGCTGGAAAATCTCATATTACATTCCCATGTAATACGACTTTTGTGAATAACTTGTGACGTAACGTTATAAACAATGTGACGTCACTTTTCCAAACACAGCATCTGAATAGCGTTTAGTTTTATATTAAAGGCATCATATCGATAAGTTTGCATTTAAATATCTATCATAAAGTGCAAGACGGTATGCAAGAAATAGTTTTTACCATGATTTAATTGGTTCAGATGGAAATATCCGTCACCTCGGGTACCTTTTTCACGGGAACTCGGCAGAGCCTCGTTCGCGAAAACAGTTACCCTCAGTGACGGATATTTCGATCTGAACCGCATGGTCATGGAAGAAACTAATATCTTGCAAATATTCAACGAAATTACAAATACAAATAGCGACAGTTTGTCTTTCGATTGGTGTTGCGCCATACGTTTTCATTGGATTACGGCTACATTTTGGTAAAACATCGAGCCAAATTTCGATGTTTTGAAATTGTGTTCATACGCTACTTTTGTGACAACTAAATATTTAGTTTTCCATGTGCATTTTAACAAATATTTGACACACTATTTAGTTAAGTTTTCAGCTTAGTGTTAATATCTGAAGAATTAGTTCCATGGACGTATAAAGGATAAATAAATACAATTGTGAACAACACATATCTAAAAAAAAACTCATTTAACACATATTATAAACACTTTAAAGAATTGTAAAGTGTAAATTGATTTTTCAGTTTCGACCGAAACAGTTTGTATGCAAAAGTAATAAAATGCAGCACCATTGTAATGAATTGAGATGCAAAATAATTTCTTCTCCGTATTTTGGTGACTTTGTCAAATCTAACATGTTAATTGGCTTATCTGTTAATTCTCGTTGAAACAAGTTAAACACTCTCTTATAGTGAATATATTTTTGACCGCTGCAATAAATGTTAATTATTATGTGTAAAAACTGCTAGAGATGTTAATAGAGAAAGAAAATAAACTTTGACATTTATATACATATATTACTGCGAATGAGACTTCTAGCATTAGATCAACAATGGTTTCCTCTCCTAGATTTAAATGTAAGGTTTTAAAAAGAAGCAACTCTTACAACATGTCAATATGCAAATATTACATTTTAGCCTCTATTATGGAGTACAAAGAAGCACTTGAACAACTGGAAGATGCAGACATGTATTTTAAGACCACACATGGTATAGTATATATTTACATTCACGTTTTGCCTCATAACAAATATAATTAAAATATTTTGAGACACATATAATGAATATAAAACTATCATAAACATTGTACAAGTTAATGTGATGCCTTTAATGTTACAAGTAAAATGTTATACATGTATGGTATATAACGTTGAATTATTCCATCATGTCTTTATTTGAAATAGTATAGAAATTGTATGATTTTCTACTATTTTTTGCAAGGTACTTATTACTATTCTAGAGCTGAAGATCAAGATCGAGTTGTTTTGCGAAGATGCAGAGATGACTAAACTAGCGACGCGTGAATTAACTACTTGGTTACAGAAAGTGGTCAGCAGCTCTGGCAAACAGCTAAAAAATGAACAATATGTGCCTGTATCTGTTTTATATGAACTGATAAGTCACTTAGAAAAGATGCCCACAGTTAAGGTGTCGGAAGTTAAGGAGAGTTGTGTTATCTTATCAATAACATGTCAGTCGAAACAGGGTATGTTGCAGTTAGTGGACTTCGTAGAAAGTCCAATGTTTCAAAACCATCTGATTGCGATATCAAACTGTTTTGAGAGCAGATATCAAGAGATGTTCGTCTTAACTGGATACTGGACACTTGACAGTCTGTATAAGGCCCATCCAGGTGAATATTTCATAAAATGTTTAACTCTTCTCTTTTTTAAGGCATAAACAAGACTAAGTGTTAATATAAATCATTTTTCACCACACAGTCATATTTTTAATTATGCGAATGCTACAAAGGGATATTAAACATAGTAACTGCCATACACATGGGCGGTTCTAGACAGCACATACAGTGACTAAGCGACGAGAAAGGTCTCATTTTGATGGCGATTTTGTTAGTTTTGATATCCAAAGAGTTCGTAATCATTTCGGAACTTTATGAATATTGTGTACAAGGTATCAAAAGAGAGGTTTATGAATAGTATCTAAGTTTAAAAACTTTGAAATTTGTTATCTTTGAAGAACGCTGATTTCATTCGATAGGAAGTGAACCCAGAGAGAGAGAGAGAGACAGAGAGAGAGAGAGAGAGAGAGAGAGAGAGAGAGAGAGAGAGAGAGAGAGAGAGAGAGAGAGAGAGAGAGAGAGAGAGAGAGAGAAATGAAATGGGGGCTTCGATGTTTGAAGTATCACATATTTTACCCGCATTTTGATTTTTACAATATACAATGTAATACTTGTATCTAACTTAAGATCTAAAAATCGATAAGTTTGAATGACTTTATTCATACTTGGTAATTGTTGTAAACCATATTGAAACAAAAATAAGTTTGACAAAAGCCTTTATAGAAATCAACCCAAGCATACATTTAGTCTTGTATTTCAAATGAATCATTTATTTAAAGTCAAATGTTTAAACCACTTGTGACAGGATCGTAGCTTGGATCTACAAACGGCGTGGTAGCTACTAATATGTTACTACCGACCTACCTACCTGCCGGCCTGCCTGTCTACCTACCTAAATGACACTATATGAATTTTCCATTTGTATCTGCCAACCGGTTTCACTTTGGCATCATCAGGGCAAATATAGCACACAATATTGTATATAGTGTCATTTATTTTCATTTTATTTATAATTTACTTATTCTGGCATATCGTTTAACATATACATGTGTATTTGTGTGTGTCGTTAATGCTACACATTGTATACATGTTTTGCTTTCAGACCAAATGCAATCCGAGCAGAAAAGGAGTATCGAACTGTCGTTGTCGTATACATCACCCGAAGGTATGAGACAAGTATTAGAATACTTTGACCTTGAAGGCGCTAATAGTTTCAACGCAATCTCAGAGAGTTTGTCAAATCGTGTTAAAGCAAATATATCTTTGAAGTTGTCCGTCGAGCACATGGAATAGCATAATGGTGGTAAGAAGTATTCAGAAGATGATTTCTTTTGAAAACAGTTCATATCAGTTCGTATCAGATCTACAAACAATGTTGTATTCATTATGATTTAAGTCACACTCGGCTGGCAACTTTTGGACGCAAATGGAATATGACTGCACTTACAAAATGTTAAGTTCATTGCACTTATGAAACAAAACTCATCGACAGTTTTAAATCGTCCAACAAATTGGAGAAATGTTAAAGAGTTTTTACTTAAGACCAAACATTGATTTAATCGTAACACAATCCCTGTAAAATATTATTCTCATTGCTGAACGACACTTTTCCGTCGAAGGGGGTTACACGACATGATGTAGTACATACGTTTTTAACACATGTTTTAAAACATGTTGTGTGAATGGGACGAAATGCATGCACGTATGTAAAGCAGACGAAACCGAGCATTTCGTCAAGCTCAATTTCTGTATGTAAACATACGGCAATGTAACCATACATCAAATATTTCCCAGTAGACTGTCCTCTTATGTACATGATTCAGGGGACTTGTCAGAAAACATAACCGGATGAGGAAGGTTATAATGTTAATATACATGTACTATAAAAATATGGCAGCTAAAAAGACATAAAACATAATCCAGACCAAATAAAGAAACTTAACTCTTTCCAAAATTCGGCCGATTACTTTACGAATAAGAGTCCATAATTGTACAATGTTCCTAGCGTACTTGCATTAATCATTTTCTTAAATGTAAGCAATAGGCTACAGTACTACTGATCAAACTGCTTCGAGTGTATCCTCAAATGCGCTTATTACGTATTTTGCTGTTGTCAGTTTTATGTTCTTTCAGAAACAGGAAGGATTGAGAGTGTTGTAAGCCCCTTGTACCAGAGACAAATGTTGACTGGTAGAACAGAACAGGATTACTCTTCGTATATGGTACCTATTTTTGAAGAAAATTGTTTAATCGTTTGCATTGTGTAATTACTTGAAAAACAAATAAAAATTACAAGTTTTCTATTAATATATACACATTTGTAAACAAAAAGAAACCAGATTTTGGCAATAACAACAAGAAAGTTCGATCAAGTCAAAGGCAGATGTTTGACGATGACATAAATAAATCCAAATCTACAAAAATACATTTTTCGGTAATTTTTTTGATTAGACACGCAGTACAGTCGAGAACCTTCGTGAAGACAATGCAAAACTGACGAGTCGAATCCATGTTCTTGAATCAGTCGGACGTGATGTTGAAGAAAAACTAGTAAGTGTTATTCGTCCCTTTCTGTCTGTCTCTTAGATATTGGGAATTGGGTTATTTAGCATCTTTAACTAATGAGTTATAAACTGGTTAAATAAACTTAATAATTACTTCCGATTGTTAACATTGGAATGACGGCTCACAACTACATATCTTAGATATATTGTTTATTATATAACCATTTAATTGAGCGAGACTCTGTTATGCATACAATGTATGAACTCAAAGGTCTACACTTACACTGACAATTTAGAAACAGATGAAGATAGAAAGAATACGTGACAGTGAAATGATTGAAATGCTAAATGCCGAGACCAGGCAACACAAAGTACGCATACACGACTTAGAGAGAGAAAAGGAAGAAAGTCATTTACAGTCAATGTATCTAATACAAGACAATGAACGTCTTCATCACGCTCTAAAGGAGGTAAATGACTACCACCATGATCATGCTTGTCCAGACAAAACTAGATAATAACAAGACTGACTTTGATAAAATAAAAGCAATCGGAATTTAGGCAGAGATATGATATTCACTAGGTGCACAAAATCAAATGCAAACTTTTAAGCACAATTGATTTAAATAACTGAGGTAGGAACAATAGAAATAAAGAAAACCACCAATTTACAATAGACTTAGTATGGATTTGTTCAAGGTATAGAAGAACATTATCATTTATAATCTACATGATGCTCATATTACTCTAACATTCGTACTTTAAGCGCGAATTCGTATCGGTAATCACCTGTTTACAATTTCTGAAACAAAGTATAATATATTAACTGCATTGTTCTATCACTTATATATAAGCAAATGAACAATGGCTTATTTATTATTTAACAAAACTATACGCAATATATTTTAATTGCACTTAAATGATACAACATTATTTACTGTTTGTAAACTTTTATAAAACCGATATTTCAAAATATAAGTACTTTTATAATCTGACAGTCAGAAGTGTCTTAGATTAATTTGGAAATTCATGTCGTACACTTTCCCAAATTATGTGACACATTTTAATTTGACATATGGAAATAACTGGTCAAAGCGTATTTTATTTTTCTAATGGCTGGCGGAAGCTCTGGAAATTAGTAAGATTTTATTTTGATAAAGTCTGGTTTATTTCTGCGCTGTATTTATGAGTGTAATGAACGAATTTAATAGATGTTTTCAATGTAAACTGTTGTGACGTATGTATGTGTATACATTTTTCACAAACGTTTCGTTCATTTTTAACAAAAGGAGAGAGTATTCTTAATGAAAGTTTGAATCATTTGCCAAGAGCATTGTGTACTTGCTATATTGATATACAAATTGTATATGTAATAATTACACCAACAATATAAAATAGAATTACGCAGCGACAGGTTTATTTCAGACGTCGACCAAGTTTCGTGCGACGTCTGGGAAATTAAAAGTTTTCTTACGATTATGACAACTCTAAGTGCTATCTGGCCTATGGTTTAGCTAAGCCCAAATTCCTTGTTACTAAAGTTTTGAATCATATTTTAAAACAAAATGTTCGTTTGTTAAAATATCTTTTATTACACGTTATACCGTTATCTTGTTTGTGTTTTTCATAATTGATCAGTTTTTTACAATGTAATATTGCATGCTAAAAATCGTAGATATATGAATTTGAAAATGCAAATTACATTTTAAAGAATTACTATTATCACAAACTGTTTTATTCTTAAACATCAGAAAGAACAGGCTTTGTTAAAAGAGGGAGACTATTTAAAAAACTTAACGGAAAAGAACAGGCGTTATCAAGAGCGCCTAGACGAATTTGACACAGCCATAGAAGACCAAAGAAAACGACAACTTCCCCTACAGGAAGAAAACAAGCGTCTACAAGAAGCACTAATTCAAGTAACATCTCATTGTCAACCGGTTTGAGGTTTGATCATATAGATCCAAATATCAGCTTTAATGAAATTCCCTATCACTTCCAGGTCAAATCGATGTAGTAAGCAAAGCATAAAACTGAATAATAGTTTTGGAATAAAGTTACTTTTTCATATGTTTATTACATATACGGTAATTGTCGCCGAAACTCTTTCTAACACGACATAAAATTGCTTTCTAGATTACACAGGATGTGAAATTGCTCGACAAACAATACCTGGTATCTGAAGCGAATCGTGAATATATAGAGCATCAAGCCATGCGTGATAAGAAGGAGCTATTGAAGAAGTTGGCAGAAGTCAAGATAAAAATTAAAAACGTGAAATCTGATAGGTAACTAAATTGAAATACGTTAAGCTAAACATTGCATTCACAACGAAACGAAAGAACCGGCTAATCTTTTTTAATGACAAAATTAGGAAAACCTTTTTATAGAGTACGAACTTTCCTTTCCCAAAGCATTCATTGTCTGTTAAGATAATCATGTACATGAAATGTACATTGCTGGCCCGGTCGTCTTCTTGCAATCCCGTCCCAATTCCCTTGCATTGCATGACTGTACAGGAATACCGTTTGCGCTTCGAGAAGGTACGGTTTTCTATTTTGTCCTAAAATAATGCGTATAGAGAAAAGATGGACTATGTAAAAACGGATTGCGCTTCAAAAGCTAAGTTTGTCACCCCACTTGTTTCTTAGACAAACTAATTGACTGTATGAAGAAGTAATCATGTGATATTTAGCTTATGCTTATTTTAATGGATATTAACATACTTAGGCATATTATTTAGGTTTTCAAAAGCTCGAAGACAACCTGGATTGTGGAAATATGAAGAGAGAAAACCGGTAAGACGTTAAGCACAGGATTCTCTTTTCTCTAGATATTTCGTCATTCTGTATTGCATAAATGATACTTACAGGCACATAGTTATGTACGTTTCTTATTACTGAACCGGCTTTTGTTAACCCTAGAGTAGTTTTTCCTACTAGATGCCACTTAAAGTTGCATTCATTAGCTTGCAGATAGATTCACGAACAAAATGATTTCAATTCAGACAGTTTGACTTTGAATGAAAAAAAGAAATAAATGAAATTTAAGATGCATGTTCCGAGACAAGAATCTAAACCCTGTAATGGGCGTTTAGGCGTCGTACTAAATTGACAGAGCGTCGGACTCCTAACGGAAGTTAAAGGGTGCATGTTCGAATCCTGTAAGAGAAATTTAACCGCGACTTCAACAATGTATTCTGTCAGTGCGCGTCATACTCATAATGTAATATAAATGAGCGAAGCACAGGAAGTTTTCCCTTCAGGTTTATGTGGAATCAACTTTAAAATTAATATGTCTTTTGAATCAATTTACAATTTTCTTACATACCGTTCAATAATATGCAACTAATGAGACAATTGTAAGTTACTGAAGTGTCAATTATCATATAAATACTTCTATATTATGTCTTTATACCAAATGAGGAGAAATTTGTTGTATAATCTTTTTTTGAGGAGATGCTTATATTCTTAATTTAACTTAATTGCAGATGATTTTGAATGTTATTTAGTAAACCAAGAAGTGCAGTTGTAAGAATTTGAAAGAAGTTATAGGCTATTTTGAAATACTTGCATGTGTATATAATTTCATTCTACACGAGGTACTTTATTGTTTTCACAGATGTATTTGAGTATATTATCATACGGATATTGAAATATGCTTGCATTGACGTCTTGTGAGTGACTGATAGCTCTATTCATAAAATTTAAATCATGTTATAGCTTAAAACTGATCATTGTCATATTGTTGCTTTTTGTTACAGGAAGACAGAAGGGTTTGTAAAGAACTTCTAGAGAAATCTGGAAATGAACTCATTCGCTTAGATCGTGCTCTTGGGAATAGCAGGCAAGAAAATTCGAGGTTAACAATGGAGCTATATGATTCTAAGATGAAACTGACAGAGACACAATATCAGGACGCAGCTAGGTATGTTTCTATCATGTCACTAGCACGTAGTGCTCAAGAATGAACTATTTACATCAATGATTTTCCGGCGTCTTTTTGTCTGTCTTTCCACACAAAACCAGTTGACATTTGGAGATAAGGCTTTGTGTTGAGGTAAGCATACTGAAGTTTGCTTGAATTTATGCGTCATAGCAACGTGAAAATTGTACCGATGTGTTAAACATTGTTTTGTTGGGATGAAAGGATTAAACGAAGATTAAAGGGATAACATCACATTGTCTATGTTCGTCCGTCATTTCCAAACAGTGTGCTTGTAATAACTGTAGAGTCTACATGCTTACACTTTGTGTCGATGTTTACCTGAATAAAACTCGAAGGGGTTCAATACTGTATAACCTTTTGTCAACAAGTAGGTAATAATCACATAATAGAACAGTGCATAATGCTCACTAATGGCTTTGTTTTACCTGACCTACATTAAAATGATCTGAAAGTTTTCAGTTATACAATAAAACACTTTAAGAATGCTTGTCTTTATCAATTATCGGTCAACTGTGAAAGAGGGTTATATAGGGTAAAAAAATAAAGTGACCGGTTTAAGTTATGAAACATCAAAGCATTCTGTATGGTAAAAATCTGTTTGTCATAGGTCAAGTTGAAATGTGGTTTGAACACATTTGCATGCCATATATGTGTGAAAGGATCGTTTCACCGAGTATAGCTGGGATTCAAAATAATCATGTTATAAAATGTTCCACTATATCAGAAGACTGTTTAAAGAGTGAACCAATTGTATGATTTGATTATTGATTTTCTTTTCAGGTCTTCGGAGGTCTTTTTGAACGAACATAGGTTTCTGCAGGAGGTAAGATCTAGATAGTGCTTGTGGTTAAGGTTTTAGTGAAATGCCTTCATTCAAATAAGAAATCACGAACTTACGATAATATAATTAACATCATTAAATGTGTGTAGTATGAGAATGTGTTTAGAGAACAAATTCAATTTATTAGACTTTTACATTATGGCTTCATGGAAAGCATTAAATGTTGAAAATGAAAAAAGAATCCTTTCGCTGTCTTTTAATAAAACTTATTTTTCAGATTGAATACTTAAAAGACAAATTATCAGCCGAGAAACGTCTCCGTCAAGAGTATTTTACACGCATATATTCAGAAATCAACGAAATTCGAGATGCACTGCATATTGTTGACCAGCAGCTAACCAACAACCGGCAGCTTCTCGAAAGGAATACCTTTACTTATACGCCAGATATTCTTTCATCACAACCTTTCGAATCAAATGTTCCCTTTGGAAAATTCACAAAATCTGTCTGGAAAAGCTGTGAATTTTCACCGTATCTTCTTCCTAGGAAACGCCTTTGTGACATACTGGTATAGAGGATAATTGTTGGTTTCGTTGTAATATCACGTTATAATTTCATCGAGTGGGCACCAAAATTGATATTTTCACGAGTGGCCCAGCCACGAGTGAAAATAACTACTTTTGATGTTCACGAGTGAAATTATCGTGATCATATTACATCAATACCAACAATTTTTCTGTTTTTTTATGTCTATAACTCTACTTTTGTTGAGTTTGTTTCAATAAAAAGTCTAAAATCGCGGGAAACGTCATCAGAAAGCATAGCAAACATGACGTAATTTTAACGACGTCATCGTCGTTTGGGTCCGGCGTTCGTTACGCCCGGTATATATTTTAAAGTGTATCTGGGTAGAACATTTTGATAATTTTCACTAAGTGGACAGTGAGTTTATCGGTATATACTTCACCGTTATATTTCGATAAACCACCGAAAAACATAAAATAAACATACTTAACCATCAACGTGTCCTTCTGTACAAATAGTAGTGGCACATAAGACTGATCTTTGACTTGTGTGTATGATAAAATAGTAGTCTCACATTTTTGGATACGGATGAATGCATGATTACTACTTTCAATCCAAATTAATCGTTAGGGAAGATGATTGTTATTAGTACAAAGAATGACAAATCAATCAACATGCATAAATATTATTGAATTTCATAACCAACTTGCTTTGTAGTGTATAACACATGAATGATCTAAATAGCTAAAGAATTTTTTCCGGATGTATTCAAATTTTGGTAATTTGTAACTACAAAAGATTAGTTCTTCATTTGAAATGCACCCAAATGGGAAATATTTGAAATGCATCCAACCGTGAAAACATTTTCAATGTAAGAATATCGAGAAGAGAAATTCATATTGTAGATTTTGTAAAGTAAACTGTCACAGGACGATTATCAAAAATTAATTTTTAAATTAGAGAGTGTTACATAAATGTATCATTTACAAGACTTAACAACTTTAATGTCAGTTATTTCCTTGACTAAGATGGTTTTCGGCAAGGAGAGAGGGAATACATTTTGATTCAAAATTGTAAATATCATGGTTCATTTCATAAAACTCTTTAGTCTGTATTGACTTGTTTCGTTTTCGGCTAGGACAGAATAAATATTTCGTTAAAAATGTATAACCATGAACAAAAACTGTCACACCTATTTTCAAGTAATAATATGAGTGACTCACTTTTTTTTCGCCTTAGCCAGATTGCAATTTTAGTCTGAAATGTTAATTCAACGGTAAGAAGAAATGCTTATTGCACCACTATTTATTTCTAGTTTTGTTTTGTTCTCTATGGGCAGTAAATGATTCCACTTATCCAAACTGAGATTTTCACAATACAAATGAAGGATACAGTCACATGTATTGATGACAAGAAAGCTTTATTTATTTTTTGTTATAACACGGCAAACCTTTACAAACAATGTTTACTTGCTTTCGGCAGCAAAAGCTCGGTACATTATTCAATATACAATCTTATCTATATGTATAATGAATATGCATATGTTTTTGGACTTTACAATACCTATTCAACGCCAATGAAATGTTTAAACTTGGCAAAAATGGCAGCTTTCATTCATTGAATTATTTCGTTTCTGAGGAATTTCCATTTACATGAAAAATAGGTTATTATCCTACTGGGCTAGACTCATGGAAAATATCGAGTCAGAGTGAAAGAACAACTAAATTAGCATAAAAAATTTACAAGCTCATATATGATCAACATTCAGAAAATATTATTAAATCACAAATGGCTAGATAATGTAAAATACAACTTATGTAGTATTGGTTATTCCAGAATATGGTACAGCCAGAGATTTATCAATAGCAAATGGCTTATTAAGTCTTCTTTCCATACGCTTAAAGATATATTTATTCAAAACTGGTTTTCACAAATGAATTACACTTCAGCAACCAACATATACAAATATTATAAAACTAACTTTCACGTAGCGCATTTATAAACAAACTACCACATTATCTTTGAAAACACTAGACTTATTCCGATTTATGACAAGAAACCACAAATTACCTATAGAAACTTGCAGATGGAGAAACATACCACAGAATATAAGAAAATGCATAACTTGTCAAGAAATAGGAGATGAATATCGTTATCTTTTAATCTGCCCCATCTTTAATATCGACAGAAATAGATATATTGAAAGGTATACACGAACAAGGCCAAATATGATCAAGTTTATTAACCTGACGACAACAAATAACTATATAACACTGAAATACTAGTTTATTTTTAATAAGATAATGAAACATTTTAGAAACGTTTAGATTACAAATGCTCAATATCTTTTTGTTTTCTACTAAAAGTTGATGTAAAGATATAGTTTTATACAAACTTTACAGGTGTTTAAATGATGTTATAGACAACGGATAGTACAAGTACTATTTAATTTATTTATAAACTGTAAAATCTCAATGATAATTTAATGTTTGGAGTATTCTCATGTATGTATCACAGACATCGTACAGTTCATGCCTTCAGCAGTCTTATTAATCTTAATTTTCGATTTTTGGATTTCAAGGTTAGGCTTCTGGCAAAGGTGACTGAGTTATATTCGCATTTAGACATGTATGACAATTTCTAGCTCGTCTAAAGCTTTCGTAATTTCGTAGACAGCTAGAATATACTAAGGCTTTCCTAGACTACTTATAATGAGGCCTTATTTTTCCTCCTCAATGATTATTTTGCAATGAGAAAGTGTGTTATTTGATAGTCAAACTTAGACATTATATATTGTATTAAGTACGCTATTCTATCTGCACTTATTTTTGCGCCTCAGTGTTTACTTTACGACTTACCAAATGTAACATTGTAAATCTTATTAAGTATTCCAGCTGCACCTGACTTAGTTTAGAGTTAAACTGCAACTATGTGTATTAAAATTCTTTATATACTTGTAACATATGATGTAAAAAGACCCCGTATTGGTGGTTTATGGTTTAATATTATCCACTATGTATAATATGTACGATTTATGTAATCCAAAATAATAAGCATAAATAATTTAAGCATATTAGCTTCACAACACTTTGACCTAAAACAACCGCACGAATGATAAATTCATTCATATTTGGCTACACAAGTGTGCTCAAAATAAATAAAGCACGAGTTTTTCATGGAAATGTCTAATCTTATGACGCACACAATTTATGAAATAGGCGAAAAATAACCATAGCTGTAACGAGACTTCAATTAGTAAATATATTATATTGTAAAGGTAGACTTTCATTTATAAACAAAAAAGAAAGAACTTTATATTTAATAAAAGTGAAACTATTGATTTATGTACATGTATATTCTACACTGTATAAATTCAGAGAATATAAAAATTGTGATATCCCTGTACATAGATATTTTATTATAATAGACTATGGTCGTTTTCCGTTTTGTCATGTTGATATGTTTTGTATATAGATATGTATTTTGCTGATGCTGCCCGTTTTATGCGGAACTCATGCATGTTTGTAAAAAAAACTTTGAAACTTTGAAACAGTGTACCTTTTTGTTCGACATGATTACTTCAACGAAACAAAACGTTAACACTCATTAACTCTGACAGTGTTTAATGTACAAACGCGGGTATGCAAATCAAATAACAAGCCGATGTTTAAACTATTATACAATGCTAGTATTTGTTTCTTGATTTCGTTTTCGGCAAGTAAATGCTAGAACATTATTTGGTAAATAATGGTATCTATAATGCTTACGTTTGTTCCTTATTTCGGACAAGGAAAGCTTGAATGCATTATTGTCTTTAAGATGTTTATTTAACGGCTATAAAACTTGTTTATAATGTTTCTTTTGTTTTATTTTCATTTACTGATTTTTCTGTTATGTCAGTTAAACGTCAAACATCACACGATTTTGCAACACATATTTTCAGACAGTATTTTTGTCTTAAAGGGATATTACCGTTTAAAGTGACCATCATAATTTAAACAAAGACACTAATTACTTGTTTATTTTTTTAGAATAATGCACACTTCCGTAGTTACAAAGTATCTGAAACTGCATGACAGTTTTATTCCCGTTGAATATAGAGGAACCGTGAAGGAAAACTCGTTTTTGACAGTCAAAGTCAAAATTGAAAATCCAACGTTTCTATCACGTACATTTTACTTTAATCTGTCAATAAGAGAAATCACTAAGTAAAACACATTTTTCTTACATTTTGTCAGAGCTCATTCAAGATGGTCATATCAAAACGGGTAATATACAATGTAACTTTATGGTCAACGTTTACTTTGATTTCTATTGTTTGTATCAAAGCGACCATCATAATTCAAACAAAGGTGCGTAACTTTAGCTAGTACTCTTTGAAAAGATGAATACTATAAAAGCTTTAACAAAAATGCTGGTACGTGAATCCGTGTAACAGTACTGTACACTTCCATTGTTTTTAAGACAAATTTGAAAACTGCCCATGTTTATCTTGTTATGATCAGTTTGTTGTGATTTATTTTCAGTTATTATATGGCTTGCTTCAATTTTTGAATAAACCGTTTAAAAAACATGTTTGATTTTTTTATAATTCTATTTATGGACTTGCAATCAATTGTATTGCAAAGTAAATTACAATTATATGTCATATGTTAAAATTATGACCGATCTACCGTTGTAGGATACAATGTACATTGTGTACGTATAGTAAATAATTCTAATCCTGTACCATGCATTGTATGAAGAGACCGTAGGCGATCCCGTAATCCAGTTGTTTGCGAAACTTGGACAGTCAGATTCAATACTAAATATTTAACTCGGTGTCATTTATGGAGAAAACAAGGTCCCTGCGGGCAGCTGTTTGATCATATCGAATTCAGTTTTTATATATGAAACACAAATTCCAAATGTCAACTTCACCTTAAGGTCAGCCAATAACTATGATCTACATGTTCCCAAACCCAATATAGAGCTTTACAGAAAGTCACTATCCTACTCAGGTCCAAAAGTATAGAATGCTCTTCCATAATATAATACGAAAGGCTGAAACTTTAACATTATTTAAAAAATTATATTTACAGTAGTTCTTTATTACTTAAAGGTCCATGACTAACACCAAATTGAATTTTCTTTTAAATCTGGAATCGTGACGGGCGTCTTCTATGATATATGATAAACTGCATTGAATTTGACCATATTGTGTTGAAAATTTGAGTTTAACAAAAGAATTAATAAATTGTATTTTGCCTTTTCAAAAACGAAAGTAGGTTTTCAAGTTTTCAAATATCTTTGTAATTTTCCAGAAATCTCCCAGAGAGAGGCTGTAAATAGGTTGTACATAAATAAGCATGCCTATTTTGAATTATAATTGAAGAAATTTACTTCCAATGATGTGCAAAGTATATGTCTGACTGTTTACAACATTCAATAAAGCGAAAGTAGGACAAAATGACCACCCAGGTTAATCCAAGGAAATACACAAACATTCACTCGTTTTAATTCAGCAGTATTTCAAACAGAGAAATACTCCACGGCTATTGCAAAGTTTCAGAAGCCAATTTCAAACTGTATTTCCCTGTTACAATTCCAGATTTAAATGAAAATGCGATTTGATGTTAGTAATGGACCTTTAAGACATAGTAACTTGCATACAAAATGCATCTATTTGCTGCAAGTTCATAACTTATTAATCATAATAACATACCTATTTTGTGTGAGACTTTACTGTAATATTTTTTAATGTTCTCTTACTACATTGTAAATGTTCTATGTATCCTATGTCTAAAATCTATTATTTTTATATGTGAATTATGTTAAATTGTTTTCATAATGTTTTGTAAATACGTGTATGACTGTATAAAATAGAGGCCAGCATGGAAGATTGGGTCCACCAAATTGTAGCCTCTGTAAATAAAGACTTTATTATCATTATCATTATTATTATCATCATCATTATCATTCAATCAATTAGAACAATGTGAAAGCTTTAAAAACATAGAGGATAATTGTTGGATTCGGTGTAAGATCACGTTATAATTTCACCGAGTGGGCACCAAAAGTGATATTTTCACGAGTGGCGCAGCTACTTATGGTGATATGACATCGAAACCAACAATTATCCGTTATATGGTTTATCGGAATATAATCCACCGTAATATTTCGATAAACCACCGGGAAAAACATAAAATAAAGAAAGATATCCTACAAGTCAGTGTCTGGAGTTATAGCACGGCGCTGAATTCCGAAGCGGTACCTCTGGTAAAACTTGTATAGCAGGATTTGACAAATAAAAGTGGCTTCGTAACTCAGTTGATAGAGTGTGTACCCTGTAAGTGAAAGCAATGGGTGCGAGTCTTGCTCGAGCCACGATGGTTTTCACCACCTATAACACAATACGCTCAACGTAAATACTGATTCGGCACCTTTCTAAACTGTTCACCGCGTTTATCTGACTGAGAATTCAGATTCAGGAAATTCTGAATTTGAAACAGGTATATTAAACCCGTTAATGGTATATGGTGATGAACTGATAAGCTCAGTCGGTATGGTGTCCATTTTTTTAAAAGAGGCTCTTGGTTCGAGCCCCCGCCCAGTCACGGTTTTTTACACATGTAAATATAGAAAAACGCCTTCTATGGGACATTTGGTTGGAAAGTATATCTATTCAACTAAATTTCTTAATGAAACAGAGCATTTTGAGATATTCCAAAACTGCAGAACTACGCTATTAAAAATAACCAATTGTATATTTTGCAAATATCACAACGTGTTAAATCATTTCGTTGTTTTAAAGCTACTAGCAAACAGTAACTGTTGGAAAACTTTCTTTTTTTTGAATTTGAAAGTACATGCTAGAATCTAAAACACGGGTTAAAACAACATGTCAATTCGAGAAAATCTGCTGAAATTTGATTTGACCACAACGCGACCCTGTATTGTACGGAAGCCCAATAGTGCCACTTTGTGTGTTTTTAATTGATATTTTCAATATAACCAAAATGAAAATTAAAGATACCATGTTGAAAATTCAACTTACTAAGTTGAAAATTCAACTAATTAAGTTGTAAATTTAAGATATTAAGTTAAAAATTCAACTTATAAGTTGAAAATTCAACTTATTAAGTTGTAAATTCAACTAACTAAGTTGAATTCACCTTAGTATCTTGTTAATAGTCTTGAATTTTCAATTAAGTATCTTGAATTTTCATCTGAGTAAGTTGAATTTCCAGTAATTTTTAAACTTAGTTAGTTTAATTCTTAACTTAGTATCTTTTTTTTTTTTTTATTCAGTGTAAAAAGTTTGGTTTTTTTTTTTTCGTTTTTTCTCTCTTTTTTCAGGGTGACTGGTTTCACCACATATTTTACACTTAGTTCTGTTATTGTCCGCAAAAAGTCTGAGCTTAAACTGACCAACGTTCAATGTATTAGGCAGTAACGGTACAGAATGCATTATTTTGATATATCGAGAACCATTCTCAATATTCGTAACCTTTGCTTTTTCCTCTCGTCAGCGAACCCGCTAGTATTGCACCAAACTGAGCTAGATTTTGCAATATAGTTTCATTCGCCATCTCATACGGCGCATCTTTCACTGTAACATTTGTATTGATATTATCAACATCTTTCAACAATACACTTTGGTTTTTCACTCTAAGTCCGCCCAATATCAAAGCCGTTTTTGTCTCCTCATTCACAACAGTTATAATAATTATGCATCTATTTTCTGTAAATTAAATTGTATTGCCTTTACAGCATCCAACTGGTCTTTTGCACGCAAACCATGAACTACATCATTATGCGAGACTTTCTTCAGACCCCCCCTTTGGTAGCACCCCCCCCCCCCCCCCCCCCCCCCCCGGAATTTAAACAAAATATAAATTTCCCCCTGAATTTGGTATCGAAGTATACCGATAACGGTCTGGTTAGTTGAACCGCCATCATGATGTTGACCTCTACTGACCGCGAAACTAGTGTCTACCACAAACAATTTAAAATTTTATCCCTCCCAAAACCTTTTCCTCCTCCCCCCCCCCCCCCCCCCCTCTCTACTTAACTGGTTTTCCAAACAACAATTGCGATGTGCTAATGAAAGTCAGTCATAACATAGAACACTCTCGTGAAAAACACTTGGTGCCCAATTTCTACAGAAACACTTAAATCCAAATTTTATTAGGATCCCATGAAAACATGTTCAACTACCAAGAACGGCAACTCTACTCTTAACTTAGTATCTTTTTTTCAACTTAATAAGTTGAATTTTCAACTAAGTATCTTGAATTTTCAACTTAGTATCTTGAATTTTCAACATAGTATCTTGAATGTTCAACTTATTACATTGTTGTATCTTGCATTTTCAACTAAGTAAGTTGAATTTTTCAGCTAAGTAAGTTGAATTTTCAACTTAGTCGAACTTTCAACATAGTTTCTTGAATTTTCAACTTACTATCTTGAATTTCCAGCTTGGTTATGTTGGAAAAAAACTCAATGAAAATCACAAGGTGGCACTTATTAGGCTAGATGAAGTATCATGGAAATGTAAAGAAAATACACACCCCACATCCAAACCCCACAATTTTCTCCCCCCCCCACAACTCCGTAATATTGAAACGCTTTATAATTTAGACAAAATATTGCAGAATTACTTAACATGAATTTCAAGTATAAAATCTTGTCATTTTTGAAATTTTACGCTAACAAATTAAAAAGCGTTGCAAGCGTTAATGAGAATTCAAATCAAACGTAAAGTATAGTCGTGCCATCAAACTAAGTTCACGAACAGTTTCAACAGATTTTCTCAAAATGCTATGTAGATTTTAACTTGTGTTGTTGATTCTAGCCATTACTTTTAGATTTTATGTATTGGTATATCATTTTGGAGAAATTAACATTTTCAACGGAAACGTGAACAAGAAGCTCTACGAATGGTAATTACGTTGGCAGTTGTACATCTTGTACGAGACTTCTGGTTAGTTGAACCCATGTGATTAGACCGCAAAAGGTCCCACTTCATTTATTAACTGGTTTTCCAAACAATGGATCGCTAATGAAAGTAGTCTAACTAGAACACTCGTAAAACCTGGGCCCATTAACACTTAACCAATTTTTTCCCGAAACATTCAACTACCAAGAACGCACAGCACCTACCTACACTCCCCCCCTTTTCACTAATAAGTTGATTTTCACTAATTCTTATTTAACTTAGTATCTAATTTTCAACATAGTATCTTGAATTTTCAACTTATTACATTGTTGTATCTTGCATTTTCAACATGTAAGTTGATTTTCAGAGTGTTGAAAATTAAAGCATGGTACGTAACTCCAACACAGTTTCTTATTTTCAACCTACTCTCTTATTCCCCCCCTTTTTTTTTAACAACCAAAAAAAAACACACCCCCCCCCCCCCCCCCCCCCCCCCCCCCCCCCCCCCCCTTTTTGGCGGGTATAAACATAAATTTTAAAGTGCTTAATTGTCGGCGCATATTCAGCAAATGCTATCCCCCCCCCCCCCCCCTAGATTTAACTAGCGCTTTATTTTAGCCATTACTTCCATATTTTTTGTATTGTATATCATTTAATTAACATTGTTTCAACGGAAACGTACAGCTCTGCGAATGGTAGGAGTTTAACAGATATAATTTTTAATAATGTGATAGAAAATGTTCACTCTACACTTAAAGTATCGACAACAATGAAAAAATGAATTGTGATATTTAACCTTCGTGTTCCTTTCTTCAATAAGTTACACGATACGGCACGTGATTCAGGACGCGACGCAACATTTCTTTCTCAAACTTTACATTGTATATCGCATATCGTGCGCACGTGACACGGTGAATGGTGTGACTCGTGATTTTTTACTCGACATGAAATTGAAAGCCTACCCCGATAAACACACAAAATAATACAAACTTGTTATACCTGAGTTAAAAAGACAATATTGATCTGCACATTGCATTTTAATTGTTTTAAAACCTGTTTAAGCGCAAGAATGATTTTCTTTTTTCCATTGCTACCTTTACAATTGAAGAACTGACCCGTACTGCAAACAATTCATAAGTAACATGCGACAATCTTTATAGTCTGTAAGTTTATTTAATAGTGAAATTGGTTTGAATTAAAGGATATTGTTTACTCTTTCAAATTGCTATAATTGCAAGTAAGGCACTTTTTGTATTTTAGTTTTAAGACATTTTGTAAGCTAAATGCAATTTCAAATTATCTTTATATAAAATACTGTCTAGTATTAAATGTACTTACATGTACATGTATAAATGTACATTGTAAGAATATTATATTATTATTAAACAATAGTTAGTTATACGCTATGATTAAGTTAATTAAAGTAGACTTTTGTCTAAATAATGCTTAATGAGCTTAATATGTGAAGTACAACTGAAATGGAATACTACGAGAGGTGTGATCGATCGTGGTAGTCTTGAAGTAAGGCTTTGTAAGAAAATGATCTGTTAAATATAAACTTATACTTAATAGCTATCATTTCATTACTAAATATTTGTTCACAATGTATATATTTACAAAAAAGGTACCGGTAATAAGCTATGTTTAAAAAGTCCCAAGAGTTGTCATTTTCATATTCTTCAATGAATCAACTAAAATTTACCATAATAGAATCCCCATCGGAAAGTTCAAACAAACCTGACGTTATACTAGAAACTGCATTTTGCAAATTTTCAGTAAACATTCACATATTTTTCACACATTTGGTATCAAAATATTCAGTATAAAGTGTAGAGTTACAATAATAGCACAGTAAGTATTTCAATTCCAAATGTGAATGGCCCTAATTAGTTTTATTTTTGATTATCAAATTATTATGATACATATGATCTGTAATCCATAATGCTTAAGGAGCAAAACTTCAAAGAAAAGTACAAATTGTATGTATTTGGACAGCAGATCAGCGTAAATATGTCTTGTTCGTAACACTATTCTTAACATAATGGCAAAAGCTTTTAACAAACAATTCACATTTGAAAGCAGTAGTTAAAGTCTTAAATGAGTGCAAATGTAAAACGAATTATGATTTTTTTGCAAAAGATATTAAATTCATATACTACCGTTAAAAAAAGAAATGAAAAACACAAGAACAAAGTGGTTTGGTGTGGTCTGAACCTTCCTCTAAAGCGAAGGCATTACAAAGTGTGTGCTTGACTACAGCGCCACGGAGACTCTTACATGTACCATAATAATGTAAAATACTTCGTCGTTTAGTTTGCAACAATATCAAATAAAAACGATGGTTTTTACATGTATGAGCAAGTTATCTCTTAGCCTGAGGTACAGCCTCGTAGGCCAAAACGTAAACCCCGTAGACTTGTTGCAAAGAAGCTATATCTGGTATCTCCATAAGACACCCTAAACGTTGATTCCAGAATCGCGCATGTTGATGTCCTAAACAGCAAGCAAAATATAATTATTTATATATTAAGATATACAGCGAAAAAATTGTATCTACGTTAGCGTGAAACAAATTCTTTATTAATTTACTGACGATGATTACAGTTTCATATTTATATTTAAATTTAAGAATTTCTCAAGGTGGAAAAATGTCTGACATGGAAATAAACAGATGTAATGAAATGTTGATGGAACACCTTAAGGCTGAAGATGAAACTGTAGAAAGGGTAAGTATTATTAGATAAGTTACAAATGTACCAGAAGTCTAAGCTTAATCTACATGCTTTATATGCGATGTTTTTTCATTTGTCGTTTTATCATATATAATGTGCGCACTATTGTTTTACTGTACATTCGTGTTCTTCTGATTCTGTTTTTGCCATTGTTTAATCAATTCAGGATTTTCTGACTTACATCGGTATGTTTTATGATCGATGGTGATGTTGCATCCCTCAATTTGAAAACGAACTTTTCATTTTAAAGCTAGATAACGGTCAAGACTTTAAAATGTTTTAAATAGACAATTTATTAAATTTCAGTTTCAAGCCTTAAGTAGAACAAGCAGCCTTAGACAGATAGGTCGTGAAATGGAAAATCTGTCTAAGGAAAAGTCTTTGCTTACAGAACGTATACAAGTTCTGGAGAGAAAGCTTGCTGCTTTAGAGAATGAAAAGCAAGCAACGGACAGAGAAAATCAACGTCTTCAGAATGACACTGTAACACTCAGAGGAAGCCTTGATGAGGTTTTAGCTTTGTTTACCGATCAGATTAATATGTTATGAATGTTGTCCGATTGACGATGAGGATTCGGTTAATACGTGTACATTTAGCACAGCAAAACCGATTTACAGATGTGATAATTTTTAAATTTGTAAATTTGCAAAAGTTATATCAAGAATCACCCACCGACCCCTCCTATTTTGGCCAAAACCATTACGCCGTCAACTTTATACATCAATGTTTTATTAACAAATGCTAGAGTTTGTTTATCATAATTAACCTATTAGTAAGTAACTAATTACGATTAGTTATTTCACAGCAAAAATAAATATATTCTTATCATAATATTTCATTATGTCAGGAACATGCTAAACGAAAGAGATCAGAACAAGTGCAGGCAAATAAAATTGAAGACCACGAAAAATCGATTCAAACTCTGCAACGGGATAAACGAAATCTGGAATCAGAGCTTAATGAGGCCATCAATAATCAAGTGAGTGATTTTTAATAAAGATATTTTTTCAGTATTTTATGATTCTGTTTTTGTATTCTAAAAGAATCATGTGCATGGCGAATATTTGATTATTTCCTCTCAAACACAATTTTATTCCCTGGCCGATTTCTATGTCCACTCAATGTCTTTATTATAAACATGTGTATTAAGGTGTAATTTGCACACGTATTACTAAAAGCTTTTAAATCATTTAAAAACGTCCCTTTTTAAACATGTAACTTCAATGTGTTGTTGTCTTTATAAATGTAATTGTCCGTTGCAACAGTATTAATGTAAGTGCTTATATTTACTTTCAAATCTTGAGTTTACAGTCAGTCACGATGCATATAGAAACGTGAAATATCTTTAAATTACTCAAAAATGATATAATTAAACATAAAATATAGATCATTAGAAGTAAATGTTAAAATCAACACCGTCAGTGAAAATCAATAGCCTAAGAGCAATTTGCAAAAACCCATTTAAATTGTGTGTGTGTGTTGAACGCCACCGTTTCGCTCTATGGTTATATTATTCAAAGAGTTTGTAACGCTTTATAATTTGGTACAAATGTAGCGTATAATTTCAAATACATGTATACAGATAAACTGTAAAGAAATTTATGCTGGAACCTTTTCATTCGACTAATTGTCCTGAAATATGTAATTTTCAGAGAGTGTATTTTTCACCAAATTCTGAGAGCGAACTTTTAAATATCGATATTCTAAATATGGTCGGCCTCAGTGGTAGAGTGGTTAGAGTTGCTGACTTAAAATCACTGTATCCTTTCATTTATTGAGGGCCATGAGTTCTAGGCCTTCTACCGAACATGTCTCTTCATGTGAGAAAGTTTGCAGTGTCTTACGGAGGAAAGGAGACTAGTACTGCCCAGGAACGATAATTAGGTCAACTGCCCGCAAGTTAAAATGGCCAAAATACGGTTGGAACGAGCGTTAAACTCATATAACAACATTGATTCTAGATATGCAAAAAAACAAAATGATATGACTGTTACATTCCTAGATAAATGTAACACACATCATCTAATTTCTTTCTCCGTATTTGTTCAGAGGCGAAGAGCCGAATCAGATATGGAAAGAATTCGCAACTTGACTGAAGAGAACTCAAGTCTCAAAGAAGAAATAAGGCATGAAAAACTGGAAAGAAGGACCAGCTGTCTTACACTACAGGGTGATGTTTCCTCTAAAGAAAGACTCTTAAAAGAGGTTAATACTATTGTCAATTTCAATCTTAGTCAAGGAAGCTACATTTTTGCTAAAGAGAGAGAACAATTACCTTTTGAACTTATATTTTGTTGATGTAGAAGGCTTAGGTTTTGTCGAAAATGCCATAAGAAGTGATTCACATAACGACATTGTTAGGTGAAACTAAGAATATGAAATTGCATGATTGTAAGGTATTGTTAGCTGCGAAAAACAGTAAAAAGTTAAATTGTATAAAACTAAATGCTTTGCTTATATCTTAAACGCCAAGCACAGAAACATACATGACTTCAGGAAAACTAATGTTGAGAATCAAACTTTCATTTTCAGTAATAGTCCATTCAAATTTTGTTGTAATATGTATAGGCTGAGGCCGAGAAAGCAAGACTGAAGGAACTGATAGACATATCTGAAAACCAGCGTATTGGCCTGGATCGAACTATTGCAGAATTAAGGAACGACAACTCAGAATTGAGAGCTGAGAAAACAAGATTAGAAATCCAAAGAACAAATGAGGAGCAACAATACAATTTTAGGTAAGGATTTAGTTATCAAACTATGGATAGAAAATGATGAAAATACTTTCAAAAAGCAGCATGACTGTGTGGTGGTGACTCACAATAATTATTGAGGCCAAAATTACCCACATGAAATATTTAGTTACTGATATAAATCAAAGTAAAACAGCCGTGTGGTTTGACACTTTTTTCAGTTTTTCAGTAATGAGAGATGTACTGCTTATTTCGTCATATTTTCAAGTACAAATTCTTATATTCCAAGACAACCATTGTGCAATGTTATTGTTGCTAGATATTCGACATAAATGTTCGTAAAACACATATCGGCCTCCCTTGAGGACATTTGATTGACTACTCCTTGCAATAAAATCAGGATTATTGGCGCAATAGTTCTCCTACTATTCATTTGACATTTTACTGTTTACGGTTACCGTTGCCTCTCTATCAAAATGAATGCATATAACCAAAATGTTATTTTCCAGTCGTTTAGTTGACTGTTGTACTTACACCGATTTATTGAATTAATTAATTAAATTGTTGCAAAAGAAGATCTATTCATAATGGATGTTTTGAATTGTTGCGGAAGTACATGTAGTTGTCACAGATTCTTTGAATTGTTGAAAATATATTTGTAAATGATTGAAAGCAATTTCACTCACATTTCTTGCAGGATGTTAGAGATAGAGAGGGAGGGTTTGCTAAAAGATCAGGAGGTATTATTTTCACACAAATTTATAACATTAGATATGACAATACTAATTTACGTTAATACTGAATGATTGTGATACGTCAGGGTATTTGTCTTATTTCCTTGCTAATAAGGTTGCTTAATATAGCTGTTCGACAAATAAATGCTTCTGACGTCAGTCCAAAAGATTAGCTTGAAATAATTTCTCTCCAGTGTTTAAGTGGAAATATTTTGATACTTTAATTTATAATCAAATTATCAAGTAGAGTGATTTATTGATGTCATCGTCTTATTCAAACTTATTCGATTTTTACATAGGTTCTAAAATGAGCGACCATGTCTCCTGTAATTATATTGCATATATAAAGGTAACAATCGGTTCTTTATTTCACGATAAACTACAGTCTATTAGATAACGTTCTTTAAAGTTAAAATGATTTAATGCTACTCAATAACAAGAGCTTGTAATAAAACTGTTCACTTCATTTTGTGCTATTGAAACGTTGACTGAGACGTTCTAAACTATTGAACGTTAACATTAATAATAAAAAACAGAATCGCGTGAAACGTCATCAGAAAATATAGCGGTAATGACGTCATTTTAACGACGTCATCGTCGCATGCTTTCCTGCATTAATTACGCTCATTATTTTTTTGACGTTAATCCGGGTTAAAGATTGCTAAAGCAGTGAACATAAAAATGGTTATCCACTGTTTCAAAACTGTGGTTTATCACTTTTATTTAACTGAGAAAACTCTATAATTTACTGGAAACATAAAATAAATAATTAAACCCTTGTTCTCTAAACTAGAAAAACACTAACTCAACCATTTCATGCGTAATGAGTTTTAAGCACAAATTTGATTATTATAATAAAGAGAAAACCAATTACTACGCAGTTTCTCCTTGGCATATGTAGCTCTACATTACTTTGTTCAAGACTGCAAAAAATGATACTGAAAAGGCTTATAACATTTACTTTATTAAGACTGTGTTGCAGATTGGTTAATGTGATTAATAAATGCATTGTTCTTAATCGTTGCAGATTCGCAACCTTAAAGAAAGACTTGTAGCAGAGATGCGTATCCGCCAAGACTACATACGAAGGAATTCTCATACGAGCGAGGAAATTACGAGTATTCGCATGAGACTTGACGCTGTTGACCAAGAGCAGAGGAATAACAGACAGGTGTTTGCACATGATATAATGGATATGCAGAGCACGATTTTGTAATCCAATTCAAATGATACTCTGATATCGAAAGACTGCATCTTTACTATAAATTGTCTACTTTGAATAAAGTTGTGTAATAAATTGTACATCAGTTAACGTATATTATATGTTGTAAGGTCATTATGTCAATTCTTCAGTTGAAATTCTTTTCCAGATGTAAACAGTTCTTTATAGAAATAGTTTTCTTCAAATGATGTATTTCAAACATTTGCTAAAGACTTCCTTAGTTTAAAACTCGAATTTTTAACCAGACAAACGTGTATTTGTGTTTCTTTGAAGTACACATTTAAACCAAAACTAGTTTTCCAAACTGTCATTATTTTGAAAATTCTGTCCATACGTGATTAATAGTACAAAAAAGGAAAGTTCAACTTCTTTTAAATTATACCAGATTTAAATTTGGCTTGTATTCAGACATCGAAGCAGCAGCTGTAAATCCAGTTTTACTTTAAAAGAGGCATTTCCTACATCTGGCATATTATAATCTCCCAGCATAACTAATGTGTTCAATAAACGTAAAATGATAAATGAATACAATTTTAAATAATAACATTGTACCGACAAATGCCTAATTTTAGCACAAATAATCAGATGCTTTCTGTAATACATCGTTATCCACCAATTAGATGTACAACAACAGCTTTACATTTTACTGTTCTGCAACATATTTTGATACGCGGATTTTTGCCAAAAAAGATTGCAATATATGGCTTAAAGTTTTAGGTTAAGTAATAATACTTGCAAATATTATATTATTTATACTTTTGAAGTTATTTAATCTGACACGATTTCTAGGGAGTGCCTCTTTGCATTTACACTTATGATAGTCCAGAGGTCCCTTTAACCGAATCTTATATGTACACTATTCAGACATTTGCAGAGATTGAGTAATTCTACAATTAGTTTTGCACCACACAAATGAACATGAAAAATTAGTATGTCACGCAATTTTATTCGGCTCTTGTCATTAATTGTTGAAGCAAAAGAAAGTGATGTTCTTTTAAAAAAAAACCTTTCTTACTAAAATTATCATAGTATTATATTGTTTCTCTATTGTCTATTTAGCTATTTGTGTGTTCAAACTTTATCTAGCAACTATATTGCATCCTCATTTGATAGTCGTCTCCGAGGTGGTTAGTCTTTGTTCGTTATTAGAATCTATATGTCGTTGTCATTATTGATCTTTTGCTTGTCGTTGCAGTTGCAAATATATTTTTGAATTAGTTGTTGGTAAGATTTTTGTTAGCTGTTGATGAGTGTTCTATAGCATCTTTTATAGTTGAAATATATAAGTAAAAATACGTGTCTTTGTCCTGTGTTACATCGATTTCAATGACAATAAAGCGTAAAAGAAGCATCTGACATATTAAATCAAACTATGAGTGTCATTTAATATTAGATTCAATTTATTCGGAATCAAGAAGGTGAGAAAATGCTCGTTGATTCTAAGTCTCTAATTACTCTTATATTAAGCAGTCATTGTTTGAAATTGTTTTCAAATAGTATACATGTCAAACTCTTTTAAATTCGTCGATTTTACGTATGCAGACAAAAAAAACACTCTTCTATCTGAAATCACATTGTACATTACCAAATATCGTATAAAAATATTGTTTCCAAATGAAACATAAAATGTAAAAGTAATGCCTAGAATCAACAACACAAGTACAAATCTACAAAGCAAGTTCAGAAAAAAATATGTTGAATAAGATGGTGAGGCTAAGCTTGGTTTTACGGCATCGCTGCACTATATTTTTTAATTTCAAAAGCGTTTTTAACGCTTTATAATTTGGTTGCGTATAATTTCAAAAATACAGATAAACTTCACAGGGATTTCAACTCGAGCCTTTTTATTTGATTATTTGTTCTAAAAAATGTCAATTTGAGATAGTTCAGACATAAGAACCTTATTCAAAAAAATATAAAAGAAGCCATAGTTATTACAACCAAAGCTGTTTCATGAGAGCAGGCTCGAACATTCGAGGGCTTGTCAGTTAAATGGGAAAAATATGTATATTGTGTTATTGTGTAAGAATTCAGTTGTTTTGTGTTGGGGGTAGAGGTAGGGGAAGAGGTAGAGGGGTATATCATGACCATGCTGCCATTAGCAATATAATTTGAAAGTTTGATGAAGAAATATTACGAAATGACAAAATTATAGCCTACTTTAAGTTATCTTGACAAAATCTAAGAATAAGAAAGGGCATAACTTTGTCAAATGTAACCCTGATCAAACGATTTGGCAGCATCAAAACCATGGTGTCATGCGCTAGGTTAAGTTTTTGTGCCAAAATCTAAGTACAAAAAGGGGCATTACTACGCAAAAACGGTTGACAGAGTTATGTGACTAGCTGCAGTTGTATTCATTGCCATTAAAAACAAGTATGCCAGGTTTTGAGTAAATATTGATTTAAATTTGGTGATTATGTTTGATGGTTATAGAAGATTTAAGTATTTATATAAAAAAAACTTAAGCCAACGCAGACGCCGTAGGGGGTGCAATAGCCTCCTTATTCTTCGAATAGTCGAGCTTAAAATATATACTAAACGAAAATTTTAACACAGCACCTGCCCTTTTCCTTCTTTATTTAAGCATCGACCCATTCGATATCTGCCAGCTTAATTTTAGCTTTCGACGCACCAATGCTTTCAAGTCTTGCATTTATGAAGACTTTGGATAGATACGTCCGTTGCATTAATTTCAAAATGATCGAGTGTTACAAATACCATATAGGAGGTAAGAGTGGGTTTCCCAACGAAGAGTTCATGTTGGGTCCACGGATGTTTAAACGTTAAACTAAAATTATCTGACAAATAATTTGTACCAAAACTCCTTCTACGAAAACCACAGTAAAGAACCCTATCCTGCTTGCTCTCTCACAAAAAGAGTTAGGTCGGTAGAGAGGTTGAAGCAAATGATTTTTGGAAGGTGATTATTTTCAATAGTCTTTGAACCATAATTGGATTGTGCCCTACACCAACCATTGGAACTTTTTCATACGCTTATCAATATGAAATTTAAGTAAACTCCTCCTTACACTTTCTTCATGTACAATCGGTTCCATGTAATAATATAGTTATCACACTATTTTCAAACTAATTTGAATTAATTAAACATACAATAATTATTAGTGCACATAAACAAATACAATAGTAGTTCCTTTGTGCGCACTTGCGTATTAATCAGCTGAGACAGTCCCACCGAAATATAAATGTTATGTTTTTATTTTCGGAAAATCAGCTAGAAGGTCATGTACGAAAAAAAGAAACGGACTTTTCCATGCCGATCTATATTTTCACATTCATCAGATGTAGGGTCAGGATACAATACCAATGATTTACATGTAGTACTGGAATTTTTTTCATTACATTCCTTAATATATGCATGTATCATATATGAACAACAAGTACACTCCGTTTTTACAGTATAAACAATGTTTTCGGGACTTGAAAGTAAATGTATAAAATGACGAAACAGTTTTGAAACTGTTTGCAATTAATTTTACCTAAATATTTAATAAATAATCTAAATAACTAAATGTTTTACCAGAGAAGTGTGAACTATTAAACTACTCCAATAACGCGTTTTCGCAAGCTGACATCTTTTTAATGAACCTTCCATTGGTATTTCAATACTTTGATTAAATCAGTTAGCGGTTTTATGTCAATGAACCTAACCACTCGACCAAGTAGGCTGAGGTAAATAATTATGATCTTATTCCGGCTATAGGACAAAGTTCACAATTCAACCGAGTTTCATCGTTACAGCTGTATGAGCTAACAACAACGTTAAGTACTTCAAATACTTTACGCGTGTTCTAACAAGTAGGTTTAATTGTTTCCCTATAAATTCGAAAAAAAGAGTTATATAAGTAGTTACAAGAGGAGTCTAGGTCATAGTGAAACCATGGGATGGTGAAGTGTTTTGTCGTTTTATTGCGTCACTTGCAAATCAACAGTCGTAAACTTATTGTTTTGTATATTATAGCATGGAATTACATAGACGCGATACTTTTAAGTAAAATATAGCATGGAATTAAACAGGCAAACGGCTCAGATTACAGTTCTCATTTGCAGTAAGATTTTACTTTTAAAATTATTGAAATAAGAGTTGATTTCAGTAGTGCGTTTGGTTTACAGTGATAGCTTCATAAAGTTAGATTCCGAGCAGTAGATCTTGACACTTCTCGATTTCCCCGGAATGTACATTTGTGTGCGCATGTGCCGAAATGCGCACTCGATCAAACTGCTCGGAATTTACCTGTAACATATAGAGATATTCTTTGTTTTACGATTTACTAAAAGAATGACTCTATTACAAATGGTTATTTGTAGATGTCGCACTGTAAATTGGGTAAATGGACGAAAATCTCGCGATTTGTGTGCAAACAGATTTAAATTCGTGAAAGGCGAATTATCAAAAATATTAATAAACCTATGTGAAATTAATCTAACTTGCGATTTTTCAAATGTAGCAAAGCATGAAATCCTGCTTTTAAAATTAATTCCATTGGAACGTATACATGTTTGCGAACAAACACACTGCTTATATCGTCACCTGATATCGTGTTACCGCCATTCGTGTTTATTAGGTTAATTTACACAACCATTTGCGAATACATAATATTACCATTCGCAGAAAATATTCACAATAAAATTATCAGTCGCGAAACTCGCCATTCGTGTTTATTAGATTAATTTACACAACCATTTGCGAATACATATATATAACCAATCGCAGAAAATATTCACAATAAAAATATCAGTCGCGAAACTCAGAAAAAACGGTTAACGAAGGAAATAATTGTATCGGGTAAATAAATGACAGTAAGTAATACTGCTTGAACGTTATTACAGGGAATATCAGCTCTAATTAGTATATTGAGCTATGGTCATTCCAAGTGACAGTAGGATCGCTGTGATTCATTGATCGATGTGGTGTCAGTGATTCTATAGTCAATATAAACAACTTATATACTTGTATTTCATAATGTTTAAGAATTGGTGTTCAGCACATTAACATTCCTGCAAGTATCTGACCACCCTAACGACATGTTGCAGATATAAGATACGAGTCACATTGTGGTAAATCTTCAGTAAACAACGAACTGCAGCACGTAACAAATAAACAAAAACATGCATACAGGTACTGAAAATGTACATCAATGAAATGGATAAACAACTTCACCAATTGGTGATTTTATATTATCATTATTATCAGTATATATAGTACCATAGTTCCTTACATGTTACTTGGATATACCCGTTTTCCGTACGTTATGTATGTACAATGTGTAAAGAACATACTAGTTTTAAGACGGCCGAACATCTCTGGATTTGTATCGAGCGATCTGATTGGACAACGTATACATTTATACACCGTTTCAATTATTCGGTAATTTAAATTATCTGCCCTTTGATGACGTCATGCGGGGATGCGCCTTTAAAACGAGATAATGGCGCAAGCGTGATTGTTGACCACTGCATATATTATTTCATCGAAGGAACGCTAAATCTAGGTATTTTTGTAGCTTTTACAGCTTGAAACTGTAGACATATACCGTATAGAGATAACTTAAATGAAATCATAGTGGAATGTCGAAGACAAGTGAATCAAATGTTTGCGCGATTTAACCGGGAGCTTTTTTATACTTCAAGTTTTAGCGACTGATCAGTTGTAGATATGTGTCAAAACCAGTTGGTACTACAATTGACTCACCTAAAAGTGTTAATTTATTTATTAAGAAATCTACAATAAAGAACAAATAAAGGAACTGCTACAGAAAAGTTTGTCTTTGCTAACATCACTTTTCATAAGTGATTAAATGACTGGGATGAAGAAATCATTTTCAGTTTTTACATCATCAGCAGTGATGCGCACCAGGGCACAGTCTTGAGTTTAACACTCGACCATCAATTGATATATTTTGCTACATACATGTACTTATTCAAACAATTACTTTACTATTCTAAGGCAAAGACATTTGTCTCTCTTTTGTTCAGATCATTGCAGGTTCCCGATTGTCAGACCAAATTTCCTACGTGTAGGTGGCAGCTGCGCAGCCTTCTTTAAACAATCTGTTTTTGTTTGATAATATTTAGTTCCCAAACTGGGAACAGTCATCCACGGCGTTGGGATCTCGGACACAAAATATTTAGTTAAGAAAACAAGTACTATGTATTTTATATTTATAATTAATTTATTTAATATTTTCATTCTGGGAAGGGCAATTTGCTAAGTTGAAAGAACTTGTGGCCCGACAAATTGCATTTTGTTTCGTTGTGTATATATGTCTTGTATTAACATATGTGTTTGTTGAAAAATGAAAGATGATTTAACTAAACTAATAATCTGTTACTCTTTGATTTGTAAAATGAGACAGATCTAGTAATATCAAGGCGTGACAGTATCGCTTCTTAGATTTCATATTAAATTTCATATCAGTTAACTCTAGTTTCACCTCAACCATAAATTCACATGATGCTACATGCTAACTGGTCACCAAATTTGTCACTAATTGGTTAGCTGTTTATGCGATCACTGGACCTTTCATAGGGGTTCATAGGGGTTTTATGGCCTCTGTGTATTGTACATGATTATGCCCAAAGGGCTTTCGTGGCCACCTGGTGTTTTATGACTGTACACTGCAGTAGGGCACCAATTAATTGTAACACACATCTTATTAAAATTGCAATGTTATTATCACTAATTGTTCACATTTTAAAACGAAAACAGTTTGCTGTATGATGCAACTTTCAAGTTAAAACTATTTATGTTGCACATTTATGTTGTACCTTTTCATTTTAGTTTTCATTTCATAACCTTACTTGTTGAAAAGATATATTTTTTTTTTTTTTTTTTTTTTTTTTTTTTTTTTTTTTTTTTTTTTTTTTTTTTTTTTTTTTTTTTTTTTTTTTTTTTTTTTCTTTTTCCTTTTCCTTTTTTCCTTCTTTTTTTTTTTTTTTTTCCCCCCCCCCCCCCCCCCCCCCCCCCCCCCCCCCCCCCCCCCCCCCCTTAATAAATTGCATGGAAATGAAAAAAGATGGTGTTTATAAAAATTAATATTTCTAATTATGTCATTGATTGTTAAAACATTGGCCTTAGTAACTAATTAGTCCAGACATATGACAACTTTTACGGTAAACGGACTTATCCCCTTAGCAGGAACCGTCTGAGAGTATTCCTGCCCCAATAGCTCATACTTTTTAAAAAATGTTTCTTGACAAAATTCTCACTAAACCATGCATTAATTACTTTAATTCATGTAAATCAGGTTATTCATTTTTGTTTATTTCAAAGCAGAACAATTACAGCATCCGTAAACTTTTATTCGAAAATCACCTTTTTTTCTACAATATTTTTAAATAATCGCCGACTTTTTTCACGTTAACATGTCTATATATATTATGATTATGATAATTACGTAGAAATGATGTATAAAATGACAAAATCATTACCAATTACGCCGTAAAAACTTGTTTAACCTGATTGATGTTTGCGAATATTACGAAGTAGTATTAGCGATGCTTTCTTTGTGCATTTATCATCGTATGCGTCACAGCCGGTAGGGACGCACTCTTGGTCGGTGTACGATGGGTGTATACATATGTAATTTTCACGCGATATGTCAAATTGATTCAAAATGTACATGTAAATACTTACCATGCTGACCAAATATCAGGCACGTTGCATTAAATGCATTTACAATCGTTATTTAATTCCAAGAATAGGAAAACGAGTGCGTTGGCCAGTAAATGTGCATTTGTATAATTATATTTTATTAAATTGTGAGAGAATAGCCATACAGTCAGTCATTTCACTTTTCTTGTTTATATTGTATGATATTTTACATTTTCATATTTTGGGCAAATGTGAACTCTTATCGTTGAATGGAAAAGGTACAATTTTACGTTGTCGTTCATAAAAAATAGGGATCCTGGGGGAACACCCAGCTTGGCAGGATAAGTGTCCGTGACTAGAATCTGGGATCCTCGGGACCCTAAGGAGGCCTCGTGATTTCATTTTCTTGCCGTAATGTTTAAACTAAACTGTTAACAACTCGACATGCTATTAATAAATGGATTGTTATACAAACAGAGAACTTATAATCGGAAATTGTTATAGTCCAGATAAAACCCCTTGGTACATTCGGTGTCTGTAGTAGCATGTGCTTGACCGTCTTTCAGCACTAACAGTACTTTGATTACAAGTTATTAGTGTGCGTCATATGTTATGTACGTCATATGTTCTGTATGAATACGTTTCACATAGTATTTATTTTTTATATTTCAGCGATTGTTTTTGTAAATGCATGGCAGTGTAAAACATTGAATTGTCTTATTTATCCGTTGTCGCTCAAACTATGGAAAGACCATGTTGAAGTATCCGCAAAGTCATTAAGAGTTCAAGCCGGGTCCTCGTTTAGCATAACATGTGATGGTTCTTGTGTTGGAACACGAAAAGATCCTCATCTCAGATGGTACGGCACTGACAGACGCTGGATAGCTTACGAAGGCGCTGCGAACAGGTATGAATGTACAAACACATCAAAGGGGCACTCCAATCATCAACGGATTATATTCTCCAAACATGAACAATG
This sequence comes from Saxidomus purpurata, assembly GCA_022818135.1. Taxonomy (NCBI): domain Eukaryota; kingdom Metazoa; phylum Mollusca; class Bivalvia; order Venerida; family Veneridae; genus Saxidomus; species Saxidomus purpurata. The sequence continues at coordinate 24,636,654 of JAFMSR010000004.1, read as the reverse complement.
TGTTCAATGAACGTATATAATTATCATACTTTAGGTTACGACACAATACGTGCTAATACGCTATTATATATGCTAATGAAGTTATTCAATTTGACACACCGTGTTAGGGAGTGCCTCTTTTAAGTCCTATGCTCACTGTGGATGTACTTGGTAGCTCGTACACGTAGGTAACAAAGAAATATGTCTTACCGGCAAACTTGTTTTGTAACGTTGGTTTCTGAAACGAAAGTGCATGCTATAAATATAACACAGTATTTTTTCAAAGTTTGTTCAACATTTTCAATTTCTAAACCTTAACTACACTAAATTTCGTAAGTGCACATGTCTGTATTTCAATCTGGAAAGTACCTTTAAAGTCAATCTCTTACAGATATCTTCGAGCTGTCTGAAAATATTATATTTTACAACAAATGTTATAATATAAATTCCTGTAACTTAAATTATTTCTTTATTTTTTGCAATTATACGCTACACAATAATTATTATAAAGCGTTACTGTAACAATGATTAGAATCAATGTAAGGTGTTTTATTGCGCATTAACTTCCAATGTCTTATAGCGCATTAATGTCATGTGCCGTTAATGTTGGAGCAACGCATGAAAGAACTGGAGCCGGATCGATTCAGTTTCGAGAAATGATAGTATTAAGATTAAAACGAAATAAATAATATAAAAGCCGTGTAGACATTTGCGGAGCAAACAAGTGTTAATTAACATAAATTTTGAAATCACATTTTATAGAAAAGACCCATTTCTTTAACGAAGGCAATAAATGCCTCAACACTGTCATAGTCAAAACATTGTCGTGCTATCAACTCTGTAGTGTTATCAGCGAGTTTGTTCAAAATTATGCAGTCAGTAAGATATGATTTATGGAGTAAAGATTGTAGGGTATGCATTCTCGGGCAGCATCCATGCTAGAAGCTCGTATATTGCCAATTCTTAAACTTGTAATACATGTATTATGTCCTCTTCACGACCGGTTCTGTGTGCAGGATGCCTGTCATTTACCGATTGTTGGTTTGACAGGGTGAAGCTTATTACAATGTTCACCATCCCACTGGGACTGTCAAGAAGCCTGTATTAAACTTAAAACAGAAGATTTGAAATCAGAATAGGGAACTTTGAAGTCATAGATGGGTAAAGATTATAATGATTTAGTTTTTTTGCCAGCCATTGAAATGTTTGTAATACCAGTGTGGCTAGGGATCCAGCAGAACACAAATCTGTTCTTTTCAGAAAGAGCAGAAATCCAGTCCAGTAAATTGCACACAACGGGATTCTCAAATGTCACATTATATAAGGCATAACGAGATGATAAAGAGTCAGACCTTTGCAAAAGCTTTTGAAATTCCAATACGAATTAACATTTTGTGAAGCGGTGCAGTCAATTTGAATCAAAAATCGCCAACATTTTCAACAGATTTTCTCAAATTGCTTTGTACACATGTAGATTTTATCTTGTTTTGTTCCTTCTAGTCAGTACCTTTATGATTTGTGTTAAGTATATCAGTTTTGGGAAGTTTATTTTTTCCCACCTGAAACTGTGAACGAGCAGCCTTAATAGATATGATGCATACTTAAATATGGAGAGTATCTTCACGCAAATTCTACCAAGATTGCTTTCATACAAACGTAATATCAGTTGCCTGTTTCGTCGACAAGTTTTATTACGAAAGATGTTTTATTGCAATTGAAAGACCCATGTAAGTATGTGTTTTTGCGGGCGGATTCACCGGGTGAGGACTCTGTCTTATGACTGTTGTACAATAGCTTCATTTTCTGAAATTTGAATCCTGTCCAATTTAAGCATCGTTTGCAAATATCTACCTCTATGTCACTGAGTTACCTTTTTGACAGCTGGTAGTATGTCACAGATGAAGATGCTCTCCAGGTTTTTTAAAACTCCGAAAAATATCAAGGCCATAGCTTTCTCAAGGTATTTATTCTATAATTCTTATCTACTATCAATGCAAAATAATTTTTTTTATTTGTTTCAGAGTGCATGTAGAACAATCACTCTCCAGTCGTTTCCTGAAACTACACATTGGAAAAGTAACCGTCCGTGATCAGGGTGAATATATCTGTCGTGGCTGGCTTGGAAAAGACCGCGGGTGGGATACTAAATCTATAAGGCTTGTAGTAGGTGAGTTAGGGATCATTCAATGTTCTCAAGGTTTACATTAATTATATTTTACTAGAGGTTTTTAACTTACACATACATTGTCTCACCGTCGATACGCTACCTGATATGGAAGAACTCACTCTGAAGGAAGAAAGGGGTACTAAGGTAAAGCGGGATGGGACTGAGGAAGAGCCAGCATTTTGCATCACTTGAGGGCGGACTGGTACAGGCGTAAAATGAGGCATTTGTATTAATTTGTTTGGTTAACAATTTTTAATTTAGTCGAGATTAGGTTTTACCTTGTAAGCTATAATCCCTGTCTAAATAATATGTTATTCAATGAAAATAGGCAGAACTACCCACATATTATTTAGAATCTGAAAATTTAATATGTGTTTCTTTTTTCACCACTGACTTTCAAAAATACAAGTTAATCGATGCAACTTTGTTCAAAGCAGAAACTTTATCATGTGTGATTTTCATATTGCGTACGGAATATAATTGTACATGTATCTGACGCACTTAACAGGCCAGTCTGACGTACCGCCTTCGATTCTTCATAACCCTACAACTGCTGTACACATTGCACCCACGGCACCACCGTCTTCACAGTCTTCAACAAGAGTAATTCTATCTACAACAGGTTCGTTAAAGCAGTAACACAATAACACTTAAGTACTTTAATTAGTAATGAAGTACATAGACTTTGATAAAGACATATAGTTTTACTACCGATGAGAATTTTGGATATTTTAACATACATTGTCTTACTACCAAAACATTTATTTTGTGTTACAATGGATCTAGTATTACAAAATGTATTTACTTATACATACAATGTAAATACAATCAATTTAATTTTAATTATTATTACTAAAAATGATACAGGGCAAACTTGTTCGCATCCGAATTTCAAATGTGGAAGCGGAGAATGTTTAGACATGCATGAAGTATGTGATGCAGTCCCCAACTGTGAGGACGCCAGTGACGAAGGCAACTGTGGTAATAGTTTATTGCTTACTATAACGGATAAATCATCTTACTCACCATTAACTGTGTTGAAATCGTTCTTATTATTATGCCTGTTTTTATCCTGCTTATGCGTGCAAGAAGCAGTAGGTTTCATCAGTTAAAGACACTAAACTATTACTCTTATTTATTATAATTGTTTATAGTCATGGCCGAGCTTAGCATTTCTCTTAAAGTGAAGACCGATGACAGGCGGCGCAGATGCAGATACCAGACCCTAGCTCATTACGAATAGGATTGGTTCTTTAACGTGGCCGGTGTATAGCACCGATACACGTGAGACTACCTCTTAGTTTCTAAGCAGTTCATCTCTAGATGATTGGAAACACTTAAAAGCGTTTCTGAAATTTCCAGTGCCCCGGGCGAGACTCGAAGCGGGAACCTACGTATTAGTAGTCCAGAGCGTTTACTATTCGAAAAACGCGCCACCCCAAACGTTTCCTCATTTCATGAAACAATCACTGATCCAGCGTGTACGAGTGAGTGATGTTTTATGGCGCGTTGACTTCGAAGGTCATAAAGCACACATTAAACGTATATAAAATGAATGATGACAGCTTCCTCGGAATGTTTACGATCTGAAAAAAGATTCTAGATGTTAGTCGGCTTCTGTGTCTTTTGGCGTTGGATCAAGCATTGCATTGGCCTTTTTCTTATCTCCTGCTTGTGATAGTGTATGTCTTATCCCGATAAATACACAATAATTTAGGAACGAGGTGATTACGTTTATAACAAAGACACAACCCATTATCCCAATTGTAATACTTATTTTACTTTATTTCAAGAAAAACTGACAGGAAAAAGGATTACAAAAATTTAAAAAACAAAAATCGCATTTATTTTCATGTCTTTCAGCTGGAGCGATTTGTACGGAAGACATGATAGCTTGTACGGACCAGGTTGGGTGCGTAACAACGTCTCAAATTTGTGACGGAACTCAACATTGCAACGATGGGTCCGACGAAGATCCGGATGTTTGCAGATCAAAATAGACGATAGAAATAATTTCTTTTGGAATATTTTGAGACAATTTTTCTATGACAAATTTGCTAATTACAACTTCATTATAGTGAATGGTTGTTGCATATATCAACTACATGTAATACAGACAATGCGAAGTGATTGTGCAATACAGATATTATACTAGACTAAATAATAATTGTTTCTGACCCTATATTGCTTAAGAAAGAAACAAACACGTTTGTCTCGTGTAAGATAAGGATGTGAATAAATTTAATGATGCGAATTTAATAATAAATTTTAGATAACCAATATTTTGATTTAGAAATTTCGATTTTACATTTGAGTGATATACCGGGTCTTATATCAGGATTTGGAGTTCAGATGTTCTTTCCGAAGGCCTGAGTGATTTATTACAAATCATCAGATTTCCATTCTAATACCGTAACCAAAAATCATGTTGCATTTCTCTTTGAGGATAACAATGACTCAGCGTGTGCAATACTACAATATAATTCGGATAACTCAATCAAGCCAAATTACTTTGACAACACGGAATAATGTCCCTTCGGTGAAATATTACAAATTGGTTATGCTATCGCCCGGTGTTGTGGTAGTGGGAGGAATTTATGTATATAAATCGGGTACGTGGTCTTCGAAATACCCGAGGTTGTACATTTTGTAATAGGAAGAAGCTACTAACGTAAAAATGAAATAAGAATTGTCTGAATGATTGTCAAGTTAGAGGTTAAATGTTCAATGGGAGGGTGATATGAAGATGTAGTCGGTATGTACTCCAGCGGTTGGTAGTATCTCTAAAACCAAGAAACCATAACAAAATTTTCTCTTGCTATATGTCTACCATTATTCTCATATATTACTTTACAAAGAGACCATAGCATGTGTCATGTGTCTATTTTTTGAAAAACTATCCACTAGATTGGATTTACAATGTAGTGCTCATCAATGCAGGGAATGCTTCCTAACGTTAGACATTCTTTACGACAAGGGGCTTAACCCTAAGAAAAGTACGAGCGTTTATACCTTGTCTGTCTATCCTTCTTGTGCAATGACGAAACTACTAATGAATAATTCAAGTGTCATTTAAAACACTAAATACATGTATAAGCACTTAGTTTCAATGCATTTCTATGGGTGGTTAACAGTCTCAATGCATTTTTATGGGTGGTTTACAGTTTTAATGCATTTCTAAAGGTGGTTAACCCTCCTAACCACAACTAATATCGTGAAAAGAAACTTTTGGCTGCGAACTTTTGAAATGGTTGGATTCTACCAAATAAACGAGGAATGCGAGTATTTTCGTCAATTGTTTTAAAGACACATACCCTATTAATGGTGCCGACGTAAATAACTTCAAAAGTTAAATAATATATAATATTTAATAAGTAAAATACAGTTTAAGCTATATTTTCAAGTCAGTATCAATGAAATCAGCGTTTAAAAATAAGTTGCAGAACCGGAAAGCATCCAATACTTTTATGTAAAGTTGCTGTTTTACAAATAATGGTTTGATATCAACCGCTATCTTGATAACTTGTTGAAAATTGAAGCATTTTTTGATGTAAGTTATACTTTGAGATAGTATTTAATTATTCATTATTTCACATTCATTGAACATATCATTTCTGTTTTTAGAATATACATGTAATATATATACATGTATAATATATAATATAAAGATATAGGGAGTGCCCCTTTTACTTCTTCGACAATTTGATTTGTTGATAAGATTTTACGCAGTTTTGTTCTGAACTTCCTTTATGATCTGGTTTCGAGTGTATGAAATTAAAGACGAGCACTAACCTACTTCAAAAGACACGGCTGTCAAGTTTGCACAAAATGTATAGAATAAAGGCGATATCATATTGCATAACTTTGTATCAGATAGGAGTAAATTGAGTTTCATGTTCTAGGTATAAATGCTCTATTCATAAGCCGGGTTTTATGATAAAAATTACATGAATATGTCGCATTAATTTCAACCATACTGTCTTAAAGGTCCATTACTGACACCAAAAATAATTTCTTAAAATCAGGAACTGTAACAGGGAAATGCAGTTGAAACTGGCTTCTAAAACTTTACAATAGCCGTGAAGTATTTACTGCTGCAGAAAAACGAGTGAATGTTCCCAGCAAACATGCATATATGGGTCCCATATGGGCTACTTCTGGGCAAGCCCATATGGGTATGCCCATATTGGACCCATATGGGACCATTGTGGGCAAGCCCATGTGTGTTTGCCCATAAGGGTCCCAGATGGGTCCCATATTACACCACTTTTAGAAAAAACGAAAATTCATTTATTAATGTATTTCAAACTCATTTACTTTGAACTTTTATGTGACTACCTTGATCTAAACTTCTATCATCTAATCTAAAATTAGTAATTCAACACATACGTGTATATTTTACATCCCATGTGGGACCCATATGGGTCCCATTTGGGCCTCCCGATAACGTCAAAACCCCTGGTTAGGTGCGCGAAATTAATATAATTATAAGTTTTAATTTTTATACATAAAATATAGTATATTATTTAGAAATAATTATTAAACTTATTTTCAAGGATGTATCGCATGATAATATAATTTATATGAATAAAATAAATTTCGAGCATGCGCAGACGCGACTTCCGCTTCCGCCAAATTTAACCGCAGACTTGAAACAAGGGCATTTGAAAAGGTAAATATTGTAAATTTGTACATATAGATAATATTTCTTTTGAATTCAGAACCACGATCTCACATTATCGACCTGTCACTTTAAATTCATGCACATACTGTGTGTATATGAAAGTTGTAAACGCATTTTAAGTTTTTGTTTTGCATTTGCAATGTATTTTCGCGAAAGTCAGTGGTCAAATTCATGTTGGTGACATTATCTATATAAACTGTCCAAGTCAAGGGGCATTTTTGCCTGTTTCAAGTGCACTGGTATATTTGTCAGAGGTCATAATTACTTAATTGTGTGGTAAATGCTGCTTACATTCAAGCACCAACCAATTTATTTTCTTATTATTGTAAATAGGCCAGCAAAAAGGCTATATGATTCGTTTGAGGATGATGGAACAGACGGTGACGTGGATGATGAGAATGAGGGGGACACTGTGAGCAGGCCACCATAATCTGAAATACCTGCCCCAGTCACAACACTGAAACAGACACCTGCTGGAGGTGAATTTTCACCTTTGCCTCTTTTAATGGCACGGGCACTGTGAGAGTCCAGCAATGAAGTGGGGAGGCTGGTTTGGCGATTACTCCACTATGAAGATCCGAAGCGCCGTCCCGTGGGCAGAATATTTGGCCTAGTAAGTAATTTTAGTGCTGTGATTATTTATGTTTTATACCTATAAATGTTCTGTCTACAATACAAGCCAACCACAACTGTATTTTGGTTGAAAATGTGTATTCTTTTCATAATGATAAAAGGTATACAGTACACGCAAAGTGTTTTTCCAATTTTCACCTATCACCGCGATGTCCAGCCATCGTGTCCACGCCAATTTGGTTACCCAAATGCCCCCCAGAGTCAGCCCAATTCGAGTGTCAGTTCGCGGTGACCATTTGTCACTGCGAATCGCAGTAACTGGGCACGGTGTTTCGTGGTGTCCACATTCGGGTCGCAACTTTTGATTTTTACGGCACATTGTTTACGTAAATAATTACTTTAAATCTACATAAACATAGTATTTACAGAGATTTATGTATTCTACATTTTGTACTTCAATAAATATAATAAAATAGTTGTCAAATTCTTTATTTTAGTCGAGTTGGTCACCAAGATTCACCGTGACAGGCCACTGTGAATCACCGCAACCACATATTTCAGCGCATCGTAAGTTCACGATGGCTATTTAGGTGACCAAAACCTTTTTAGAATGACCACGTTACCGTGTCTGGTAACCGAGAATACATTTTGCGTGTACTGTACATTATTTTAAAATACTTGACTAATAATGACTACAATACTTATTAAAATGCCTATTACATCATAATACAACAAAGTAAGAATATGACATTTACAGGAATTTATGAATCCATCACTATTGTAGTGATAGTTCCTATTAAACACATTTTTGACATCGTTTTTCAGCTGTCGTAACACAGATTCTCGTGGTGTTGGAGACGATGAGAATTAAAAGATGAAGAGAATGCTGCAGCGGTTGTTGGCCAGGTCAGCAACAGATGACCAGCCACTGCAGTTCCCCGAGTGAGGACCTCATTTTTCCGAGATGGAAGCATTTGACGAACTTCTAGGAGATCAAACAAAGCTGTAATCTGAGGTAAGCAAAGTGTTAGCCATGTATATGAATCTTTTAAAGTTATTTAATCAGTACCGTAGCTGAACAAACTACAATGCTGACCTCATATCCACTAACCTAAATGCGCAGAAACATAATGGTCTGTTGTGAGCACATGCATCTTTTTCCTTTATCATTCTGCTATAATAAATTTATGGTAAATATTGCACGGTGAACAAAAACTTCGCTGCATTAATTGCGAAACTGAAAAATGTCATGTTTTAATTAATTGGTTCATTCAGTTTCCCCAGTCCTTTCTTTTAAATATGCCATAAAAGCCATGTGCACAACATAATTTTGAAAATTCATAGTGTTAACATCTCTATTTAAAAACAAGTTTATGCATTCATTTAAGGTGAGGTATCTTTCCATGTTTGGTGGGGCGGACGTGCGTGAAACGACTGACTGCTTGATGAAGGAGGCCGTGCCAAACCAGCTTGCCAGGGAATACAATATGAAGGGGCTTAAGAGAAAGAAGAAATTTACATAGTATAAACAGTATTACATTCAATGTTGCTACTTTAGTGTACCAAAGTAATACTTGATGTAAAAAAAACTTCAGTATTTAAAAAATTTAAAATTGTGTATGCCAAAATGAAATTCCGTGGATTTACAAAAACACAGTTTCCTGGGATGTTTATTTGGTGTACTTCTAAGTTTATATACGTAAGTATTAAAACATTGTCAAATGTTTCTTTGTTGATTCACGTACAAGACGTCCACAGAATGTAAGCTACAGTAGTGGGTAATATTGGTTATTGCAGTTATGTCTCTTGATTTTAGAAATTAAGATTTGTATTATGATACACTATTATAAATACATGACATGTAGTTAACATAGACTTTTCTCTTCAAATATGTTGTTTTAAAGGTTGAATTTTGACTTATTTCTTATTCTGATTATATGCATGCCTGTATATGAACCATGCATGAGATTAGTTAATAAAGTTTTAGTGTTAAAGTATATAGTGTTTTGTTTTCTTGCAGGATGATATTATAATATAGTCCTTTGCCCGATATGTCTCTGTTCCAGGAAAAAGAAAGAGTTAAAGCATAAAAAAATAAAAATGGAAGTACAAGAATCATGCACCTGATGTTACAATCTAGCTTAAAGAATTTCGCATGTGTGTGTCCAATGTTTCTGACAAATTGTTGTTTATTGAAAGTTCAGCAAACTTAAAATGGAAGTAAATGCAAATGGTTCTAGCCAAGAAATGCAAGATTTGTCCAAAATGGAAGTATTTGGGCTGCCCACGTGGGACCCATATGGGTCCCATATTGGTTGTTTATGGGGCAGCCCATATGGGACCCATGTGGAACCCGGTTGCACATCCCATATGGGTCCCATATGGGCAGCCCATATGGGACCCATATAGGTGCCCATAAGGGTCCCATATGGGTCCCATATAGATTGCTATCTGGGTTTTTGTATTTTCTTAGATTGACCTGTGTGGTCTTCTTGTCCTACTTTCGCTTTATTGAATGTTGTAAACAGTAAAATATATGCTTTGCACATCATTGGAAATAAAGTTCTTGCATATCGGATCGGCATTTCCGGTGATTTTGCCCATGCCGGAAAAACCGGTCTGGCACCCCTCCTATGCCAGACGACTCTCGTGAATAACTTATGACGTAACGTTATAAACAATTTGTGACGTCAATTTCCCTAACACAACGGCGGAAAATCGTTTGTTTTACATGATAATTCATCATTTGGATAAGTTTGCATTTACAAATCTACTTTAAAGTGCAAGACGGTATGCAAGAAAAAATTTCCATCATGACACACTTGGCTCAGACGGAAATATTCGTCACCTCGGGTAACTGTTTTACGGGAACTCGGCAGAGCCTCGTTCCCGCCAAAACAGTTACCCTCGGTGACGGATATTTCGTTCTGAACCTCGTGCTCATGAGAGAAATTATTATTCTTCAATTATAAATTTATTAAAAACTTATTTATGTACAACCTATTAACAGCCCCTCTCTGGGAGATTTCTGGAAAATTACAAAGATATTAAAACTGGAAAACCTACTTTCGTTTTCGAAAAGGCAAAATATAATTGATCAATTATTTTGTTAAACTAGAATTTTCAACACAATTATGGTCACATTCAATGCAGTATGTCATATTTTTCCTTCTGAGAAGACGCCCGTTACGATTCCAGATTTAAAAGAAAAATCTTCGATCTTTGGTGTTAGTAATTGACCTTTAAAATTGTGACTGTTTGATAAACGTATGTGTCACTTGAAAGAAATGTTCTGCAGTATCTATCCTAAGTAAGCAAATTGGGGACCTTGTTGGCTCTGTGATTTTTAGTAGAACTATGATGTTACATCTACCCGTCAGCTTTACAGTGCGATTTTATTTAAAGTGCATTGAGGTAGTACATGTAGTAAACATACATTGCCGATCTGAGCAGCCAACGCAACTAAAACTAGTTTACTCACATTTATCTGTTGTGTATGTATAGGTGTTCAAGGCAGTTATTCCAGACATTGTCTTTGGAATTAATTTTTCTTTTCCTAACAGGTATTTTGTAATGATTGATAGGGTCTCTTTTAATGAAAATTCCATGTCTGGAGAAGCTGATTATTTTAGTTTCTTTATTTTGTCTTGATTAAGTTACATTTCTAGAACTTCTTTTACTACCTATTTTTCATAACTTGTGTCTTGTTTTTTCTCCAGGTTGTCCATGGAATGTTATTGGAATAGTTGATTTGACCTTTTGCATGTATAGCACGCGGCTTCAGTCTTGTCAACTTGTTATAAAGTCATGGAACTTCGGTTTCAAAAAGAAGCTCTTCTTAATGAGTTTTGTCGCCGTCCGCCATGTTGGTGTATCTATTCATCCGATAATTCTATCCTTGCCCAACAGGTCCATCTGGTAGCGCTTTGTTTTCGGCGGTCATTTGACGTTTTGTCGGTGTTTAACGCCCGTTTCAACCGTATTTGAGTAATGTTTACAGGGAAGCAATTTACCTTACTATGGTTCCTTGGAATGGTGAGTACTAAAACCCTATCCTCTCCTTTATAACACGAACAGACATAGTCAGTAGCAGGGCTTAAGCACATGTGATCCCTCGATCCTAGATAGTCATCAGTACGAATATAACTATTTTGTGTAGAAGTAGTGAGAAAAATGTCGGACAAAAATGTCTCACGTTTTACCCAACATGTCAAAGGACTCGTGTATCAAAACAAGTTCAGGTTAAGTATAAAAAAATAGAATCCGGGACGGCTAGCTTGTGTAGGTGTGTATATAATAATATATACAAAACGATATAAATGTGTGATACAAACACCTGCATCATCTTTAATGTAATATTCTGAAGTTTGTCACGGTATAAAATTTCATATATTATTTGATGATTGCATGTTTTGTGGGGCAGAATAACATAATTATTTATACGTTCACAAAGCAGATTTTTTGCCATCCGGGGTAGCAAATACCTGAAACATTAGCTGCAATCTTTATGTAAACATTAAATTCTGTATCTGATAACAAGTCATCTTTCAAAAGCATCGTACACTATTGTACTACAATAAAACTTCACTTATGATGGTTAAAATTCGTTTTGACTGTGTTTGAAAAGTAAACATGATATCTTTAGTTTATTTACTGAAAAACTGTACATATCCTATTAATACGTGCTATACTTCATACCCAGTTTGGCATTTTGTATTAACCCCGAAATTCATACGCGTCCTTTTGGCGATTCGTCAAGCGCATGAGTTTTGTTGTCATTCCATCAATTTTATGGTTTTCACCTGGAAGGCAGTTCGTATAACAATGCTTGAAATATCATTACGGTCGAAACGTGAAATTGCATTTTATGATAAATTTTTAATACATTTGTAAGATTTTATATTATTCAAAACAAGAGGGAAGACGCTTGAATTTCTTGAAATTTTGTAGGGTCCATGGGACGTTATGATTTCGATTTGAAAATGCTCTGAAACAATGATGCTATTTTGTCAGTTGCTCATTTTTATTTTTCGTTTTGCTTAAACGTACAGTTAAAGTCGCATTTAGTGTCACTTATATTTTTCTCCTATATAGAATAATGAATTTACTGAAAATATGATATCTGTTTAATTATGCCTTGTCGCTTCTACACGACGAAGTGCTAATGAAATGTAAATGTGTAGGTTAAGAGCCAGTTTGTTTTGTCCATTCTTTTGCACCAAAACTCTTCAACAAATTCGCTACTACGGCCGTGTTTTTTTTAAGATACTTCTTGATTCCTTTAAGATCTATAATGAGTTTACCCGAAACTTCCCTACCGTGATCTCGCTTATTTGTATTCCTCTGTTTCAACCTTTATCTAACAATCGCTTTGTTTCTCACTCTTCTGCGACTTATCTTTTTCACAGACCCTCTTTATAAAGTATTTAATGAAATAACACACAAAAGGAAAACATTTTTTAAATAAAACTTCTTCGCGTCTACATTACCAAGGTCACAGAGTAGCATGGTTACAAATGTACGTGGTATTTGTAAAATGCATTTGTGACTATAAGTTATGGCAACATGATTTGTCCATTTTGCATGTCGTGGAAATGAATTACTAAGTAGTGTCAATTACCGAATAGACATGATAAATTACATGGTAGCCTAGAGCTGTTTTTCCTCCCTTTGTGAAAGCATAATATTAGCCGTTTACAAATATATACTTAACAACTGACAAACGGAGCCAGTAATTGGACTGCATTTTGTTGTAATGGCAAGTACATGACTGTATAACTAGGAAAACTCAAGAGAACCATACTTGTTTTGCAATTCCTTGGTTTTATTCAACAAGTTCATCACAAACTTTATACATAATTTTATTTGTAAATGTCACAATATATGTTATGATGAAATACATCCACTGCTACAAAAATATGATTTATGAATAAGGTTGGGTTTTTAAAGTTGTTAAGTATATAGACAAAATAATGATGAAACAGAATCTTTAAAAGTTACCGGTTCATAAAAACACATTTCACATCAGGCAAACATTAAACAACAAATGGATCTACTTAAGAAATAATAAATGTGTCCCTGTATTTTATCGTTTAATAAAATACAGTCAGGAATTCGGATGCGTAGTAATTAAATGACGAGTGTGTAGCACGAGTGATTTAACTTTTCGCATCAGAATGACTGACTGTATTTTATTAAACGATAAAATACAGAGATACATTTATTATTTCGATTCTAACACGAAATAGTCTTTGAAAAATACAACGAACTGTGTTCGACGCGTAGCAACATTCCATAGTAACGTACAAGCACGGAATGCGATTGGACGCGTGCAATATTTACCCCACGTTTTGCCCGTCGAAAACGGGCTCTGTATTTTATCTTAAAATAATGTATAGCTTCTTTCCCTCTATATCTATATACGAAAAGTTGCGGATCGTGTTAGAATTTGCGTTCAAAAACAGCTTTATATATTTTATAGTTGTATTATATTCGTTGCAACGAAAACACTTTTAATCATTTATGAATATTAATACGTCAAATGCTATACAAACTTGAGCAAAGTAGAAGACAAATAGTATCTACCATTCAAAAAGGAAGCAGAATAAAAAATAGTAGTCACTCGTAATGTCAAAATATTCACGACAGGTGTTGATCAACATTAAAAAATATGTGGGGAAGGCATAGGATTTATTTTGGTCTTACATGTAGATAATTCACATATTGCGAAATTTGAGCATGCCTTTTCAACTAAATAACGTGATAGGATATGCACCATGAATGCAGAAAAGCCGATTATAGTAAACAGTTTTAAGTTTCATATTTCAGCAGCGCGCTACACATGCACTTCAGGAGGTATGTTCGTTTTTTAAGTTCTTTAGATTTCAACGTATTATAAACGATCCATCTACTGCTGAAGTAGTATACCTACAAAATGATATGAAAGCTTTACTTTAAATATTATAAAATCTAATTGAAAGAAATTCCACGATATTCAATAAATGGAAAATTGATATAAAATCTGGATAAAATGATACCATGTATTATAATAATTGTGAATGGTAAAATGTGTATTATATTAAAAAAAAACAATTTGTAATATTTAAGAGTGAGAATGACATGTCAGACATGTGATAGATACAAGTGTAATACCTCTTAAAGGTTTGGTAAACAACATTTCTGGCAGACACCCATCAGCTTCCAGGCGCCAGAACAGCATTTAAGACATTTACATTGTGTCTTAATCGGTGGGTCTGTACTTGCATCAACTGTAAATGTAAGGATTATAGTGTTCATTCAGTAGGCAAGAGAACTCGAATCCGATCACCTGTCAGGCTACGTTTTAACTGTCGTTAGGCATAACAGCTGCTGTAATACGTACATGCACTTTCGTTCACTTAGCCGTAAAATGGTGTAACTTATGTACATGTTAATGTCTAGTACCCCTAAGACAAGCAGTTGGTTCTTACGCAGATAATATCTTGAGGACAATAAAATTAGGTGTTAAAACCAGGCTGAGCTAAATATATAGAATGTAAAGCTTATAATGTGTATATTGCAGCTACTGCTAAGAACATGGGACGCTAAGAAAACGAAATGCTTAAATTTGATGATTGAAAAACGTATATTCCCCAGACTGAAAACATTCAGTTAATATCTTATAAGTTGATGCTCTTTAATATTTTCTCACTTATAACTAGTTCATCATTCAATTATATGATGTGTATATACATAAAATTTAATGTAAAGACCTGCAAAGCTGTATCTAACAATTTATTTATGGAAACGCCTTAGATAATGAATGTTTACAAAAGTTACCGCGGATTTATATCGATAGTAACCTAGTTGGTAAAAAAACTTAACTACAAAGTTTTGCTTTTGAAGAATATTATTTTCACCTCACTGGTGAGATGAAACTGATGTTCTATAATGCATAGATACTTCCAATTCTTGAGTTGGGGAAAAGAAATAACAAAAACGTTATCAATAAAATAAACATTTTTACAAAGAATATTAGCAAGGATAATACTGAAAAAAACCAAAACGCTCACCATCCTGCGGGTTAATTCAAGAACTTAAATGATTGACGTTTACAAATGTAAATATCACTCCGCTGTACTTATTTACGAAACTTTAAATGGAATGGCCCTATCATATATGACAGCTTTTCTAACATTTTAAAGAATGAACTTTACACACTTCGATATACTTCAAAAATGATTAAGTGTTAGATACACTACCAAGAACTAATTATTTTAAAGATTCATTTTCTTATTATAGCATGAAAATACCAAATAGTATAGGAAATGCAAAGAAGTTTACAACTTCTAAAGTTAACCGTAAATCCTATTTTTAGATAAATCCCAGCAATAATTTTGCTGGCAGTAATTTTTAATTCTTACAATTTGTATACATAAATAAACAAATAAAAACGCACTTACGAATTCAGTTGAGAGTATGTCGGTGAATGAATGAATGAAGTATAGGTTTCTTACATAGTTGTGAAAATTAAATAATTAAACAAACAGTATATATATATTAAAATTATGCATGTAAAAAACTATGTGATTGTGTAACTTGTTTTTTTTTCAGATTTGCTTATAGAAGGCTGCATTGTAAATATGATGCCGTTATGGATTTCTGTAAAATATCATAATGTTTTACCTTTAGAAAATAAAATATTACATGTATTATTATTTCAACCTAAAGCTGCTCAAAGACATAGAATGTTAAAAGTACTATCCTACCGCTGACAATTGACAGTAAGGTAAGGTAACTTATTGTTCACAATTTTATACTCAACTAGAATAAATTTGACTATCGAAAGCGTTCGTAACGTTTTATGATTTGGAAGTGTATGCTTTCGAATATACAAAACTACTTTACAACTTTAAACCTGAATGAAAAAGAACGGATTGTGTCAAGACAATCATGTAAATATCGGTTAAATATTTCTAATAGAGCAATTATGCTTACTCTTACAACAGTATTTAATCCTTCCATTACTGCAGGTTCCAACAGGCATTTCATATGTCGGACATAATGTGTTGTTGTTCACCAACGGAACACAAACATCCTGGCATCCTGTATGTAGAGAATTCATTATAATTATTAAAATTGACAATTTCATTATTTCCTTTACACCGTCGTTCAAATGGCATGAACAAATAAAATGAAACGCATGTATACTGCGTACTCCGTAAAAACCAACAATTGAAATTATTTCCGGACAACGAATATACCAGTTATAACAATAAGCACTACTTGCTTTCATAACAGAACTATACGAAGAATTCCTGAATATAGCCAAAGTCTATCACCCGTAAAATAAGTGTAATATGTACATGCTGCTGTATAATGCTAGACGCATTTTTGGTTTTAATGTTATGTTTCGCCGAAAAATATCTAATGGATAAAGTTATTTGTGATGTATCTGAAGTATAGGAAAAGCGAGATTCTGCTGAGTAAAATCCTTAGAAACTTCAAAATTTGAGTTTGTCTGCTCAACTTTAACCAACTTTTGCTGTTCTAATGTAACATTTAATGTGACTAATGAAACATTTGCTTGTAAAAGAAGTATGAATAGTAGCAAGCAGTTGTTCATCTATGTTTAGCATAGAAATGTGTCTTTTTGGTCATCTTAAATGATTCAAACCAAAGTTGATATTCAAACGTTCACCGTCTACAGAAATTTCCGTTTTCTTTTCTGTGCGTATTGCAATTCGTTAGACAAAATAGTGTCCGCACACATTTTGATTCCAGGACTTAACTGAATACGTGACAGCAAGTGTCCCACACATAAAAATTGGATGCCTTGGGGGACATTTAGTTAGACCAATATTGATCATAGTTCCATATACCGGGTATAAACCGCCATGGTACACTACATCCATGAGTTTTGCTTATATTCCATCTTGTTATTTTTGTTAGTTTAGCTTACATTACAGTATCGATAAAAAACGTAGAGTATAAGTAAAATATGGAATATTGGATGCAAGTATTTTATCCTGCCGTTTCCGCATAATTAATTTCTTCGGTGACGCTGTAAAGCTGCATGCTTGTTGTCATGCCATTTATCTTGGGAATACATTCAGAAGTCCGTCGCGTCTTTCCTGTATACGTTAATGCAAATTATGTTTTATTGTCCGTGAACATTTTACCAAGTCCTTCCTACTGAATTAAAATCGTCAAGGTATCTGTCGGTGTGATTCCAGCTTTAAAAAAAACTTAATGACTGATATCTGCTCAGCCCACGTCGGCGTGGCTGCGTCGAAAATTATGCTCATTACCGCTGATGGCCAATGTTTACGTAATAACTTAATAACGTTGAAATTCCGTACTTGTTTTGAAAAGACGTTGACGTGACGTCAGCCGTTATTACATGCTCACGACTGCCTTTTTGTAACGAGATATACTTAAGGATAAAAGTTCTTTACGGTATAAATGAATAAACAAAAACTTTGAAATCGGAAATTTTAGTCGCTTTTTCAAATCGTTGTACAAATTTCAATGTACAAAGACTAAAAAGTAATCTACATGAGCATTTAACTAAACAATTTCGAACCGTACAGAACTTATGTTCTCAAGTATACAAGAATGAATTCAGTGTTTGTAGTTGACTTAAACTATAAACAAGACAAATTTCAGTAAGATCGTACGTCAAAAACTGTATTATTTGACTATTTCGGGAATGTTATGACTGCCCATCTTGAACAAATATGAAAGAGGTATTTTCATATGCTTTGCAGTCTGATTACTGTTTATCTGTTTAAGTTTCAAGCCAATTATTCTGATCGACTTAAATAAGGTAAAACACATAACAGACAGACAGCCGTAATAAAAAGCGTTATGCATTCCTGTTTTAATGGTTTAATGTAACTCTCACCTACATAGTTTAAATGTTGGTTTTGCCACCATATGTTCTGGATTATGTGTGGATTTGAGGTTTGTACCATATAAAATAATGACCATTAAGCTTCCTTCTAACGATCATGAAGAAGTGAATCCTAAGTTTTTTTCGCGAACATCTGTCCCAAATATTTAATTAGACGTACAGAACATACTTACCACAGCAGCTACATCCCGCATTTGAACCATCTTGAAGATACAGGAACGGATCCGAGTTCGGACCACAATAGCTCTCGTCGCTGACGCAGATACATTCACCACCTGTATGGTAAATTTAATATATTCGGCAGTATTTTGTAAGCACAAAACTGGAACACACCATCAATCAGAAGCAACCTAACATCTGACGTTTACAGAATGCTTTGATCTGCTCTGATGAGCTTTTTTTCGTGTGACTACAGCGTACAAAGAGAACATGAAACATAAGACTTCGAACTGTAATGACCTTTGATTTCATAGCTTAATATAGATCTATGTTTTTATATGTGGCAAAAATATAATAAGAGTGTGTCCTACTCTATTACACGTAAGTTATCAAATCAAAATAGTACAAGTTCAAGAGAAAGTTATACCACCCTTCAAAATGGCAATACTATATCATGGTCAAGTAAAACAATTAAAGGAATTATAAAAATGTTTTCATGGTATGTTAATATAACTTGTACTTCATCTCTGATATCTCTAATTAGCAGATAATAATTAAAATAAGCCATACAAAATAGATCGATTAATGATTTGTGAATTTGTGAATAGGCTAAGCATAGCCAAAAGGAATAAACATGCACTCTATAATATTTAACCTGATTCATTAGAACATTAACTGTTATCTAGACTTAATATTAAAGTTAAAACTTCCATTTCCGAATCCGTTGTCAGAAAAATGTGGGAGGAGCTATGGATTTTTTTTTGTAACTGACATTGATTTTTTAAACAAAGTTTAATACTTTGAAAAATTACCATTAGAAATTTACGCATGTGGTGAGTAATTATTATGACAAAAAATAAAGGATTGGGTAGTATACTGGTTTATGTGTCGGATAAAAGAAATGTTTCACTGAATTATTATTGTAAGTCAGTTTCATAAACAAAAAGTGATAACAGCTAAATAAATAATGACTAGAGGCAGTGATTGTGGATCTGTTTACACTTCTACACGACAGTGAATTCTCGTCTGCTACAGCATATATTGCAGATGATAAACGAAACCATGTGCTAGAAATGTTTACACTCCTCTTTTATCTTGGGTTATTACCTCGAAGCTCCTCCTGGGAAATTCAAAGCTTGACAGTTGAATATAATTGTTTTTGAAAGTATACTTCTTTGACTTTTATTGAAAAAAATGCACCATTAGAAAATAGATCTGTGCAAATTTTTAAACCATTTTATTCTGTAGATTTTCAGGGTATACTAAAATGGTTCTTAGATGTTTACCATGCACATTTTAAATAGAAACCTGCCCCAGCGCCATTCTGGCTTTAGTTGGGGGTTTAAGAGCAGATTAAATCGGTGCTTAATGTCTTATTTTTTCCCATTTAACTGGTCATTTTGAAGGGTACTAAACATTTAAAAAAGACATCTTACTCGGAGGTGGAATTCCCGACAGTCCCGAATCCTGCTTTTTGCAACACCACAAGTTCGCGCAAGCTCCTCCAGATGGCGCTAAACACTGTTCATGACTTGGTAAACAAAGACCAGAATCTCCGCAAATTGCTGCATTTTTAAATAATATGTTATTTATATTCGTTAGAGGCAAGAATGATTTCACTGATAGAAGTTAAAACGCTCAAACTTTTAAAACGGTAGCCCTCGGAAATTGGTCACTTTGAACTTCAAAGAAAGGAATCAATTAAAAAATTAGATAAATTTAACACATTAATTTGATAAATCATTCAAATAAAGGTGAAGCTAAATAACGCTCATACTAATTATTGTCGTGAAAAGGGTCAACGTAACTTTTTGATATTCACCAAAAAGTACTACATTGAATGATATATTTCAAACAGTTAACATGTAAACAATGTTTAACGACATATACAAAATATCAGGCCATTTACTACATAAGTGGCATTTGGTCGTTTTGGCAGCAGTTTATACTGTTAATCCGCACGACTGTTTTATCACGTAATAGGCATAGCTTAGTTCAAAAGGTTTCTATGTCAAAGATTTTTAGTTTATTAATCTTGTACATATCGGCCACCGGCCCAAAATACAGTTTGTTACAATCACATCTTAACAATACATATGTAGCCCCACAAAACATAATCCAAAAATGTTAAGTTTACCATAGATATATATACATTGTATGTATATATATTCTAGGCTTTAGTATTTCTTATCTTCAGAATTTTGTGTAAATATAATGATAACGGATACAACTTATCTTTATTTTCACTTGACAATATTGAAATAAATACGTCAATCGATGCACGGACATTATCCGTATTGAAATATAAATGCCTTTCGAACGCATATCTTTCACAAAAGAAAAAGGCATGATATTCATCTTCAATAACATCTATGTTTTTCTTTTCTAGACAGTAAGTACATGTACAAATTCGTTGCGTTCTGCTTGCTCCAACATGTCTGCCAGTTTCTATATTTAATTTGTGACTGGAGCATCTAAATTGTGCTAAAGATTTTCTCAGATGAAAGATAAATACCTGTAGTAAATAGATAAAAAGGACTGCACAAGTTTTGATAAACAGGGATCTTATTGAAGATTATCTCATTGAAGAGTCGAAAATTAAGTGCAAATCATTGAACAATTGAAATATGTTTCAGTGTCCCTTAATTATCTCTAGACATAATTATTTCATATGAAAATCATGACACATTATGACAACATCGAAAAAAATATTTATCAAACAAGAAAATTAGTATGCTTTTTTATATGATACCTCGAGCAGGTTACACGTAGAAAGGTATTAAATATCATCTACATTTATTCAAATCTAAAATAATTTTAGATTACATGTACACTCTATTTAAAATGTTGAAAAAAATACCGGCATGAGACTAGCCAGGGAAGGAGTCAACATATTTATTCCATTTCATAGAAATAGGTACGAACGTATTTGGGTACGCATTTTCAGCCTACTTTTCGGTTTAGTTATTACCGTTACCGATACCACCAGAAAACAAGCAAAATCGACCGGGTAAAACCATTCTTGGGCCGATTTTACATATTTTCGCGACCAAGAAACTCAAAGTCAAACATAATTTTAAAAATGTTTCATTTTTGGCCTGGGGACTGAAAGTCCCCTAGGCCTAAGCCTGGCGACTGAAAGTCCCCTAGGCCTAAGTTAGCATACCACATTTCAAACAATGCAGACAATTTAACTGTGCAATGTGCGAATAACAACTGTAAACATGCGCTTTGGGAAAGTAGTGCAAGGCAGACCAGATCAATCGTTTGTTTGAGTGTCGCATACCATAAGAACATATTACATATAAAAACAGTACATACAACTTCAAACGATTGCAGAAAGGTCTATAGCGTACGGGCTGCATTACACAACTTTTTCTGTTTCAGAAATTACTGCGCTGTTAGCTGATTACGGAAGATAATCATATGCATATCACGGAAAGGTACGGATATTTACGGAAATTTGCTGAAACGTACGGAATTCGATATAAGAATTTGTAGTTTGATTTTCAAATTTCTGATGTTATTTCATTGACAACTTTCTTATTTACGAACGATTACATATATATTTACCTAAAATAATATTTCTTTAAAAAAAAAGATACAATTTACGTACATTCCCGAGAAGGAACTCACGTGATCAAAATCACCCGCCATTTATCGAGGACGCTGCATGTCAAGGCCCAGTGAACGGTTTCACCGATTACAACTACAAGGTAACCAAGAATCATTTTTGGTTTTCCCTGTTATACACATTGTACAATACTGTATTTATATTTCATTGTTGGTATTGCTTTGTTTATTTCTGTTTCAAGGTCTTGTCCTTGGTACACAATAATTTTCGATCCACATCAGGTTTCGCTTGAAGTTGAACAAAGCGCAGATTGAATTATTTTTATTGTTCTCTCAAACAATTGATATTGTTGACCATGTGATTATTTTTCATTTAACGTACGTTTTATAATAAAACAAACTTCCCTGCCACCCATATATTTGTGAATCATTCATTCTGTATCATATACTAAATTTCGCCCTATGCACATTTCGACCCGCGCTTTAGGTAAGGTTCAGCGTAAATCACGAAGGTCAAAAGTTGTTTAAGGGGAGTTAATCTAAAGCCCCCAGGCCTTCAGCGCTCACAGCGCTTTGATTATACATATGCTGACAAAAGGACACAATATAGTGATGTCAGTATCAAAATACTTATGTTGACCTGTGTTGTTTAGTTTTTTCGTTAGGGTGTAAATAGAATTTTAGAGACTTTAAGGTTTATATTTGTTCTATACTGTTCTTACTTTTTCTTATCATTTGTAAAAAAAGATACTGTAATAACATGTTTTTGTGCAAAGTTTTATTGAACTGCGTTTTGCCGTTAGAGAAGTTTTAATTATTTTCTTTTTTATTGATGCAAGTGCAACGGCAAAAGTGGTAGACCCTTATACATGATCCGATTAATTAGGGAACATTCAAGCTTCATTAAAACTCAAATTAACTGTTGCAGTAGTGTGGCTATAAAAAGGGATTCAGAGTCATATCTTCGCAATTTATCAATAAATCTACATCCCTAGTACATTAATTAACATATTGACATGTATATATAGATTTAGTTAAGTAAGAGTGAAAGCCTGTTTTATACGTAAACTTATATAATTTATTGCTAGAAGCACAACACGGAAAAAGAACAAAAACATCTGTAAACTCTGCAGTACTGTTACTTGTATCAAAGAATATATCAAGCTGATATAAACAATTTTAGATAAAGAAAAGACTTAAAGACAATTAAAATCTCCTTCACAAGTGATTACCCCTCCCCCAAAAAAAAAAGGCAGGTGGTCAAATATCTTAATTGTTTCATTGCCCCTTATCAGTTATGATCCTGTCTGATTAGGTCCAGCAATGTGTCTGTAAGCTTGACATGTATAATACTAGGACCAAAACATTTGTTATTACATGTATATGTACAATGTAGCGGCCAAGTACTAATCTTTTAAAGCGATAGTATTGGGAAGTTGTAAGGTGAAAAAAGAAATTTTGACAGTTTAACTCGATTCATATCCAAAACTAATATACAATCTTATGAAGATTTAATGGTAATGAACACCCATGCGGATTTTTCAACGCGTTTTTTGGCTTTGACGCATCGACTTGCCGGATGTTGGTATTTGGTACTCGTCAGTTTGTTGTAGAAAAAATATCTTTGAAGAAAAATCATCAATGTATGGAAGCAAATCTGAAGATGAGTTCGGTTACTTTATGGGAAAAGAAATCTCTGTTTGTTAGAGAGGGCAAATCCGTCTCAAGTTTTAGTGTTGGGAGGATATTTTAATAACAAGGGCCCCAAAAGGGCCATTATCACTCTACTGGCCTGACTGGACTGTTCTGAATAAGTTTTGTGAAAACCTTTTGCAATGTTATCAAGGAAAAGCTAACAAAGTTCACTGTCACATTGACCTGCTGACCCAGAAAACATTAACTATCATCTACTTAGTAAGACCAATCATCCTGTGACGTTTGAAGACTGTTGTTGATGTAGATCTCAAGATATTGAATGGAAAATATTTTCAAAAGTCTGGTTTCGGTGACCTTGACCTTTGACCCACTGACCCCAAAAACGAGAGGGATTATCTATTTAGTAAGACCAATCCAATCATCCTATGAAGTTCGAAGCCTGTGGGTCAAATAGATCTCACGATATTGAGCGGTAAATATTTCGAAGTTCGGGTCACTGTAAACTTGATCTTTAACCCCAAAATCGATATGATTCATTTAATGTTACAGGGAACCTTCTGAGCGAGTTTGGTGAAAGTTGAATGAAAACTATGACTCGTAGAGCGTTTTCAATGACAATCTAATGGACGTCACTGTGACCTTTGACCCACTTACGACCAAAACAACAGTGATCATCTACATGTTGCTGGAAACTTTCTGAGCAAGGTTGATGAAAGTTTAATGAAAACTGTGACCTGAAGAGCGTTGTTAAGGGAAACCTAACGGAGGTTACTGTGACTTTGACATTTGACCCACTGACCCCGAAAGCATTAGAGATCATCAACATGTTACAGGAAACCCCCTCAGCAAGTTCAATGTTCAATTCAACTGTTTTGAGACACACCGCATGTTTGGTGTTCAACCCGTTTACAGTTGGACGCTATGCTTCCCTCTTTGATTGTGTCTGACGGAAGAGGGGGGACTCTGTGATGGGCAGTTTTTAAATCCCACCGGGACGAAACTGTTTTGATTTCTGTCCTCTGGCCTGTTTCGTCGGGCCCTTAAGGGTGTTTCTCTTGGTGCTCTGCCTTCTGCAAAGGCTTGAGTACCCCTTTTTCCCCCCCCCCCCCATACGCTTTTTTGGCCCCCGGGGTTTTCCCCCCCCCCGCCCCCCTTTTCATATATTCATACACGAGCACTTTTTGTGTTTTACATACCATGCCTTTTTGTTTCCATTAGAGATTCACCTAGCAGGGATTACTTTTATTTACACTGTCCTGTGACTTTGGAACATGGTGGGGGTAAGAGGGGGGTTGGGTGGCCACCATAAACCGGTTTAAGCTCCCCAGTGGTGTTTTCCCTGCCACGACCGTTCCAAGGCGGTGCCCCACTGTGTTCCTTTAATTGTTCGTTTTGTCCTCGTGTGTTTGCTTGTATGCTTAGGGGGTGGGGGGGGGGGGGGGGGGGGGGGGGGGGGGGGGGGGGGGGGGGGGGCGTGCGTAGTGTGTGTGTGTGCGCGCGCGCGCGCGCGCGCGCGCGCGGGCGCCCTGCGTGCGTGCGTGCGTGCGTGTGTGCACTTCTGGGTGCTATGGGGCTCGTTTTGGGGAGGCTGCGTTTTTGGTATGTGGCATTCCCTGTTTGATATTATTTTTGTTTTTTGGTTTGAATGAAAACTGTGACCTGTAGAGCGTTATCAAGGACAATCTAACGATGGGCACTGTGACATTGGCCTTCGACCCTCTGCCCACAAAATCAGTAGTGATCATAAACATCTTACAGGAAACCTTCTGAACAAGTTTGATGAAAGTTGAATAAAAACTTTTTCTTTAAAAATTTTTTTAAAAAAATTCTTTTATATTCCCTGACCTTTGACCTTTGAACCACTGATCCCAAAGTCTATAGGGATCTTTTACATGGTGCAGGAATTTTTCTTAGAAAGTTTGATGAAAGTTAAATGAAAATTGTGACCTGTACAGTGTTATCAAGGAATTGCTATCGGAGGTCACCGTAACCTTTACTCTTGACCAACTGACCCAAAAAACAAAAGATAATATCTACAGTTTGCTTGGATCCTTATCAGCAAGTTTCACCAAAGTCAAATGAAAATTGCGACCTGTAGAAAGTTATCAAGGAAAATTTACGGACGAACGCACGGACTTACGGACAGATGGACGGACCAGACGGACAGACAAGCTGAATCCAGTATACCCCCCCCCCCGCCTTACACTTTGTGTTCGGGCGGTATAAAATAGATAGAGAAAGACAACACGCGGTATCTGATACAAATGTACTAGTGTGTTTTCGTTCACTATTACCTTAATTATTAAAGTACTGCAATTTATAACCAATCACGATGGATATTCGTACAGAGTATCTATGTCTGAAACTTGACTAGTTTGTTCTATTTCTATGTTATTATACTCAGCAAAACTAGAAACGTCCCTGTTTTATAGCCGGTGAAGCTTTGTCTGTGTAGTTGCTACATGTTCAATGTACATGTATTTTAAACCCTGGCGATGTTCAAAATACGATCGTGTACAGTTTACCCGATACGCACGGTTTACATATCGGCCAGTAACCGGAACGGTCATTTGCACGTTTTGCACGTGCACGCTATACATGTCATCCATATGTTGATTCAGTTCATGTCGTACCATTCATGCGATAGGGGCTATTCTGAAAATTAAATTTTTTCTTTAATTTTTCACTGTTTTCGACATGCCACGGCTTTCCGAAAACGAGCGAAATCAGGTAATCGGGATGCTTCCGGGTGGGATGTCCGCCAGGGTAGTCGCGCGTCGGTTCGGGTGCTGTCGGAAGACGATTGATCGTCTTGCAGCCCGGTACCAGCAGACTGGGGCTGTTCACGACCGGCAGCGACCTGGTAGGCCTCGTGTAACGACGGCTAGAGCCGATCGTTTCATTACGTTGACGCACTTACGTCAACGTCAACTGGCAGCCACAGTCACTGCTTGGCAATACGGTGTCTCAGGGCAGACCATTCGCAACCGGTTGCGTCGTAGCGCCCAACCAATCGGGGCACGACGCCCGTACACTGGTCAGATAATGACCCAACGTCACCGTGCTGCCAGGCTGTTATGGGCGCGACGTCATCTGAACTGGAGAAGGGCTGACTGGAACCGAGTTTTGTTCACCGATGAATCTCGGTTCACAGTCATGCTGACGGAAGATTACGGGTATACAGGCGTAAAAATGAAAGATTCGCAGATTGTTGCATTGTTGAGAAGAACAGGTTTGGGGGGAGGGAGCGTAATGGTCTGGGGTGGGATCATGGGAAACCGGAAGGCAGATTTGGTTATTGTACAGGGCAACATTAATGCACAGCGTTATGTTACAGACGTGCTAAATGCATATGCCTTACCATTTATTCGTCAGCATGGTCCTGGTGTAACATTGATGCAGGACAATGCCCGCCCTCATGTAGCCAGGGTCACCACTCAATTCTTGCAGCAAAACAATGTCAACGTCATGCCATGGCCCGCGGTTTCCCCGGATCTCAACCCCATTGAGCACATATGGGATCAGCTGGGCCGCAAAGCACGAGCTTACCATCAGATTGACAATGTTCACGATCTTACACGGGCGTTACAACAGGAATGGAGGAATTTGCCCAACGCACTGGTATTGCGTTACGTTACGTCGATGCGGCGTAGGATCATTGCATGCATTCATGCAAATGGTGGCCACACTCGGTACTAACGAGATTTACTGGATGTGCCACATTTCTTATTGAAATTCCATCTCTAAACATTCAATAACACCTTTCTGAGCTTTTGTGATTTTTGATTTTAACGCCTACCTCTCTTGACCGGTTATCTCTCGAAAAGTTAACAAGATAGCCAGATGCAACTAATTGGTTTTGATACAGAAATGAATGAACTTGTTTTTCCATTTTGATTCATGAAAGTAACCCTTTTGGTTTTCGATAAATCTTTCCTAAAATATGGAGGGACGTTTCTATTTTTGCTGAGTATAGATTGTACGGCACAAAACCTCTTAAATAGTTTTAAAACATTTAAATATTGTGAATCTGATCAACGAATCGCAAATAAATTTAATGAGTGATACTGTTTTCCGACTTAAAAAGCAATGTAAAACCACTCTACCATAGTAAGATGAGACTAGTTGTTTCCACAAACGTGCAATATAAGTAACGTGTTCAACACCTAAACTAAAGTTAGTGATAACGTTTTCAAAGTAAGTTGAGTTACAAAGATAGACATATCAAAAACGTAGAACAAAAACGAAACACAATACAATGAGAGTGAGATTTAAAAACTTTAAGGTCGAAAGACAACAAACATTAATTTAAAAACTGTTTTTAAAGGTCACTCCCTAAAACTGATTCAAATTAAATATTTTTAAAAGCATAATTAATAAAATATTTACAAGTATTAGTACTTTACCTAAACGTTTAAGCTATACATTCCAGTTATTATCAGTAAAATCGGCGTTTTAGTACCGTAAAACTTTCACCAATTTATATAAAGTTGTTGTTGTACAATGAATGGGTGTATAGCAATTGTTTACAAAAGGCCTTTATGTCTATTATTTATGCTAAAAAGGGGCATCTTTCGATATATGTTGTTTTTTTAAATTGTATATATTATTGCTAGATGTAGGGAGTGCCCCTTCAATGTAAAAATATACGGCTTTAACGTACACCGGTTATAACAAATGTAGAAATAGGTGTTGTATGTGACGTCATTTATTTGACGTCATTGCATAAACAAGACCCAACGATCCAATTCTAAAAGACGTTATTTACATCGTAGACATGCAAGCATTTTCTATGGAACAACACGAAATACCTTTACAAACAATTGCCAAATTTGGAAGTCTGGAGATACTGAATCTGATTTCTACATGTACATGTACTTGTTCCGTAAGACAGATTTGTCAGCGATTTTTTGCAGAAAATACATATGTATCAATGCAAGGTACACGTATATAAGAAGTGATTTACCCTTGCTGTCCTTTACACATGCATTTCGTAATGGTACAATACTACAAAAAGTGTAATCTAACGTATACAATATTTAACGCATCATTGGTTTGTTTTTGTAACATAGAGTCTTAAAGAACATAAAGGAAAGCTTATTTCTTGTTTTCATTTTATTTATACATGTATCACACAAAATACTACAAATAAATAATAATTTAATGAGGAAACATACCATTAAGACCTCCTCTTGCTCCATGTATGGACATCATTGACAAAACAAACACAACGTAATAAGCAAAATGTACTTTTACAGAAGTAAAGAGAAAGTGGTGAAAAGGGCTACGAACCGTTTGAAATTAACACTTTTTAGAACATATCATCAAATAAAATGGTTCGACTATAAATTCCTGTAAAGTATTTCTGTAATTTTAAATGATACGATACCAAACTATAAAGCGTTACAAAAGCCTTTAGAATATAGTGTAGAGGTGCCGTAGAAACCAAGCTCACCAACATTTTCAACATATTTTCTAAACTTGCTATGCTCATTTTTACCTTAGTCGTTGATTCTAGCCATTACTTTCACATCTTATGTTTTAGTATATCGTATTGGAGAATATTTTCTTACCGGAAACTGAACAAACGGCTTTAATGTTAAAGTGTTTATTAATAATAAATTAAAGCAAATACAAATCGTATTTATGATTTTGGCATTTCCATGTGTTTTCAAGGGAATAGCGTAATCAATCAGCACATTGAGAAATTAAATAACTCACCGTATTATGAAACATATTCCAACGTTACGGATATTTATCACGTTTGCAGTACACATTTAACTAGAGAAGACTGGTCTTGAGTTTATTTTTGTGTCGGTAGTTTATGCATTCAAGGAATACATCAATTTGATTGTCGGTTATACACCCAGCAATTAGAAAACCGTATGATGATTCATGTTTTTTCAGTTAAACAGCTCACATTTTCTATGGGTAATTATGAATATAACGATATTTAATTTATGGTTAGTATTTTTTGGGACACTCATGACTATTACGTAAATGATATTTCGGTGTCCGAACGTAAATCACAATAGTATGGTGACTTATAGATAATACAATTAACCGTCATCATTGTCGTTTTATGAATAGCATGAAAACGCCCAAAAATATTGTTGGATACAAAATTACAAGAATAAAATTTATTTCATGTTTATCGGTGGTTTATCGAAATATAACGGTGAATTATATCCCGATAAACTCACTGTCCACGCAGTAAAAATTATCAAAACCTGTCACCCGGTTTAACGTCAAATAGTATACCGAACGTAATGAATGCCGGAAACCATACGACGATGACGTCGTTAAAATGACGTCATGTTTAGTATGCTTTCTGGTGACGTTTCCCGCGATTTTGACATTTTCTTGAAACAAACTTAACAAAAGTAGAGTTTGAAACATAAAATAAACAGAAACATTGTTGGTATCGATGTAATATCACGATAGATTCACTCGTGAACACCAAAAGTAGTTATTTTCACTCGTGACTGCGCAACTCGTGAAAATATCACTTTTGGTGCACACTCGATGAAATTATAACGTGATATTACACCGAAACCAACAATTATTTTTATGTATTTGCTAGCATTACACTCCCTCGTTCTGTGTTTATTCTTCATTCACCTGGTTAGATTTGAGATACCTGCACATGACAGGTGCTTGCAAGTCAAAATATCAGTAAAACATTTCTAAAGTCAATTAAGACAATTTTAAAGCATCTTCTCCCCAGAGTCGTTGTATTTTGCATTTTAAGATTTCTGACATATTGCTCTCAAAACATTGTCATCACAATATATGGTAATTCAATACATTGTGAACGCCTTGGGTAATAAAGGGTTAGTGGCCAATTGGAATAGTAAAGTTAAGTTATTAAGTTGTCACCTATAAAACGACGGACGACGATAATCTGATGTATCATAAAAGCCAACAACAATAACAATGTTATATCTTGGGTACTTGGTATGTATAAAACGAAGAAACAAGATAGAATTATAATTCAGTATGTTTAAAAACGACAAGACTGGCTTATAGCATAATGTGTAATCATTTATTTCATTGCATTTGATTTTCATTTTCACCATTTAGAAATAAATGGCGATGTGGTTTGCTTAAGGGAACTTTTTGGTTGTTAAAATATATTTGAATTCTTTGTATAGTGTTTTCACTGATATGTTGTTTACGAGTCCTACATCTTAATTTACATTGTGACTATGGACACATGATAGTTGTAGAAAGAGTTCAATGACACTTTTTATTGAAATCATAATACGTACATTTTAAATGCCTTACAATGTATATACAGAAAATGCATTTTGGCACATACGTCGTGCATAGACAATTGATTGTGAAATTTCAATGTCATATCGCAATTAAATATTCCAACTTGAAAACATAACAACACAGACAGATATTTACGTAACAAAAAAGTAATGTCCTAACTAAAACTAACATACAAGTATCAATATTGTGTTGTATCACGTTAAGTTGTTTTGTTGGGGGTGGGGGGCGGGGAGGGCAGGGGACGGTGAGGTCGATTCTGTGCCGGACAGAATAAATGTGAGTTGAAGTCACACACTTTTGAGAAAGAATACAAAACAGTAAGATGTTTCATTGTTTTACCACCAGTTATAATTTGTAAATAATTTACGTGATTCAGTTTAAAGAAAAAAATAGTATTAAATCAAATAAGATAGCATTTTCGTACGACAAAAGTCATACCTATAAAAACATTAGAAATACTTTAAAGGGGGATAATCAGATTTTGCCATGTAACAGATTTGTTTGAAACTTTAACATCTGATCATTTACACTCATTTATGTTCACTTAGCGCTTAATTCAAGTAAGAGTTTCAGTGGAGGTATTTCAAAATTTGATTTCCCTATCCTGGTTGCCCGACCAAGACAGAGTTATTTTTATCATAAGTAAACATTTGATACACATTCTTTGCCAATATAAGACCTATTGTATTATATTTGTGAAATATTTGCATTGAAAATTACATATTCAGATGGAATTCATTAGAAATGCAAGTTTGAAAAATTATTACTACATGTACGTCCCTTTACCTATCTTGGAAGATAGATTAGAAATAAATAAATTCTGAAGCTACACGTAGTTTGAAAACTTGCATTTTGGTTCAGAATGCTAAAATATTTGTATATCTACCCAATTCAAATGTAAAATGACATTATATTGAAATAAAAAAGAAATACTCAACGTTTTAAATACTTTCGTATTAAAGGAGAGTAATAACAAAACTTTATGAAAGTTAATAAAATGTAAATTTTTGATAGGGATCTAACTCTATGTAATGAGTCTTTTTGTTCATTAAATAAATCTCTAAAAGAATATATAAAAAGTAAAAATTGTCATAAAATGTTGCTTAAATGTAATTGACCACCTTTAGGGCCTGTTGTGTTCTTAACAAATGAGTTTGAGAGATGAAATTAAGTATATAAAACGAGACGAGAGTGATGCAGATCTAATTTAAATTTGTATAATGCGCAGTTACAGCTCATTAAAATTCATAACATTTTAACTTAATCGACAGCAATGACAAGTGGTTATGAAAACATATGCCGCTTATTAAACAGGTGCACGTAAGCAAAGTTATTACAAATAAAAAAAATTAACCGTCACGAGGATGTGAACACTCGTCTTTACTTGGCGGCTTTGATATCTGAGTGTTGCACGTAAAAAAGGAAAATTAAATATTCAGATGCATCATATGATTCTGGCAAAAACCGAACCCGTGATGATACACAATTATAGATTCATAATGAAACCATTAAAAGAAAAACAAATGAATTTACTGACTGCGAAATTCGTTTAACGAAATTTGTATTACGAAACATGTTTTCCTTTTAGTTTTACGAAATCGCTTGATCTGTATATTAAAAGGGTTACTCCCAACATCTAGTAGATAATATTCTCAAAACATATATAATGTGTTCAATGAACGTAAAATGATAAATAAATACAATTTTAAAGAACAACATAAATTATATCAAAACATGCTTAATTTTACCACAAATAACCCGATTTGTAATACATCGCTATCAACCCATTAACTGTACAAAAGTTTAGAGAGTGACTTTTTAAAGGTATAATCAGTACCTCAACAAAGTCAATATACATGTGCATGCATCTACTATCGATGGTTTATGGTTTCAAACCAAACTTTTATACAAGTAAAATTGTTGTTAATTCTTCAGATTATAATTTGTTTCCCTTGTAGTAAAATAAAATTTAAGTTCAGTTGATCGCCTTTTGTTGTTTTTTTCCAGTAAAACGCTTAATAAGCCACTAATATGTTTTATAGTATTTGCACATCAAAAGCAGTAGCTTTAATTCGTTTAAAAAAAACATCACATTTTGCAGGAAGAAAACCACTTGTAATAGACAACAATAGAAATGTTAGTATCAAACAGCAATCTTATTAAAGGTCCAATACTAAGGAAAGCGAAAATTCAAATATACTTTAAAAAACACAGAAATCAGTATTTTTTAATAAAAAATGAAAGTTGGTATGTAGAAATTCTAAATATACCACAGTACATGTACACTTATTTTACTATGCATTATGAAGAAAGTTAAAAAGACCTGGGTAGTCAGTTTGTCAAATCACTGAGATTTCAATATAATACACATACTTTGCTTCATGTTCCAAAAACTTTCTGTAAATTTTAAGCTGACAATCTTCATTATTTAGTGTCTTTCATAAGGTAATGTACTTGCCATTGAAATAACTGTCACTTGATTTTCGCTTAGTAGTGGACCTTTAATGTGATTGACCAGCTTCGGGCAGCTGTGACCTATGTACAATATGCCCACGGAGGAGACGCCCTAGTGGGATGGTAAAATTTGAGAAAATGCTTTTTTTCTGAAACAGCCAAATCCATACACCTTCCAGCTGTTCTTTTTTTTTTTTGCTTAATTTGGCGGGGGATATAAATTCACTATTTGAGATGATTTTGTCAGTAAATATAAAAGAAGGAGTTTTAGACAGTCTAGTGCACTTGTATGTTTCAAACTACCTCATATACATTATATTGACACTTCTAATTGGTATTAGCCGGACGGCTTCAAATAGTGTCTATACTCTTCATCAAAACAGACTTCTTTATTCACCCGCGCAAAATATAACCATTTCATTTTCATGACACCATTGCTAGGCAGTTTTGTCATTTTACTTACATGTATGCAGGAAACATCGATCGGGCTTCCTCGTGTGCCAGACGACTCTCGTGAATTATTAATGACGTAACGTTCTCTATCAAATCGAAATTTCCATAGACAAACTTGCATTACCCACACTAGTACATGTATATACATATACATGTAACATGCTTCCGGTTTTGTTTATTGAAGGTAAAATTCTTATGTAGGAGAAGGGAGACTACCGCCTAAGTTCAAACGCATAATGTCCATGGAATATAGCCGGAATTTTGTCCCGCTTTCATCTTTATTTTTAGAGTTAAAGTTTTCTATTAAACCTAATACCTGAATTTTGCTTTTTAATTCGTACGAGAAATATTAAGTCGAAACAGCACTTACTTATGATTGCATTTATCTGACAAATAAGATAAAATTTTATATATCCAAATGTTTCTAGTTATTCAAAATAATACACTTTTGATTTACAGTTGTTAAGTATACTGTATAGAAAAATAATTTATAAAATAATGAAGCAGAAACTTTCCTACCTGTACATAAAGTTAAATTTCACATCAGGCAAACATTTAACAAAAACTAAATAACCTCCAAAACATAAATGATATAATCTTTGGAAGTATTATAACTCATCATAAAAGTGTCAGCTAAGCATTCCCAGTCATTATCGCTAAATCAGCAGTTTAAATTATACTGCAGTACCGTAAACAGTTCAATAATCTATGTAGAGTTGTTGTTGTACAATTAATGGGTTGATGCAATTTATTACAGAAAGCCTCTATATTGATTAAAATGAGGCATTTTTCGCCATAGGTTCTTCTTTGGAATTGTATTTATTCATTGAACACATGGTCTATTTTTCGAGAATATAATCTGCTAGATGTAGGGAGTGCCCCTTCAAACATTTTTAAAGATAAATGCAAATGCTTTACATACTTGAGGAAAATAGAAGAGAAGTCGTCTGTACCATTCTGAATGAATTTTGCTCGTGGTAATCGATGTAAGATGAAACCTGACAAATAGGTATAACAGCAATGCGTTTTCAAAAAAGAGTAAATGAAAATACCTGTGACGGGCGTTCGTGGAGAAAAATGGATGGATGAACTTTTACCACGACACAACACCTACTGACTGAAGACAAATGTTATCGATTTATTTTTACCGACTTATTAAAGACTGAATTTAGCGATATGATAGAAATGGCTAGAATAAATCACACCAGTAAAGCTATATAAATCAATTTGAGAAGATATGTTGAAATTGTTTGACGGCAGCGCTGCACTATATAATTTATATTGGCTCATTTCCACTAATGGCCAATTCTTACGTAATAACTATAAAATTCCAGGCTTGTTTTGAAACAAATGTTGATGTGACGTGGCAGCAGATCTGTAACCAATTTCATATAGTCAGCGGGAGAAATCCTGGTATATCAAGTACTTCGTACAAACCGTTTTTACATGCCCGCAACTGCCTTTTTGTAACGAAAGTATTATCTGACCAGTTTGGGAACTTTATGACTGCCTATCGTAGCAAAAATATGCAAGAGGTATTTTCATATGTTTTGCAGTCTGATTACTGTCTGTCTGTGTTTAAGTTTCAAGCCAATTCTTGTGATGGACTTAAATAAGATACAAAACACGACGGACATACAGGCGTAATGTACGACGTTAAAATGTCTGTTTTATGGATTAATGTGATTTTCTCCCACAGTTTAAATCGGGGTTTTACCACCTTATGTCATTATTTGCGGATTTGAGGTATGTATAAATGCACCATATCAAACTAGACTTCGGTGATGAATACCCCCCCCCCCCCCTCCCCCCGAACACCCCTCTGACACAGTATATAAAATTTATGTAATATTTGATGCTTTAATTATTCGACCTGCACAACTTGATGCTTCTGTGAAGTATGATTAAATTCTGACTAGGGGTTTTGGAGATTAAAAGCGCACAATATTTTACTATCTCAAGCCCCTGTGACCAATAACCTAGTGACCCGAAACATGGACCATGCACAACTAGGCATGTTGCTTATCACTTCTGTGAAGTAATATTAAATTCTGACCAGGTGTTTTGGAGATTTAGTGTCCACAAGATTTTACTATCTCAAGCCTCTGTTACCTTGACCTAGTGACCGGAAACATAGCCCATGCACAACTAGACATTATACTTATCCCTTGTGTGAAGTATCATTAAAGTCTGACTAGGGGTTTTGGAGATTTAGCGTCTACAAGATTTTGCAATCTCGAGCCCCTGTGAACTTGCCTTTTGACCTAATGACCCAAAACAAAGACCATGCACAACTAGTTATTCAACTTATCACTTCTATGAAGTATCATTGAATTCTGACCAGGGGTTTTTGAGATTTAACGTCCACAAAATTTTCTATCTCGAGCCCCTGTGACCTTGACCTTTGACCTAATGACCCGAAACATAGACCTTGCAATGTTTGGCATTGTATTCATCCCTTGTGTAAAGTATCATTTAATTGTGACCAGGGGTTTTGGAGTTTTAGCGTCCATAAGAGTTTACTATCTCGAGCCCATTTGACCTTGTCCTTTGACCTAGAGACCCGAAGCATGGACCATGCACAACTAGGTTTTGTACTCATTACTTGTGTGAAGTATCATTAAATTCTGACCAGGAGTTTTGGAGATTTAGTGTCCACAAGAGTCCGTCTACAGGCAGACGGACGGACGGACAGACGGACGGACAAGCTAAATGCAGTATACTTCCTTCGAACAACCATGAAGAAGTGAATCCCAAGTGTTGTTTGCAAACAGAACATACTTACAACAGCAGCTACATCCCACATTTGAACAAATTACAGAAACGGATCTAGGCTCTCGTCTCTGACGTAGATGCATTCACCGCCTGTATTGTGAATTGCATATGCGAAAGTATTTTATAAGCGCAAAACTGAAAGACACCTCCAATCAGAAAAGTTACATCTTAAGTTTAGAAAATGTTTTGATCTGCACTAATGTGCTATCTTTCATAAGACTACAGCGCAAAAAAGAAAGTAAAACATTATAATTCGAAAAGTAATGTCCTTTGATTTCATAGCCTGCATTTGTATATACAGTAGGTATAGCTATGGCAAAAGTATAAGAAGTTACTGAATTTTTATTATTTAATCGAATTCCCCTAGTATAACTTATGCTGAACTGGGAAATAAATCATGTTTATGGTGTCCGTCCATGTCCATCAAATATGATTATCTCCTCATGTATGGCAAGTTTGTAATGTTCTACAAGTTTGCCATAAAAGCCCCAAGAGCATTACGCTCCCGCTTTTGACTATGTTATATGAGGCTATGATCGGATATTTTCTAATTGGTTCTTTTTTCAACAGAATAAATAGTGGAAAAAATGTTTTTGACATGATTTATGCTTAACAATGACTAATATAGAGTTGACTGTGCCTGTGAATCTAGTCTGAAAAAGTTGAAAACGTTATAGATCGCTGTTGCAGTGTTTAAGGTAACTGAAAATCATGTTGCTAAATTTTCATGAAATACCCAGTAATCGAAATGCATGTCTCTACTGACCATGACGTTTTTCTTGCGTAAAATATCGTTTCGTAGCAACTATACGAGGGTCCTTTTTTC
Organism: Saxidomus purpurata; assembly: GCA_022818135.1. NCBI lineage: Eukaryota > Metazoa > Mollusca > Bivalvia > Venerida > Veneridae > Saxidomus > Saxidomus purpurata. Next base: position 24,599,183 of record JAFMSR010000004.1, on the reverse strand, counting down.
CTGAGCCTGGAGACGTAGAATAGAAACATCACTTTAGTTTTGGGAAAAAAATAATGTCTTACTGATACATTTCCTTCGATAAAGTAATTGGACCTTGGGTCTTCCTCTACAGAGTCATCCATTAAACACAGAAACATTTCTTTATTAAAGGTAGCCTTTTCAGAGGTGTCCGTCAATTACGGGATTCAGTATACCATGCGATACAGTTGGTTGACCGCCATATGGCAGATACGGAAGTGCAGTGACGTGGAAAAGGGAACAAAAGGCGATAGCAAATACATTGGTATAAATAACCCTGTAGTATCAGATGGCAGAAAAATATTTTCAATGCTGTTTATCTGTAAAGGAATCTATTTACACAGAATGGCTTTAACGCGTCAATGATACCTCAAACACGAGTTGTTTTTAAACACGCATGCCCCCTTGATGCAATCAGGGATATGAAAAAGTCGAACTATGCAAGGAACTGATTTTAAAGTAAAGGTCACTGTGAAATTGCCATAAAACCTTTTGTTTGCCTTAAAAAATGTATGTGGCCTGAAAACAAATGTTTGGCCTTGTAAAATAAAAATTTGTTGGCCTTACAACAAAAAAAGTTTTGACTAAAACATTATGTGGCTTTGACCTTGATCTTTGATTTGCTGACCTTAATATCAAAAAGGGTCATCTGCTGGTCATGACCAACATCCATATCAACTTGTAAGATGCTATGCCTATCTATTCTGGAGTTATTGTCCGTAAACCGTTTTACTACGCCAGGTAACCTTGACTTTGACCAACTGACCCAAAATCAATAGGGGTCATCTGCTTGAAATGACCATCATCCACATCAAGTTACAAAATGCTACGTCAACACGTTCTTTAGTATCGTCCGGAAACAATTTTACTCTTCTGGGTCACTGTGACCTTGATCTTTGACCTATTGACCCTAAAATCAATACGGGTCATCTGCTGGTAATGACCAACCTCAACATCAAGTTTGATAATGCTAGGCACACGTGTTCTTAAGTTATCGTCCGTAACCCATTCTACAATTCCAGGTTACTGTGACCTTGACGTTCTGATCCCAAAATCAATTGGGGTCATCTGCTTGTCATGACTAATATCCATACCAAGTTTCAAAATGCTATGTCAACACGTTCTTGAGTATCGTCCGGAAACTGTTTTACTATTCCGGATCACTGTGACTTTGACCATTAACCTATTGACCTCAAAATCAATTGGGGTCATCTGCTGGTTATGACCAAAACCTCCACACCAAATTTCAAGATGCTAGGCCTAAGTATTCTCGAGTTATCGCCCCGAAACCGTTTTATTATCTCGGGTCACTGTGACCTTGACCTTTGACTTACTAACCTCAAAACCAAAAGGCCTTGTCTAGTGGTCATGACCAACTTCTTCATCAAGTTTCAAGGTCCTAGGCCAAAGGGTTCTTTAGTCATCATCCGGTAACCAGTTGGTAGACGGACGGACGGACCGACATCTGCAAAGCAATATACCCCTCTTTTTAAGGGGGCATAATAAGTACGATATCGTTGACATTTAAAACGATAAAGTGTGTCTTTGCGGCTCAGCCTTGTTACGTCTGTGACACGATTATCATTTAGCTGCAATCGTACGGCCTTAAGACGGAATTCGCAATTATGCATACCCATACCTACCTCGCTAGTGTCTTTATGAGGGGAAAGGACTCTGTAAAGTCGGTAAGTCAATCGAGATAGAATTCTGGTAGGATCGCTTTCATAGAGTTCAGGATGAATAAAACACCTTAGTCATCTCCGTTTCTTCAGCCTTCTCGATCAATTTCATTCATTGTGTTTTGAAGAAATTCGCCTTTAACATATTTTGTTGTTACATATTGATGTTTGTTAAATCCAGACGATGTACTCTTCTCTACTTATGACAAGAATTGCAAAACGAATACCATAAGGAAGAATTAACATCATTGGAAAACTCTAAAGCGTTTTTAGAAATTAGGAAGTTAGATAATCATTTATCTGTCTAGACGTTTAATATGTGTTTTGAAAATGCAATGCTATTCTTTGTATTAATTTCAAAGACGTACACATTAACAAAATCTTCGTGGCTGTCTAATGTAACAATTCATTATTTTTTCGTACGGTCTGTTTTATCACTCGAGCACTTAGTCTTTTGAGGAGAATTTCAGGCCCGTATCTAAAACGATGCATGATAAGAAAAGAAATCCCTAGATCAGTAGAACAGGATGAAATGAAGTAATTGAAATAAAAGGTTGTTTATGGTTAACACTCCTACAACGATTAATAATCAGCACTTGTGGTAACTGAGAGTTTTGACCGATCTAAAGCATACATTGTAGTTATGTTTTGATACTGCCAGTCAGTCACTAGATGTAGTGTCGTGGTAGCTTATAGATATGAGTTAATCAGCACTTGTGGTAACTGAGAGTTTTGACCGATCAGAAGCATTCATTGTAGTTATGTTTTGATACTGCCAGTCAGTCACTAGATGTAGTGTCGTGGTAGCTTATAGATATGGGTTAATCAGCACTTGTGGTAACTGAGAGTTTTGACCGATCTAAAGCATCTTGTAGATATGTTTTGATACTGCCAGTCAGTCACTAGATGTAGTGTCGTGCGTAGCTTATAGATATGGGTTAATCAGCCTTGTGGTAACTGAGAGTTTTGACCGATCTAAAGCATACATTGTAGATATGTTTTGATACTGCCAGTCAGTCACTAGATGTAGTGTCGTGGTAGCTTATAGATATGGGTTAATCAGCACTTGTGGTAACTGAGAGTTTTGACCGATCTAAAGCATACATTGTAGATATGTTTTGATACTGCCAGTCAGTCACTAGATGTAGTGTCGTGGTAGCTTATAGATATGGGTTAATCAGCGCTTGTGGTAACTGAGGTTTTGACCGATCTAAAGCATACTTGTAGATATGTTTTGATACTGCCAGTCAGTCACTAGATGTAGTGTCGTGGTAGCTTTAGATATGGGTTAATCAGCGCTTGTGGTAACTGAGAGTTTTGACCGATCTAAAGCATACATTGTAGATATGTTTTGATACTGCCAGTCAGTCCTAGATGTAGTGTCGTGGTGCTTATAGATATGGGTTAATCAGCACTTGTGGTAACTGAGAGTTTTGACCGATCTAAAGCATACTTGTAGTTATGTTTTGATACTGCCAGTCAGTCCTAGATGTAGTGTCGTGGTAGCTTATAGATATGGGTTAATCAGCCTTGTTGTAACTGAGAGTTTTGACCGATCTAAAGCATACTTGTGTTATATTTTGATTGCCAGTGTCCTAGATGTAGTGTCGTGGTAGCTTATGGGTTAATCAGCACTTGTGGTAACTGAGAGTTTTGACCGATCTGAAGCATACATTGCAGTTATGTTTTGATACTGCCAGTCAGTCACTAGATGTAGTGTCGTGGTAGCTTATAGATATGGGTTTCTTTTTCAGGTTTGCAAAGCTTAACAACACGCCTGCGCTGTCTGCATTACTGTGACAGTTGAGAGTGCTGCTCATTTCGGAATCAACCATCTTGTGTCTTCAGTGTAATAAACCAAAAAGACCAACCGAAAATCATTGTATATTATTTTGATAGGGGCGTTACACGCCCGACAATACAGGAAATGGTGAGTTCCAAGCGTTCCATTTGGCTAGAGGTGCTGAGGGAACGCATTGGGTACACCGGGGAAAAGGGAATCACATCAATCTTGATTACCTCATCCCAAAACTGCTTCCGAATTCGGTGGTAGTAGTGGACAATGCACCATATAAGAACAGGTTGACAAGTGTCCGAAAATTTGAAATACCGTACAATGCCGGAATGTTCAAGGCAGAGCTGTAGAATATGTAAAATGCAAAATCCAGAGCAGCAATTTGTTATGGGCATAATTATCAAAGTTTAGCTAAACATTACATTAAACATTAAAATTAAACCTTCATAAACAATTGTTGTTGTTTTTTTAACCCAAAACTGTGAACATGCAAATCATACAATTTTAGGGAATTGAACAACTTATTCAGACATTGAGACATGCTGTAAAAGCGTACCAGTCTCACGTGGATAGATCAAGTATGAAGACTTTTGTCTGTGAAGAAAGTTTACAAGATGTAGGTTAACATGCGCATAACAGTAAGTGATATGTATTCATATTTTTCTACACGGGAATCAACTTTATTTTGCCAGTGTATTTGCCATTGTTACTTGAGACCTACGTATACATTGAAACATGATCAAATTTAATATTTTATGCACAGCGATTTTGTGTAGTGTGGACATATTTGACTGCAGGGTGAACATGATCATGTTAAAAAAAGTTTCAGTGTTGTATGCTCTACATTGTATTAAGACAAATGTGAAATCCGACAAACAGCGACATTTTTTTCATTTCTGAATGAAATAGGTAAGGTCTTATTGAAATCATATCCTGTTGACAAAAGGTTTTTGAAAACTCAATGCTGGACCTCAGTTTGACGTATACAGACGCTCGTTAAAATAATCGTCACGAAAGTGAGATATTCTGTACATTAATCAGAAGACCACAAGCTTTCAGTGTATAAGTATGTATATTTCCGGAATATCAAACTTGTTACCTTAGAGGAATAGATGAAAAGATTCTATAATACATATTGTTTTCTCTTGGGGAGATCTTTTAAAACTAATGACGGCTATATTTCCCGTGGTGTTTCGCAGCGTGTTAACTTTTTTCACCTTGTTTCTGTGACACACCAGTAAATGACAAATGATCATCACGGATTTTGACGTACATAATTGATGAAGGAAATATCATGGATGAAAATACATAGACCTATGATGAGAATCTACCAGCGGCGGACAAACGGAACACTGTCAGACAGAAATACTAAAGGAGACAGATAGACGTATCAACTGAAAATTAACGTTAACAACTACCAGGCTAAAGGTGTTCGAAAAATAACCGTGTTTTAGCTCATCTGACACAAAGTGTCTATTAGGATCGCACACCGTCCTTCGTCCGTTCGTCCCCCATTTTCTTCAAACGACATCTCCTCTAAACCACTGGGCGAATGTAGATGAAACTTGGCAGGCATGTTCCTTGTATGAAATTACATATCAATTTAAGATATGTAGGAAGAGTGTTTTTTCATTTCATTTTGTGTTATCACTGTATTAATGTAATGCATGTAACAACTTATTTTCGAATTAAGACATTCTTAAGATTTTTTCTAATGTAACAGTATTTTTCTTGATATTACCTTCTTATGCCATAAAACTGGAGGAAATTTTATGTAATTCGGGGGTTACGTGATTTTACATATGCTTATATAGAAAACAGTTAAACTAAGATATATGACATGTAGCATTGCCATGTGGACCTCTACCAAGACTATTCAAATCAGGAGGAAATTTTATATTCGGGGGTACGTGATTTTACTATGCTTAAGAAAAGTAACTAAGAATATGACATGTAGCATTGCCATGTGGACCTCTACCAAGACTATTCAAATCAGGACCCCCGGATCAAAATAGACCCTGCATGGTGGTCACTTGATTTTACATTGGCTTATATTGGAAATACTTGAAAAATCTTGACCCAAAGGGGCAAAATTGACCCTTTCAGTGACTTTGAATTATAGTCAATGATAGCCAGGTGAGCAGTGTAGGGCCATCTTTACCCTCTTGTACTATAATACAGATGTTCTTCTTAAGTCATAGTTTCGGATATGTTTAGGGTTATTCTGGCAATATTACATTGCAAGACTTGGTAGATTAAACTTTTATACCCATGCTATCATGTTCAGTGTAGTTGTTTTAGTATTCCTACGTTAGCATGCCAGTTTCCTCGAATTAGTTAAGTATACTAGGATACATTTTTAATGTTTAAATCATGTATATTCATGTTAGCAAATTGGTATGCAGTTTCTTACGGATAAAAGGGATCTTGTACTGGTTCTTCCAAGGAACGAGGGTTAGGTAAATTGTCTCCGTGTAAAAATGACCGACATATACATATAAAACAACAACAAAAAACTTAAACACAGTTTCCGGTAAAAAATCAATTTTTCCAAACTGAAATGTAAAAGTAATGGCTAGAATCAACAACAATCAAAAATCTAAATGGCAGTTTGAGAAAAGCTGTTGAAAATGTTGATGCTTGGTTTGACGGCACCGCTACACTATATGGTTCTATTGAAATTTCAAAAGCTCAAAATTTAAAGAAATACTTTACTGGAAATGTTTGTACGTTGATTCGTGTTCTAAAATATGTTTCTTTCAGACAGTTTTAAGAACTTAATATTTTCACAAAAGTCTGAAAGCGAGCATGTTCGTTAAAATTTCTAAATTAGATATGAAATACAGTAATAAATCAAGTTGGGCATCAACCTACCTGAGTATATAATAAAACTGTGTTCAAAATGGGCGAAATACTTTATCGTTACAAATTTCAGAGGCTACAGTGTTTGCTGGCTGGTGTCTGTTTATTATAAGATTGATTCAAATGTTGCCGTTTATCGACAAATACAAACTGAAAGGCACTTGTTTCGTGCAAGTTTGACAATTCTGCTGTACAAATATTTCCAATAACTACAAACCGTCCTCTTGAATTACTTAAATCTGACTGTTTAAAGACACTAATCAGGACTTTAAATTGGACGCGCAGCTGTAAGGATTTGTCAGAGGAAATTGTGATTTAAAAACATTTTTTCTTGTGAGGAAAATGGAGCGTTTAGTTGTGAACGAAGAGGAAATAAGGTATTTGGTGTTTAGTTTTGTGATTAAGCACATTAAAGAAAATATGTCTTGGAATTTTAAGGATAATCAAACACTATTGCAGTTGTTGGCTGTCGTTAACAAAGTAATATATTCCGATTTCTCAACGAAACTGGTACTTTGTAAAAATATGTTACTTGTCTTGACTCAATAATACTTGAGCATGATTACGTGCTAAGCATGATATTCTACTATAAAATGTTAAATACAAAAGGTAGGTATTATGTTATAAGCACATAACCTGGCTGCTTTAAAACACTGCATGTATGTAAAGACACTACTGTAACAAGAGATGTAGATCATGGCATTATTTGTGGATAAAACTAACATTTTATGGTAAACCTTTGTGGCCTCCAATAGCGTTTCCTTGACAACGCTCTACAGGTCACGGTTTTCTTTCAACTTTCATCAAACTTGCTCAGAAGGTTTCCTGCAACATGTGGATGATCCCTGTTGTTTTTTAGGTTAGTCGTTCAGAAGTCAAGATTACAGTGATCTGCGTAAGATATTCCTATATAACGCTCTACGGGTCTCAGTTTTCATTCAACTTTCATCAAACTTGCTCAGAAAGTTTCCTGTAGCATGTAGATGATGCCAATCGATTTTAAGGTTAGTGGGTCAAGGTCACGGTGCCCCGAACTCAATTTATTGAGATCTTCATGACGCACAGTCTTCAAACGTCAAAGGATGATTAGTCTTACAGATGATCCATACTGTGTTTGGGGTCAGTGGATCAGGGTCACAGTAGACTCTGTTAGCTTTTTCTTGATAACATTGAAGAACACACAAGAATTTAACAAAACTTACTCAAACAGTCCAGTCAAATCGGTAGAGCGATACTGACCCGTTTGGGCCTCTTGCTCACTGTTGTGCGTGTTCTATTTTTTCGATGTTAGCTTTGTTAAATATCTTTTTTTTTATGAAATCGCAGTTTTTATATTTAACTGCAGCAAAATCAAATGGTTCATATTGAACGAGAGATAAAGCTGTTGGAAATACACTCAACACCCGGTGCCGTGTTAAAATTTGTTTTTAATAAAGATAGGCTTCATGAAACACAGTTCTGCGATTGATATGTAAAGGATAGATCACTAGTCGCCGTTGTCTATGAAATTTGGAGGCGAAGACAAAGCTACTAGTGATATACTGACTAAGACCACAGAAAGTAAATTAATTCTTTTTCAATATTTTACGGTATTACACTAATGACCTGATTTATTCCGTTGTGGTTAACAAACAACTAAATTGTATTTATGTTTGCCTAAAAAAACATGGTAAAAACGTGCAGCTCAGATTTTATAGTAATTAGCGAACAATGCTGCAAAAACCTGTACCATAATATGTATTTACAATAACCACGATGAATTCGTGCAACCTATATATATACATTTATAAACTAGATATGACAGAGCGATGCGTTGTGCCTATAAATGGCGGTCAAGGTAGGCTGCGCTTTATAACGGAACGATATATACATAGCTGAAAATACAGCAAAACGAAGCTGTATCTATATAATAAGGTAGTTGGCTGTCTGTCTGGCTGGCTTACATAAAATGGGTTTAGTCCCAGGAGCACTTTGGATTTACTGATAAAGAGATAGGATAATCATGATAGAACTATGTTCTGTTCACTCTAAATAGTGTTGACCTATGCGTTTCTTTCGTGTTCAAGTGAGTTTTGTTTTCAAAATTAATTTTTAGCTCACCTGGCTACGCCAGGATGAGCTTTTCTGATCGATGATTGTCCGTCGTCCGTCAACATTTTGATTCAAAACACCTCCTCTGAAACCTCTAGGCCAATGTTGATAAAACTATGCAGGAATGTTCCTTGCATGAAGCTCTACCAAAATTGTTCAAAGAATTCCATTCCATGCAGAACTCTGGTTGCTATGGCAACAAATAGGAAAAACTTTTAAAATCTTCTTCTCTGAAACCACAAGGCCTAGAGCTTAGATATTTGGCATGAAGCATTGTCTAGTAGACCTCTACCAAGATTGTTCAAATTATGACCCCAGGGTCAAAATTGACCCCGTGGGGGTGGTCACTTAGTTTTGCATAGGAATATATAGGAAAAACTTTAAAAATCTTCTCTGAAACCACAAGGCCTAGAGCTTAGATATTTGGGATGTAGCATTGGCTAGTAGACCTCTTCCAAGATTGTTCAAATTATGAGCCCCGGATCAAAATTGACCCCGCACGGGGGGTCACTTAGTTTTACATAGGCTTATGTAGGAAAAACTTTAAAAATCTTCTTCTCTGAAACCACAAGGCCTAGAGCTTAGATATTTGGCATGTAGCATTGGCTATTGGAACTCTACCAAGATTGTTCAAATTATGAGCCCCGGATCAAAATTGACCCCGCACGGGGGGTCACTTAGTTTTACATAGGCTTATATAGGGAAAACTTTAAAAATCTTTTTCTCTGAAACCACAAGGCCTAGAGTTTAGATATTTGGCATGTAGCATTGCCTAGTAGACCTCTTCAAAGTTTGTTCAAATTATGCCCCTGGGGTCAAAATTGACCTTGCCCGGGGGGATCATTTGTTTTACTTATTTGGTATATAACACTATCTAGTGATCTTCCACCAGGCAAGTGGACTTGTACCAAGGTGAGCGATATAGGGCCATCTTGGCCCTCTTGTTTGGTAAAGTAAGAGTACTTCTATCAACACTATTACTGTCCTCCTGGGACTTCTTTGATAAAGTTTCACTTTTTTTCTATTTTAAACACTTTACTTGAAACTGCACTTGAGCGTTAAATCTTGTATCGAAAACTTATCTTTTCATTTTGTTTCACCAAAAACAAATATTTATAGCCAAAAGTATATATAATCCCAATATTGTTCGTTCTTATTATGTGCCTGTACATGTATGTGCATATATATTACTGGGACGGATTATAGACTACAGCCTATATCTCTTTCAGCATTCATCAACGATATTTCTTGCTTAAAGCTGCTCGTTCACAGTTATCGGTGAACAAATTTAATTTCTCCAAAATTATTTACAAAAATATAAAATGTATAAGGTAATTGCTACAATCAACAACACAAGTAAACATCTACGTAGCAATTTGAGAGGATCGGTTGCATTTATTTACGGCACTGGCAACTATATATTTATATTTCAATTGCAAGTGCGCTTTTTAAGCTTTATAATTTGACATCGTATCATTTTGAATATACCGATATTTTTTTTCAGGAATTTATACTGAGACCTTTTTATATGACTATATTATGTTTTAAAATATATTATTTTCATTTAGTTTGAAGAATTTTATTTTTTCATCAACATCTGACAGCGAGAAGCTTTAGCATACGAAAGATTTTGGACGTATGCAATATATGGCAATACTCAAAATACTTTTAAACTATTACATTTGAATTAGATATTTTAAATGACCCTTTACAATAAAAAACTGTTTTCCACAGTACCTTGCGAAATTAACGACATGCAAGTAGATTAAATATAAAACAATATGCACCGCAAAGCGCTGTGAATTACTCCCCAAGTCTTGTATCAGACAATGGGAGCAAAATTTAGGCTGTTAAGCCCAGCGGACGGAACAAGAATAAGATTGAAACTTTATAAAAATCTACCAGTCCCCAGGTCCCCAGAAAATCCTAGCCGGGGTACCATGATTCAAAAATCCAAAAAATTAGACATGAACTGTTGTACCAAACCAAGAGTTGGTATCGTGTGTTTTCCGGTACTGCCAATAATAAAGGAAGTTAACAACCAATATGGCTCCATTAATAGAGCTTATTCTGGGCCCTAATTCAAAAAAATTGTTTTTAATCTATCAAAATAGAACCCCAAATGAAAACAAGAGCACTGTAATAAAGAGCAATTTCAGAGCAATATCCACATAGTTATATGACGATTGTATGTCGGCCGAAGTGTGGCCTTGACCTTGTTGTGTGCTCAATAACTTTGGAACATGGTTTGACAATCGTCTCAATGTGGTAAACAATTGTGTCAGGTTTCTTGGAATTGCATCTTGGGTCACGGGGGTCAAGGTTACTGTTACGGAAAGGAAAAAAATTATTTCGACCTTTGACCCTTAAGTTATGACCTTGCCTTAATTACAATGAAACTTGTTGTGTACGTCGTCTCAGTCTGAGTTAAATTGCATTTGGGGTCATGGGGTCAAGGTATCGTTACTAAAACTAAATTTTCTTAATTCTTTTATTGTTATCAAAAATAAATGAAACATTTGTTAGGGGATGGAGGGTCAATGCGGGTTTCACTACGGAAAGGTCATTGCTTCATCGCCGTTTTCTCAGTCTGTGTTATCTTTGGTACTGTTTTTAAAACAAAACTCCTGAAAATGACGGTTCAAGATTCCTACAGATTGCCGGGAACAAAATGCATATGACCTTGACCGCTAAGTATGACCTTGACCTTGAATCCAGCCCTCAGGAACATTGTTTCTTTCTGCACTTCGTGTTAGTACTGGTTAAAATCAGTCTGTCATTGTTTCTCCGAAATCCTTCAAAGGCGTCAATAGTTACTCCCAATGATGCGTGCGGAAGGCAATGCAAAAGCATATTACCTTTGACCGCTAGTTATTGACCTTCGCTACCTTGAATATTAATCGGTACATTGCTTATGCATGTCGTGCAGTCTGGATAACATTTGTGTCAGGTTCGTCTTCGAAATCCTTCAAGGGCTATCAAGAGTTTTTGAGCTGAAAAGAAAAAGGTCATATAACCTTTGTCTGAAAATAGCATGACTTTAGACCAAGAATCAGCCAAATCCAAATGTTTCAGTACGTCGTTCTCTGGTTATTTGTGCAAAGGTTTCTTCGAAACTTATGGGCTTACAAGAGTTACAGAGCGTAAGGGATACAAAATCATTTGACCTTTGACCCTAAGTATAAACTTTGGTACGTCTGTTAATCCAAGCCTTCCGGAACATTCTCAGTTTTTGCACTTCGTCTAGACTGGTTAACTTATGTGTAGTTATTTTAGCCATCCTTTTACATTTTATAATTAAGATATCATTTGGATTTTTCTAACCGACAGACGGACGGACGGGCAGACTTTGGACCTAACAGGGGACTTAATTAAATTTGTCCCTTGCGTAAAATATATGAACAGCCAATCTTGAACCTTATTCTCTAAAATACTTAGATAAAATCGAGACAATTGAGCTAAGGTATCTGGCTAGGCGGTGGCGAATGATTACTACGTTTTAGACTAACTATTCAGGAGGTCCCCGGTTCGATTCCCGTCCGGGGCACCGCGATTCCTATCCATTAAGTGAACTGGTAAAAAAAAACAAACACAAGTCTCGTTTTTCCGGATGCTCTACACCTGGGTAGTTAAGAGCCATTATTGGACTTTCCGTAAAAAAGCTTATGGTTTGGTACCTGTATTCCGTTATTTTTACATCTGTCCTCCAATTAATACGAAATAGACATTAAAATATTGATTATAACTTTCCTTCATTAATAAATCGAATTATATGCTAATGTAACTTAATAAGTAGTGAGAAAGCTAATTGTACTACCATTATCCGATAGGTCAAACGTGCAAGGTCTTCCGGTATCGGAAAAAAAAGGTCAATTACGTTTCGCACTATGACTCGATTTTATAGTTTACAATTTACAATCACACTGGTATTTAGGTGCTTGCGTGGAATGGAAGCTTTAAATTGCATTGTACGGTCACTGGGGACAAGGTCTATTTAAATAAGACTATATCATTTTTATTTTCTTTAATAAATTGTTATTTAGCAAAAAATAAATGAAACATTTGTTGGGGGATTGGGCAATTTTATTTTGTTTTTCATAGCCTGGTGATCACTGTCATCGCCTTGCTTTCGTTATTGTATTAGTCTTGAGTTATTACAGCAAAAAACTGAGAAAATGACCGTCCAAATTACCTGAATTTCCGGGTTTCGAGCTAACACACTGTATAACTTTGCTAGTTAACATACCTAAGAAATGTAAACTTTGTTATTGATCTATAAAATCAGCATTCATTGCTTTGCAACATTTTCAAAATGTATAATTAGGCGGAATAGTATTGTACGTGAGATCACCTGTAATGGCAAATAGTGCAAATTATTTATAGCATCTGCGTTATTGTTTTAATTAACGCTGAATGAATTAATAGGTGCAATCATATCCAACTAATGAAAAGAAAACGGAATTAGTTTAAAGCTATAAAGCTTTCAGTTTTTTGATGAAAAAGGTTTCATTTCTTTTTGAAAATAGCATATTTTGAAGAATTGTCAAATATAATGGTTACGAATATACATTTTCTATATGGTGCAAAATATCTAAATCTCAGAGAATTATAGGACTTAAAAATGTCAAAGCGTTACAAAGTTGAAAACCAAATATAAATATAAATTACCTGTAGCTTGAGATGATGTTTTTAAACCAAATTCCTCACCAGACTTTTCCGTTATTACAGATACAGTTAACTTGAACTTTAATTACGTTATTACATGTATATTTAGCCATACGTTTTTACACATTTTATGCATTAGAACTTCATACATGTTTGAAATATTCTTTATCCAGGAACCGGAAAGTATTTAGCCGTTGCGCTTTAAACTTAACATGGGGGTCAAATTTCATTAAAATTGACACTTGCAATATGATGCAACAGACAAACTTATGCCTTATTGACAATAAAATATTTAGATACAAAAGAGATTGTGTTAGCTATAGAACTGTATTATTGACTGCCTGATGACTGCTTTAGCATCAAATATTTAAAAGTTTTATTAGTTATTCTATAATGCTGCCACTATCCGACTCTTCTTTGCTCAATGCAGACACAGTTATCTACCCCTGGAAGTGTACTAATGCATTATAGAGTACAAGGTGTATGGTCCCGTAAATAAAGTGAATTAAGCTATAACAGAAAGTTCGTTATACTTTTGATTTATCACTCCAGCTTTATACGTACATCTTAAAATTAATATTCGCAATATAATGAAAAAATACTAGTTAGTAAGACTGTAAACATTACATGACTGTATATACAGATGGAACGTATATGTTAGAGATGCAAGTATTCCACGTAGGCATCCTTGTATAATGTCCATTTGTTTTACTAAATATATATGAAGACAATCATTCATATGATTATAACAATAATTTCTTGACTGTAGAAAAAGCTGTGTCTTTCGCCGTAGTTCTGTTGTTTGAAAAAGAATTATCTATGAAAATACTTTTAATAAAATATTTGAAAAAGCAATGACAATTTTTTAAAAAGCAATGATATTTTTTAAAGTGAATAGGAAATTTATTCTTATCTAAACAACTTTTTCATAAGAAATATTTTTTTATCAATGCTTTTCAGTTATGTGGGGGTTTAAAATTGAGCATAAGACCTTCAAACTATTGTTTATAAGACGATAAACAATAGATCAAAAACTATTAGTTACAATGTACAAATGTATATGAACAGCCTTGTGGACTTTGGCTTGTATATAATAAAATGAGGAGGCACTGCCTAGACGCTATAATAATCAAATTGCACATTTAAATAGCGTTAGGTTGGCATGTTTCCTACTAGCTTCCTAGACATACTCATTCGATTTTTGAATACTTACAAAACAATTTTTTAAAGAAATATCATTTAAAGAAGACATATTACGACTACCAGCAAATTGCGAAATAACCTACATTCCAGAAATAAACAAAGTCTGATCACGACATTTAATTTCAAAATTTATCAAATTTGACTCGGGACATCTTGTTAAAAAGCTGTTCGCTCTGAGATTTAGATAAAAAAATAAAGTTCTTCAAAATCTCCGAAGATTGCATGTTTAGAATGAAAAGTCAAATGAAAAGGTTCCTGTATAAATTCATGTGAAGTTTATCTGTCTTTTCAAAATGATACGCTTCAAAATTATAAAGCATTACAATTGTGATAATCAAAATATTACCATACAGCATAACCCAAACCAAGCAACAATTTCAATGGATTTTCCAAATTGCTACCTAAATTTGTACTATTGTTCTAGTCATTAATTTTACATGTTTTGTTTAGTATATCAAATGTGATAACTAATTTCACCGGAACCTGAACGAGTAGCTTTATAGAGTAAATAAAGAGATATTCCACATATCAGTGTCAGCTCACTTATATCATAGCTGTTTAATAGGCAAACATGCTTTTCACTTCCAAACAACTTTTACATACCCAGTCTGCATCACAAATCTAAATCATCTGCCAAGTTTTCGGCGCAGCCGTAATAAGCTCGCTTTTAACCGGAAGTTGCTAACTTTTCAACTGTCAACCGCCAAACTAATGTTAATTACGAGCGTGGAGTATTTTATATTTTCCCCGAGCAATATTTCGAGTAACATATTTGATAAGCAAAACAAGAATTAGGTTTTCCTGATGTACATGTCACTGTACGGTCTTAATGACAGTTGGAAGCGCCCGGTTAGCTCAGTCAGGAAAGCATTTGCTCCGACAACTCGGGTTCGCGTCCCGGTCAGGTTACAAACATTTTCTCACTTTGTGACATGAGACGCCTTCTGGCTGTATAAAAAAATCGACAGGATTATTTACTATAAAGTATACAATGTACTCAAAATTGCGCCGGCCATCTTTTTCTAAATATAGCTCTTATTAAATGTTCAAAATTGTATACCAGCGATAGAACACTGTTGGTGATTGAACGGGTCGGGGGTTGACTAAATTTTTGTTTTTTTTTCATATTTTGTCGATACACATGTACATGTTGATCTATGGGTGTATATATTACTATACACAAAATCGTTTATTTTCTCTTGCAAATTGTAAACTTTAGCCTTTCTAGCTCATCTTTCTCAATGAAATTAAACAATATTTAGTCAACCATTTATAACACCTTACGTATAATACTGTTTCTAAAATTCAAGTAGTTTACTTGTATTACTGAAAAGCTGTGGTCTTCCGGTGTATATACAAACATATATAATCGAATCCCACATTCGATTGGTCTTCCTCTCCATCATCTTAAGCACCAAACCATTCTCCATTCTCTGTTCTACCAAAAATGTAAAACAAGAGTAGTTGGTATTTAGTGTATTTGTTATAGTTTTTTTTTATAAAAGACATGTGATATAGTTTGCTTAACGAAAATATAGTATGTTTCTTTGTTAGAATAAACTACGTATCGTATTTTAGGGCTTTATCGTTGGTACTGGTTTCCCATATGACCAACGCCCCAAGAAGAGGTTAGTTATTTTAGGTTTCGGAGGATAGTGCAAGATACAGAAAGCGTCCTGATTCCAGAGACACCCCTGGTTCTTATACATGCCAGGTGTATAGCACCCATACATGGGACCTCGGTTTTAGTCTCATCCGAAAGACTGTTAGTAATTTTGGTTGGTCAGCCCCGGAATTTGAACCCGCTACCCTGAGATTACAAGTCTCGTGCTCCACCAATTGAGCTATCCGGCAATTGAGCTATCCGGGCTGACTCAGTAAACTACTACTATGACAGTGCACTTTAAAGACGATCGCTACAGTTTAATTGTTGGCTATATATAAAATAAATTTATATTTTGATGTTGTTTAATTAAATGCCACAAACAATTACTTTTGAATAAAAAAAAACAAAAGGATTATTTTGAGCAATAATATCACTTTAACATTTTAAAACATATAACTATATAATAGTAAAAAATCAGTATATCAAGATAACTTATTACCTCCATTTAAAAACACTCAAACAGTCAGTGTTTAGCAAAGGTTGACTTTTAAACTGTGTTAAATGCTTTCAGAAGGATACTTTTTTGTTACATATTACTTGTAAGCGTTTCACTATGCACAATTTGTCCAGTTATAGTTTCATTTAGCTATCTGTATTACGTCAGCGGCAATAAACACATGGCCTCCCCTCCAACATCACCCTCTAACCCGAGACAAGAGCTCATTTTTCTCAATAAAAAGGCTGGTTACCTATCATTTTTAAATTAGTTTTCAATAAAGTGATATTTGAACAATTGTTCTGCAAACAATTAAGAAATTCTCATTGCTTGAACATTAAGAAAGAAAACTTTGACAAATGACTACAAATTTACGTATTTTTTACAGAAACTAGTTTCTCTTTGTTGTTTGTTTTTTTCAGTTTGAATACATTTTGAAATCTCAATTCATGTAGTTTCATAAAATAGGATCAGTTGCTTAACATTTTAAATACAAATCAATGGTTTGTTGCCAAATTTAGAGATTTATTATAGATAAACATGAGATAGGGGTCATTTTTACTGCTTTCGGGGGTATACTACAAAAAGTGTCCATTACTTCTAAATAAGGCTGGTGACCTACCTTTTTTATTTTATATTCTGACTAAGCAGGTATTACCCTTACAACAAACGAAATTTCATAAAATTCTCATCGCTTGAAAAAAATGATGAAACTGTAGCGATCGTCTTTAAAAGCAAACCCCTCTGGTAATTTAACTTCCATGAAAGTCAAAACAGAACTGCACTAGTTTTAGATACTGTTCTGATATATGCTATTAAGCTATATCAGATTCATCGCAATCCTCTCATACATTCTATCAAATAGCCGACATTAACTTAAAT
Source organism: Saxidomus purpurata (assembly GCA_022818135.1). Classification (NCBI taxonomy): domain Eukaryota; kingdom Metazoa; phylum Mollusca; class Bivalvia; order Venerida; family Veneridae; genus Saxidomus; species Saxidomus purpurata. The sequence continues at coordinate 24,581,886 of JAFMSR010000004.1, read as the reverse complement.
ATTGCATCAATGCTACGAAGCTGATAACCGCAGCGAGCGTCTTCTACTCCAAGTTTAACTCGATTCTAATCTAACGAAATCTATTGAAAACAAATCACGCTAATAATTCGCTTTAAATAACTTATTTGCATGACTGGAGAGAAATTTGCCAATATCTCCAGGCTTAATGGACTTTGCGTTACGTATTGGAATTGTTTGATGCGTAACACATTCAGCTAAGAACGTTTTTAGTCAAACAGCAACGCTATACGGCAACGCAGCTTTTTTATTTAACAAGGAAGTGTTTTCTGTACATGTGTGCATTGTGCATAAAACTGAGAACTGGCTTCTATGTACTAGAAAAACAGTCCCGTAGAGCTTTTATCAGACTGTCTTCTGGTTTGTATCGCGGGGTTTTACACGCTCTTTTCAACTGTAATTTAATCATTCTACAGGCTTAATCATCGTTTGAGCATGTACAGTAGTAGAACCCAATCCTCTGCTAACTGCTAACTTTCATGGTCGGTAACAGAACTCGAACCATGACCCTCTATCAAGAGAGGGAGTCAACGACTCTGCTGCTCGACTTCAGAGACGAACACAGTCTGAGTATCGTTTGTCTCAATGTTGTTATACACCAGCAAAACCGAAAATGTCTGGAATCACCCATTTCGTGGCGCAATGTACATCTTCGTTTAATTTAAAAGGTTTTACAATGAAACTTTGTAACATTGAAACCATTAAATGTTTTTTGGGTACAGCATATGTTTGTGCATATCCGTATTGCACGATATCCGCATTGCACGATTGTGTCCCTATGACCTTTGTCTGCAGAAACCAATTAATAAAATAAAGAAAAACCGTGTAGCTCAAATTGATTTTATAGGTGGTATGTGGTAAACATAAAAACATTCATAATGATGTTCGGACATATCTTTGGCACTTTTACTTCGATAATTGTACACATGTTTCAAACGTTTCTGTTGCTGATATGCATTTACCGTTTACATTTGACGAATTTTTATAATAACATTAACACATTTGCATTTAATGTCCCATTTAAAGCGTTTATTCTTTGTATTTCTGTACAAGCTTGGTTTTCTTACCCCTAACCTACTTAATAAACTTCCAAATTACTATTAATTTGAGACATTTGGGTCACTTCATGCTTAGCCACAGTATGTTTCTGTCCCTTAAACATGCAGGTCTGGCTTATCAAAGAAAATATGCATGTTATATCATGATATCATACCTTTAAAGTGACATTATGCGCATCTTACTGCACATAGTGTATTTTGGTGACAATTTTTGGTTGCTGTGCATTTAAATGTGTTAAATTAATGATAATGCCGCATTAGTATTTGAAATTGGTGCTTTAGATATAAAAAAATCGGACTGATAAAATGATAGTTGATTGTGTCGTTGTTGATGTTGGTAGAGATTTCAGCAGTGGAAGGGAAGCAACTCCTTCATGCAGTTGTTCTTTTCTTAAATTGACTCTCCCAGTCAAATAAGAAAATCAATATTTGGAAAGTTATTTTTTCATACTGGTAGCGGGAAGAGTTTGGTGTATTGGGTTAAAAGCTATTATTTCCTCTACGCTTTTGTACACACACCATTTTCAGCTGGATTGTTATTTGAAAAAAATGCGCATAATGTCACTTTAAGCATAATTTTTTTTATACGTTTTGGTGCATGAAGAGTTGTATTACCAGTCCTACCAGTGAGTGTCTATATTCTAGCATAAGAGCGTGTCCTGCAGCTTTCACACACTAATATACTTTCTTTTCTTAACCTACAGAGTGTCGTACCAAATACCATCCTATTACGTTTTCCTTTGTCAAATTGCTATGACACATACAATGGATATGTGCTAATGCATGCACAAAATGGCCCATCCGTACACTGTTATCCCATGTACGTTTATGCTTTACTGAGACAAACCGCTTTTTATCAAGTTGGAAGCTCTACATTTCAGGTCATAAATGCCAAACAAAAGATGATCTATTTGTACAATAATCTTTAACATCACAGAAATACTTTCAGGAATAATTAGCTGTCAACGACCAAACATAAAATGTATGATAAATGCATACAGTTGTCTATAGAAAAAAAGATGAATGAGACTTTTTCGATTCCTTCATTTACGCAATGATATATAGATATAAATCAGCTGAACATTTTCTTTTCTAGACTTTTGATGATTTTTCTTTTGGTATCGCAGGTACATATTGAATGCACCCCGTCGGCTACACAATAAACAACTATCTCCTTTATTGTACGCAGTGCATGTTTTATTTGAGCAGTACTGGATTACATTTGTCTACCAACTTCCTCTCTTAAGAGGTCATGTCGTCTCTAAGGCTCTAACCTAGGCTATAATCAGTGAAACCGTTAGAGATTTTACCGTAACAACTCAACAACGGAGGTCGTTTAAAGACTTCCGAACTTTATTCCAACTCGTGTAAAAAAATGTGCGGTCATGGATCTTTTAAGAGTGCTGTTCTACGAGTATTACTAAATGGATACCACACATACATGGACGTACATTTAACCAAAATCATCGGCATGTACATTATACGTAAACATGAAACTTCCTAAAAATGGTGTCACATGATCATAAAAGGCAACATAAAAGAGAACATGAAAGACGAAAAAGACGTTGTACATAGAATGACTCTTCTTTGATGAATTTGTAACCGAAAACCCCTAAACTACCTAACTATTCTGCTTACTAAAGCTACAAATGAAATGCGTAATTAAGTAATCTGGAACTTTGTGTCATCTTTCTAACATCCGGGTCATACCCTATATCTAGCAGATTATTTCATTAAAATGTTTGAAATCGGCTACATCTAAACGTACATACAAAGTAGATATGGTCTTGTCAAGAAAAACATATGTATATATCGAAAATTATATCTTAAAAAATTTGCGCTTACACAAATTTACACATTATTTAGAGTTATGTATTTTACAGTGTTATGCTTTTTTAAATTGCACCAAATTTAAAATAAGCCTCATTAAGTAGTCACACATTTTAAGAAAATAATTTTATCTGATACAATATGAACTGCATAGTGTTGGAAGTCCTGAAGTTTCAGGCGGATAGCCTTCTGTTTGATTCAAGGCTGATTGCTCTCAGATTTTGGTAAAAAAAACCAAGGTTATTCGAACCGTCTGACATTAACATATTTTTGAACGAATCATCAAATAAAAGGGTTCCAGTATAAACTCATGTAAAACATTTATGTATTTTTGAAATTGTACACTTAACAATTATAAAGCGTAACAAACGCTTTTGAAATTCAAATATGCCGTAAACCAAGATCACCAACATTTTCAAAAAAAAAATTCAAATTGCTCTATATATTTTTAGTTGGATGCTGATTCTGGCAATTACTTTTAAATTTAATGTTTTGGTATACGATCTTAATTTATTTCTTTGACATGAAGATGTGAGCGAGATTTAAAACTTTAAACATTTTGACTCTTTTACTTGCCGAACTTTATTTCATTTTTGTTTACATGTGTTCTGCACTTATATCAGTCCCTATCAATAAATTTTGTTATGTTGTTTTATGTACAATTTTGTATATATAGTACCACATCTAGACCCTAGTAATTGACTCTTTTGAAATTTATTTAGTCTGCTTTTTGTTTTTTCTTTTTTATTTTGTTTTAATACTCAGTAGTTTATCGTTTAAGTCTATACAGTCACTCCACAGAGCTATTTCTAATTGGTACAGCCATATTTCTTGCGTGCAGATTTGACATTAGCATGAAATAATTGATATTTGGAATTTAATTTGCGTTATAAAAACTCAACATTTCACAGCGAATGCATTATTAAAGTTGACAGTGTAATAACAACCCACAAAATAGAGAGAACTCTGATATTTTTTCACCGTAAAAAGCATAATTAAACCAAGGACTAACTCAAGCTTAAAACATTATACGTTGAAAGTCTACGAAAGTTAATGTCTCAACAACAGCATCACATAAATGAATAAGTATCATGGAACATTCCCGTCGTTGCACGCATTAAACACGGACAACAATATCACGTTACGAGAGCATCTAAGCTATTCTTTACATTGTATATAAATTAACGGAGACAGACAGACAGACAATATCGTTTATTCACTCAAGGTACATATAATACTACATGAGGATTTTCTAATACTAGTATCGAATAACGAATTATTTATATGTCTGAAAAGAAATGTGTCCGAAAAGACAACTGCTTATATTGAACAGTATAAATACTTACACAAAACTTAACATTCAAATTAATTAAAAATCGTCTGAGCTTTTTCTCCATTTACGGAGTACAAGTTTGACTACTGTCTTTATGAAGATCTAAATTTAAGATTCATGCCATTTTACCCATCCAAAGATAAATTAGTCATACAATGATTTCTTTCATAACAAAATTCCTTCAATGAAAGATGTTAGATAAATTGTTAACTTGTCTTTAGCAAAAATGATAAACGAAGCACTTCTTTTTAGTTCATCGCATCTCCTATGCTTTGTCATGCAATATACATCGTGTTACTACAAGAAAATCATATTGTTACCCAAGATAACGTTGCATTTTAAAGCAATTTCTCATAATAAAGTTTATAGAAAACAAAAACTCAATTTCTTAGGAGAAAAGCACACTTTTTATCAAATCAAGATTTTCATATCTAAATTATTAGATCTGTTGTGATGCAAAACAATTTCGGGCGCTGTAAAAAGTAACTAGTTTGTATACTAATGGAATTAATTCATTTTATTCAGTTATCTTTTGAGAAACTCCGTGACATTTAGGTCTCTCATTTCCTTTTGACAAAATGCGATGTATGTCAGATCATTGCTCACTTTATCCTATCTTTGTGGCGCCCAGAGTTGTTCCCTGTCACCTGTGGTGTATTACTTATGGCTGTGCGAAATAAAAAAAAGTTTGTTTCAGTTACTGTTACTTCTCAATATAAAAGATCTTTCTTATAGACAGAACATTGATCGAACGAATACGCACTTCGTCAGTTAATCTCGGACCACAAAAAGCAGAACTTATTAAACGCTTGAAGTAGACAAATGACATTTAAATGACGTATGTCACAGGGTTTGTACAAGCGTCTTTCTAAGAACATATATTTTCATCGACTGTCACAATAGTTTACATGTACCTTCTGCGAAAAACAGTGTCACGGAAACAGGAATAAAGTATATATACGAAAATGTTTCGTAATATAAACCAGAATTTCAACGGTAATAAATCAGCAAAAACATTCATTAGATTTATTATAAATTTATTATTTAAATTTTATAGTTTTTTATGTTGTTCTAATTTTTTTTTTTTTTGCTACATCTCGTTATTTTCTTCTGGAAATTTACGAATCCACATATAAATTGATAAAATCTGTGGATGGAAATATTACATAAATTCACTATGACAATTTAAATAAATTCAATTTTCTTATTTTGACAAGGGTTATTTAGTTTTGTATAAAATTAAACGCTTTCCTTAAGTAAACTCAGTTTTAGGAAATCAATAAATCAAATAAGATTTCTCCAATATTGTTGTGTAATATATGCTATTTATAAACCACTTAAATGCCGGAAATCGGCATTTATTAATAGCAACACCTTTCCATTCGTTCACAAATGTCTAGTATGCGGTCTCATGGATTATAAGAATTTGTTTAAGATATGTTTTTGCTGTCTTCTGTTTTTACATTGATTGAAAACAACACATTATATCGTACACATGTAATAAAAAGACTTTTCTAACTTGCCGAGACCAACCAAGTGCCAAGTCTGCAAAAATATGTGTAGACCTAGGCACTTTTCGGTCTACACATACTTAAATGGAGGTCAATATATAGTTTTCACTTATTTCTAACATGTTTTAGAATACCATATAATAATTGTAGACTAATATTTGAGTCAATTGACTTCATCGTCAGCCTAAAATTGTATTATAAACTATCGATGAAACGTCCATAAGCCAATTGAATATACTTAGAACATACTTTTAAGCAGCATAATGAAACGCAGCCACATTCATGTACTTGTTAATGTTCTAATTGTGCGTGTGTTAGGCTTCTACTGATACGGAAACAAGGGCTATATATTGTTCCAGTTTATTTTAGTTGGCTTCCCAATGTGATACCTGCTTTCCTTTGAACCGATTATTTCTTCACCGGGAAGGAGCAGTCATTATCAAACAGTACGACATCATCGTTGCTGACACTAATTATAACATACGCTTTACACTACCTCAGGACCCTCTCACTCTTTCTAACATACTGCCTTATGGTTTTGATGTCAGTTGACATCGCTTCAATGAAGATACTCAGTATAGATATTCCCTAGATAATCTGTTTTTGGACCTTGAAGGATTATCTGTGTAAGTCTAAGAGACACTATAATGAATATAAGACAAGTATGGTATCGAGTTCTGTATTAAACAAACATGACACGCAAGACATGACACGCAAGACAAGCACGGTAAAACTCTTATATAAAGATTTCACGAAACCGAATCTTGGAATGTATTGTATTGGAAAATACAATTCGAAAATCCCCTGACATCATTTCAGTGTATGAACAAATACTTATACTATTGTCCCGGGACAAACGATAGATTCTGCTTACACAACAATGATACCGTAATACATAATTATCGAAAACATCTTACATCAATGCATTGTATCACGATTTATTAGATTATATGTATATAAGATTTCTGATTGAGTGACGAGATAAGACTTGTTTTTTCTTTTACAATTCTTGCTCGATATGCTGAATGCACAGACGTCAAAATAAAATTTTTGTTCACATTGTTTAAACGAAGACTAGTGTAGACGAAACTTAGCAAACTGTCCATCGTCTCATAGTTCTTGTACACACTTTCTGTAACCAGTTTAAAATATTTAACTTAAAGCATTATTCCCTACAAGGAGCAGATTTAAAACGTGAACAATGAGTTAATGGTACAAAATGTATTATAATAAATAATATTTTCAAGAAGGATTTTTAGCGACGTTTTATTATAAATCGCTATCCACCAACTTATTATGAAACAAGGGTTTATGAAAGTTTTGTGGAACTCGATCCAACACTTAAGGTTACACCAATTTTACCAATGTTTGCCTGAAGTTTTAGCTGACATTTTCAGATTTGGTTTCAATCATTTTCAAATATTTGAATAAAATTGTTTTCATGTTATTTAAATAGATCCCAGATTGTAGGTTTGCATTTTAAGACAAATACCTTCCTGGGTTGTTTATTATGCAGTTTACATGAATATGTTTGATACTTCGCCTCTACAAACATTAAACGCACAACATTTTGACCATGCTTTCGAGAAAGAAGCTTGATTTTAAGGTGCAGCAGGTATTGCCATTGGAAAATGTTCATGACATCAAACTAACAGTTTCTGACAAATATTTTCATTTCTCTGCTGATCAATGTTTAATATGTCCTTCAGAAGATTTGATTGAAATCAGTAGTTTTATATTGTGTTACTTAAATGCCTTTTCTGTGTCCCATGTGATAAGCTAATCTAAACTTATCCCTAAAAGTTGTTACATTTTCCGTACTTAAGCTTCTAGAGGAGTGTAAATATATTATCCCGCGAGGACATTATAGAAATTTATAGTTGTATTCATTACTATAATTCTGATAAAATTGATTGTTTGAAAGACATACATTTGTTTAGTTTACACGTTTGTGCTTGCATTTATATTCATATCTACATGTAACTAGTATATTATGTTGATGTTTTACAGACACACGAGGTAATATAGTGCTGCTAGTATATCGTTTGATAATTGAATAGACATTTCCGCGACATTGAAATACATCATAATACTTCATTCACAGACTCATACATGTGAATCTATAAAATTAAATGTTCTTGCAATTTATATCATTACCGTTTTATAACAATATACTGACATAAAGTCATTTATTTCATGTTTTGGTAATATTACAAAAAAGTCGTAAAATGTAGGCCAGTGTTTTTCACTGATATACGAATTACTATAATTTAGATAATAATCTCGATAGTGACTGCTTTGGATACAATCGCTGTTTTCTCTTGATAGATTTTATATCAATTTATCACATGTTCGATTCGTATCCTATAGTATTTTCAAAACTAAGCTTGTACATGCATGGAAACAGTGTTGCATGCTGTAGAATGTCCCCCTACAATGATGTTTCCAATAAGTATAGCAATAAGTTTGTTTCGCGCATGTCTGTCTACTTGAAACACTACATGAAGCTCTGGCATTACCATGATATAGCTGATATGCATTATAATAACTCAACATTTCACAGCGAGTCCTTTATTGAATTTGACAGTATACTAACAACGTACACACCACAGATATCTCTAGGTATTTTACAGTAACAAAGTGTAATTAAATTAAGGACAACCTCAAGCTGAGAGCATTATCCGTCGAGAGTGTACTAAGATTAATATCTTCACAACACCATCACATAATGTTGCAGTATCACGGAAAATCCCCGCTGTTGCACGCATTAGATAGTGAAAATAATATCCACAGAATTCACTCAATTACGTTAACGTAACGACAGCATCTGAACTCTGCGATAATTCTTTTAACCTTTATATAAGTTAACGACGTTAAAGTTTTTGTGGTTTATAGTCCATTTAATTAAACAAACCTAGTAGTGTCTGTAATTTATCAATTTGGTATGACTAATACTATGTAGTTTACATTATACAAGTCCGACAGTAAACAAGAGTGCCAAGTTGGCCCTATATCGCTCACCTGGCTACCATTGGCTGAAAACACAAAGTCAACAGTAGCAGAAGGTTTTTTTTACCAGGTGGTTTTGATTTAAAACATATTCATAGAGAACCGCTACATAATGCCTTCATAAGCCTATGTATAATCAAGTGACCCACGGGCGGGGTACAGTTTGACCCGAGGATCATGATTTTAAGAATCGTGGTAGAAGTCTGGTATGCAATGCGACATTTACATGCAAAATATCAAAGCTCAAGGTTATGTGGAGAAGGCAAAATGTAATGTTTGTCTATATAAGCCTATGTAATGACAATGATGCATGCCTAGGGAGAAAGGGGAGACTACTCTTACATTTTACAAATGTCAGGATCGCATATTATTTTAAATTAGCTACTTAGTGGCAAACTCAATTTGGAAATGCTAAATTTAGTCCAATTTCATGATCTTTTTGGGTCATTATTTGAACAATCTTCGTAGAGGTCCACTAGGAAATGCTTCATGCAAACTATCTAAGATCTTAGCATTGTGGTTTCAGAGTAGAAGATTTTTAAAGTTTTTCATAAATAAGCTTTTGAAAATCACGTGTCCCCCGGTTGGGGTCAATTAGACCCGGGGTCATAATTTGAACACTCTTTGTAGAGGTCCTTTGGGCAATGCCACATGCCATAAATATCTAAGCTCTGGGCTTTCCTGTTTTTGAGAAAATATTTTTTAATGTTTCCTTTTCGTTGCAATGGCAACCAAAGTCCTGCATGGAATTGAATTATTTGAACAGATATGATAGGGATTTATACAAGTAACATTTCCTCTAAGTTTCATCAACATTGGCCCGCTGGTTTTAGAGGATATGTCTTTTGAAGGAAAAAGTGAACGGACGACGTGCGAAGGAAGCCGGACGGTGAGCGATCCTAATAGCTCATTCTGGCACTCTGTTCCAGGTGAGCTAAAAACCGTCAATTATTCACATGTCCAAAAAGACATGTGTCCGAAAAGGCAGGATGTTTGAAAATAAAATAATGCTGATGAAATTATCTCAGTTTCTCATACGCATTCATTGAACACCTTGTCAATGTAACTATATATGATCTGTGACAGGCTTTTCCAACAAATACAGTGATAAAAATGTTTCTGTGTGGAAAATAAATCTGTTTTGGGTAACAAAACGTAGAACTGGACATGGGCCCGTGTATTTGCTTGTCAGTTGGAAGATAGTTATTTGCCGCATCCGGATAACGTGCATGACAAACTACATGTATACACATTTTATTTAGAAAGCAATGCTATACTACAATTTATCAAAAATACATTACGTGCAAAAATACACACTTTTTCGTACACAAATCTTTATATTCAAAATAAATTGCAATTACATGTACAATAGTTTTTGTCCAATTAGAGAATAACAACTGCTTTTATCGCAGTTCTTCAGGTAACAATTTTAATTTTTTAAAAGAATAAGTATTGGCTAGACTTTATCAACAATTCATATCAGATCTAAAAATTTTGCAAACATATGTGAGAAATGTTGATGAGCCTGGTTTGAGGCAGCAATCTTTATATTTAATATAAATTGGTATTTCAATAGCGTTTGTCAATGAGAAAAACAGTCTTTTATGAGTATTTAAAAATTGTATTATTTAAAAATAAACTATAAAAAAAAAAAGAAAAATCAAAAACCAACAACACACATCTACAATGTTTACTGACATCTTTTATCTGATGATTCGTTCTAAAATACTGTATGTTAATTTAACCAAACATTATATTTTTACCCAAGCTGATGTTTCGTCAAATGCGTTAAAACAATCATTTATCTTATTAGTTTTAATGCGATAGTAAGACGTCTGATTCAATTTTGTTTTTGTCTATCTCAGTAATCAGTAATTTTATGATCATTTTTTTATTATGAAATTTGAAAGAAAATAAACATTACGTAAGCCCTGTCTTTGAAGAGGTATCATGCCTTTTATGTCGTTATAACATCAAACAGTGAATAATCTTAATTGGAGGAAAACCCTATTAATAACGTGCCAATGTGTATTATATTTACAGAAAGGATTTGCGGTTAAGAGGTACCGATTTGTGTTTGCAAACGGAAGATACATTCCACTATGAAAACAACAAGAAACATGGCAATGCCACGAAACCAGGTTTTCCTTTGACTGCCAAATCAAGTAAAACTTAAAAGCGGATTTTCAATGTTAATGTCCTGTGACCTCCCCCTGGAGCCAGCCATGCGGCCCGAACATGCGTTCTGCACGTCATCTTGATGTGGTAAACTTTGTCTGAAGTTTCATCAAAATTCTTCAAAAGGGTTGAAGAGTTACAGAGCGGACGGATTTTCAATGTTAATGTCACTGTGACCTTGACCTTGGAGCCAGCCATGCGGAACATGCGTTCTGCACGTCATCTTGATGTGGTAAACATTTGTCTGAAGTTTCATCAAAATTCTTCAAAGGGTTGAAGAGTTACAGAGCGGACACAATTTCGTTTGACGCCCCCCGCCCATCCGCCCTTCCGCCCATCCGCCCGCCATACCCCAATCTAATAACCAGGATTTTCAAAATTGAAAACCTGGTTAAAAATAATATCAAACAGGGAATGCCACGTACCAAAAACGCAGCCTCCCCAAAACGAGCCCCAAAGCACCCAGAAGTGCACACCACCAAACACACACACACACACACACGACACACACACACAATCATGTACACACACACACATACACTACCAACACACACTAGCATACAAAGCAAACACACGAGGACAAAACGAACAATTAATGGAACACAGTGGGGCAGTTCTAGGCGCAGACTTTAGCATGTGCTTAACCTGAATATCAACATGTAGTTGGATTTTTTCTACTGTAATGGAAACGTAGTGATTCAATATTTCTTACCTGACAAATATAGCCATAAAATGTATTACACTTTTGAGGCTCACACGCCTTTGAGAGTTTTCTTCAAATCAATTATTTATACATGTTTTGACGCAAATCAGGCGCTGGAAAAAGTTACCAGTTCGTATGCAAATTGAAATTGACTCAGTAGACTAACTCAGGTCTCTCATCTCCTTCTGACAAAAATCTATGTATGTAATATCTTTGCTCAATTTCTCCTAGCCTTAATGTGTTCCCAGTTGGTTGTGATGTATTACTTATGGCTGTGCGAAATAAAACAAGTTTGTTTCAGTTATTGTTATCGCTAGATATAAAAAAATCTTTCGTATAGACAGAACATTGATCGAATGATTGTAAGGTCGAGCTGAACCCGCAGAAGCAGATTGGAATTATTTAACGCCTTAAAGCTGCTGGCTCTCAGATTTTGGTAAAAAAAATAAAGTTCTTCAAACTGTATGTAAATAACGAATTTTAGAATATATGGTCATATAAAAAGGCTCCAGTCTAAATTCATTTCACGTATATCTCTAAATTAAAACAAATACGCTTCCAAATTCAAAAGCGTTGCAAACAAACGCTTTTGAAATTTCAATATGAACATATAGTGTAGCGGTGCCGTGTAAAATGTTTTTTTAACCGTAACAGAGCGAGCAGCTGTAAGTAGACAAACGGCATCATCATGGTTTAAAGAGGCATACCGAGCTAAATGACCTCAAACATAGAAATAATAGATACTTTGGAAGTAATAAAACTTAACCTAAAAGTTTCAGCTATATATATTCCCATTTATTATCGATAAAATCAGCGGTTTAAAGTATACTGCAGTACCGTAAACCATTCAACATTCTATATAGAGTTGTATTACATAAAGCCTATATATTGATTAATTGTTGTAAAATGAAGCATTTTTCGCCATAGGTTCTTCTTTGAAATTGTATTTATTTATCATTTTACGTTCATTGAACACATAATCTATGTTTCGAGAATATAATCTGCTATATGTAGGGAGTGCCTCTTTAAAGATTTGATTTGATCTAAGAATTAGGGCATGCATTATACCTTCTTGAGTCGTTTATTATACAGTTTACTGTAAATACGGCAATATTTGTTTCATTCAAGTCTGTGTTTTTGAGAGACTGCAAATAGCTCTGGCATTACCTTGAAATAGCTGATATTTGGAACTTTAGTTGCATTATAAAAACTCAACATTTTGCAGCAAATGCATTATTGAATTTGACAGTGTAATAACTACGCACATACAAAAGTGAGCTCTAGATATTTTTTCACGGTAAAAAGCATAATTAAATTAAGGACAAACTCAAGCGGAAAGTATTATCCGTCGGGTCTACGAAAATTAGAATCTCAACAATAGCATCACATAAATGCATCAGTATCACGGAAAATCCCCACCGTTCTATGCATAAGACAGTGACATCAATATCCACAAATTGAGAGAATTAACTGAAATCAATTAAGTTAACGACAGCAGCTTAGCTCTGTGTGTTTTCTTTTATCCTTTATTTAATATTTACGATATCAAATTTAAAGCAGCTCGCTCTCAGATTTGTGTGAAATAAACAGGGTCCTTAATTCGGACGGTCTGAAATTAACATATTTCAGAGCGAATCATCAAATAAAAAGATTCCAGTATTAATTCCTGTATTTCTGTGTTTTTGAAATAATAAGCCACCAAATAACAAAGCGTTACAAACGTTTTTAAAATTCCAATGGCCAAATCTTATATGTTATTTCTTGTTTTTTGAAGTGGTATATGGGGACATATTTCCCGCCTAGATTTATATTACTCGGGTAATAAATCCCAATATACCCAATAAAAACAAATAGCAGTTTTATTACCTTTCCCTTTTTAAATTTTGCAGAATTCAAAATTCCTTTGAAGGTTCAGTTGAAAAAAAAGAGTTTCTCAAAAATGATATATTCAAGCATAACGTGTAAAGTTATAGTAGAATCAACAACGAAAGTAAAAATCTAGATGGCAATTTGCAATATTCCATTAAAAATGTTGGTTGGCTTTGGTACAATATGCATGTATGTCTTTTGTAGAATTTCAAAAGCGTTTCTAACGCCTTACAATTTGGTAGCTTATAATTTCAAATATATAGGATTCACATTGGTACCTACTATTTGTTCTAAAATATGCTATTTTAGACAGACTGAAGAAACTAATTTGTTTACCAAAATCTGAGAGCGAGCAACTTTAAAGTGTTCGTCCATCTTTGGAATAAAACTACTGTCTTCTATAAAGTACTAGTATTCAGGCTACATTTCACCAATAAATGATGGAGTATTTATACAGTGATTCTTACCATAACAGTTATTCTTTTAGGAAAAATTAACTGACACTGATCATACATGGAATGTATGATAAATCGTAGACTTGTCAGTAGAAAAAAATCACATCTTTTCTCACGTCCGCTTTGTCACGAAAGATAGGTAGGGTTACAATAGGAAACTCACATTTTTACCCAAGACAACGTTTCGTCAAACGCATTATGAATATATTAACTTGTTGTTTTGTGATTCAGTTGTGTTTTTTCTATCTCAGTAATCATTCTAGTACCATTTTTAAAAGATATTTCTTATAGACAGAACATTAATCGAGCGAATACACAGTTCGTTAGTTCGTGCTGAACTACCAGAAGTAGAAATAAGGCAAGTAGACAAACAACATTTAAATGATTTATTTGACCGTGTTTGTGCAGATTTCTTTCTTGGAACATATATATTTCATCGACTATAATTGACTTTCTGTGAGTTCGACAGTGTCACAGAAATGAGAATAAAGTATGTTTATGAAGATACGGAGTTCAATTTACCAGCATTTAGACAGTTTCAATCAATTAGCAAAACTTCTAGTAGAGTGATATTTCATTTATTTAAATTGTAATGTGTATTAACGCTGCTCGTTCACAGTTTCCTGTGAAAAATAATTCTCCAAAGTTATACATATATACTAAAACAAAAAATGTAAAATTAATGGCTGAACTCCACAGCAAAAGTCAGATACACATAGCAATTTGAGAAAATCTGTTGCAAATATTGTTGAGATTGATTTTACGCCACAACTACAGTATATATTTATACTGGAATTTCAAAAGCGTTTTACGGTTTGTACTTTTGTAGAGTACAATCTTAATTATAAAAGAAATACTTTACAGGAATTTATGCTGGAACTTTTTAAAGTTATGGCTCGTTCAAAAATATGAGAATTTCAATCAGTTTGAAGGATCCTGTTTTTCACCCATATCTGACAGAGACAGAGAGCAGCTTAAAATGTTCAATAATTTCTCTTTCATCTAGACACAATGTACATTTCTCATGAAAAACATTACGAATCCATGAACAGTGTACTAATGATAACATCTGTGCAAAAGAAATATTTAGTTATCCATAAGGTTTCCAGGCCTATGGAAAACCTTCTAATATAATTTTCTTACTTTGACAAGTGCAAATTAGTTTAATATACAATTGTATGCTTTCTTTAAAGGGGCACATCCTTTATCTATCATATCTTTTTCTCTAAACATAAACATATGTTTAATGAACGTAACATAATAAATAATTTAGATTTTTCAATGAAACTGCAATAAAGACTTTCTGCATGGCATGCACTATGTGGACATTGACTCAGTTTTGTTGTTATTCTTTTAGGCTTTTTGTCAATCAGCAAGATGTACAATGCAAAATGTTTATCATAAGTACATTCTATACACAAAAGAAAACATTTGCAGTTTCAGACCTATGTGATACCTTTTACTTAAGATATAAGACGCAATAAAATTTTAAGCACACGGTTCTAATGCCAATTTCTTCAAATATCTTTCCGTGAATTCTAATCAAATTTTAAGCACCAGATTCGAATGCCAATTTCTGACTTTATCTTGCCATGGATTCTGCACTTCTGACATTAAACAGTCTAAATACATATTCTTACTTTAAACCTAAATTCAAAATCAATTTAAAAAATGTTAGAGTTTTTGTCCATCTTTGGAACAAAACTACTGTCCTATTAGGTTTATGAAGAACTAAATTTAGGTTTCATGCTTTATTTACCGATCAAAAGATAAAGTATTCGTACAATGATCGTCATAATAACGGTAATCGTTCAAAGTTTCCCGTGAAGAAACATATTTCTACTAAATTCTAAAATATGAAATGAAATATAATGGCTAAAATTAACAACACAAGTAAATCATACATAGAAATTTGAGAAAATCTGTTGAAATGTTAGTTACTTTGGGTTAACGGCACAATTACAATATATAATACTATAATTCCAAGTACGCTTTGTTCTTTGGTAACAATTTACAAGGAATTATACTGGAACCTGTTTAATTGATGATTCGTTCTAAATATGTTAATTTCAGACAGTTTAAGGGACTTTTGTTTTTTCACCAGAATCGAGTTTGTTTTTTAATATTATCTGCTTCATCTTGTATTTTTCTTATGATCTTATGAAAAGTATTATGAATCTTTATAAAATGATAAACTCAGTGCATGGAAATATGAAATTATTCATAATGAGAGTTCATGGCAATGGAAAACCTCCTACAAAAGATATTTACTTTCATATAAAATTTTATGCTTTCCTTAACTTAGTTACGAGGCAGAATGATTGAAAATCAATAATCCTGATCAAATTAATTCGAATATTGATGTAAAATGTTTGCTAAAAGAAACCATTTATTGCCTTTAAAGGAACATATTGTATAACTGATGCCAAACTAAATAACCTCAGCAATATAAATAAAAGAATCTTCAGAAGTATTATAACTTAACCTAAAAGTTTCAGCTATGAATTCCAGTTAGTATCGATAAAATCAGCGGTTTAAAGTATTATGCAGTACCGTAAACCATTCAATAGTCTATGTAAAATTGTTGTACAATTAATGGGTATTGATTATTAAGAGAATGCCTCTATATTGATTAATTGTAGTAAAATGAGGCATTTTTCGCCAAATCTTTTAAATTGTATTCATTTATCATTTTACGTTCATTGAACACACAGTCTATGTTTCGACAACATAATCGGTGTTAGTCCCTTAAACGACGGAAATCGACATGAAATGATAACACTTTTCCCTTTGTCCAAAAGTCCAATATGCATTCTGATGGATTATGGATTTTAAGTTTAAATCAAAAACATCTTTGATAACATATCCCGACCTTAATTTCTTCCAGAAACTTCTTATGAAAAAAGAATTAAATACAGTTTAAGCCTGTCTAAAATACTGACTTACTATACTTAATTCAAATGTATGTAAAAATATGCACGCCAGTGTAAAGCATGTAACGGAACACCTTTCAAAATATTACATATGTTCATGTTTTTTACCTAAAATATTTGTACAAAATTATAATTTTTAACTTAGTAAAAGGCTTTGAGTATTTCTTACCTTTATTTATAACTGCTTATTATAAATATAAATTAAGAGTACATTAAGTACATTGTTTTCAGAAGCATAATATAACGCTATAATACATTCGTTACAATTTATAATAACACATTTGTACGGTATTTTGGTGATTATCTGAATGTTCTGGTCATAACAGAACAATCTGGCTGATTATGCGAAACTCGGCGACCAGAAAAGGCACACGCGGCGTCAATAGTTACTAAAATGGCCTATACCTATTGCCTTTAACTAAACAAAATGAACAGCAAATTAATATAAAAAAATACGTGTTGAAGACAAATACGAGTTTGTTAAAATCAAGCAAATCATAAAAGAAGACAGAAAGTACGGTTATAAATTCAAGGAATGTTTATGTTTGGAGGAAAACACCAATTCCGAGGTATATCCGCCGACAAGACTTGATATGTACATTGCTAGGTATTTTCCAAATACATGTATTAGTATCTCCAGCACATTGTATTGACTAGTTCATAAAATGCATTTACTGAAATGAATACATGACGTATGTATTAAAAAGCCTGGGTATGTCATGTATTATCCTTTACGTCACATTTATGTACTTGAAAATGCTTATTTCGTGTATTGTTAGAGTGTTGGGGTAACGTTTGGAGTAACTTTTTCTACTGATATATGCAAGTAGTTGAGACTGTAACATGTACATGTCTGTACAGTGCGTTCCTTTGCGTTCAGAAATAAAAGATCTTTCTGCCCAATTTCACTTTGATATCGTTGACGTTTGAACCGATTATCTCGTCTGCAGGAAGGAACTGTTAGAATCAAGCATCACGACCAATCGTTACTGACCATAATTGTACTTACACTTTTTCGGGACCCTCTCATTCTTTTAACATTATTTTATATGTATTTTATGTTAACCTACTTGGCGTCCTTGTAGAATCTTAGTATAATTAGTTCCTAGATACTCCGCTTTTTGGAGGATTACCTTGAAGGATTATCTTGGTAAGCCAAAGAGACACTGTAATGAATAAAAGACAATTATGGTATCGACTTTTGTGTTAAACAAAAATGGCACGCAAGAAAAGCAAGGCAAAACCCCGATAAAAAGATTTGTATCAAACCAAATCTAGAATTGTATTGGAAATCCAGAACGACATTTTACCACTTAATGATTGATGACAAATAAACTTTTATTTCGTTTTGTGTATATAAGATATTTGATACAATGTATGATATTGGTAAACTTGTAGACTGGTAAAAAAGTGACAGCACGTAATTCATTTACAGCTTTTCAATACTATCTCTCATGAGACTTTTTCAAATATTAATAAAAACATTTTGAACAATGAGCTAAAGTTATCTCATGTTATAAACAATTATGTTTTCGAGAATGTCTCATTTACGCACGGCGTGCCAATTTAGCGAATTGCTAAGATCATACCAAATATTATTAAACAAGCTCTTAAGATGGTGTAATGGTACTACAACACGTAAGATTAATTAATTGTACCGATTTCTTGACATTTTAGCAAACGTTCGCTTTATTATTTGACAAGGGATATTTGAATTTATTCCAGATTTAGATTGTGCAGACCTGTAATAGACTGTTTATATGTATAGATTTGATTCCGCATATACAAACTTTAAACGCAATAAATAATGACCACGCTTCCGTTGCAGCTGTCTGATTTTAAGGTGCAGCAGGTATTTCCATTTGAAAGTGTGCATGCCATCTAAATAAAAGTTACTGAAAAGTTATTTGTTTTCATGTTTTGATAATACAATGTAATATAAAAATTAGTAAAATGTACACGTACATGTATTCACAAACGCCAGGCAACTGAGAACACATGTATCTGAGATATATATTACTATAATCTAGACAAAATCTCGAAAATGACTTGACTGCTCTCTTGATTCATGATATTTGATTTTTATCCTATGATATTTTCAAAATTAAGCTTGTACATGTTTCCAGGCTGTAGAAAGTCTCCCCTACACAGCAATACTTGTTTCGTGCAAATCTGTGTGTTTGAAACACTACAAGTTTCGGCATTACCGTGTAATAATTGGTATTTTCAATTTAATTTACTTTAAAAGCCACACAATTCACAGTTAATGCATTGAATTTTACACTATAATAACTAAGCACATTTGGGAGAGGACATTGATATTTTTCACTGTGAAAAGCAAATTGATTAAACTAAAGATAACTCAAACTGACAGTCTCCGGAAGTTAGCATGTCAACAAAAGCATCACATATTCACGGGAAAAGTCCCGCCGATACGACAGTGATTAAAATATCTGCCGAATTTACCTAAATCAATTAAGCACTGTTCTGTTTTACTTTTACATTAATTGTACATTCTTTCAGGAGATTCATCAGGATTTTGTTTTGTTAAATTCGAGTATTATCTTTAATTTATCAATTTGAACACATACCAATGCTACGTGGTAACGTTATATAGGCCTGTCCGTAAATATCTGTGAATTATTCACATGACTATATATTTGACATGCATGAAACACAATCACTTTAAGTAATGAATTTCACTTACAGGATTTCCTTGGCATTTAGTGATTTACATTTTAAGTGTTTAACCGTAAATATTTGATAACGTATTTGACATGCTTTACATACATTTATACCGATTTGTATTTAGAAAGCAATGGTGCAACCTTTTCATCAAAAATACAAAACACAAATTTCATAATTTTAGTCCAATACAGATACATTTACAAGGCCAATTGTAAAAACCCGATTTGCTATATCGTTCGATCAAATTCTAAATATTCTAGACATTTTACACGAAATTTAACATTCAACGTCTAGTTTGTAATAAAAAGCAAGAACTGACTTTAATGAAAAACTAAATATATTTACCAAAAGAGGATGTTGTAGTCATACAGTGATCTTAATTTTCAAAACATTCCTTCTCAGAAGATTTAACGGTCACTAACTTCACATGAAATATATGATTCATTGTAGCTTTCTCTGTAGCAAAACAGAAAGATGAAATCTTTTTTCCAATTTTGCTACATCAGCAACGATATGTCACGAAAGATACCGGGTGTTACTGTAACGAAAGATACAGGGGATTACTGTCACGAAAAATACAGGGGATTACTGTCACGAAAGATACAGGTTGTTACCGTCATGAAAGATACAGGGTGTTACTGTCACGAAAGATACAGGATGTTACTGTCACGAAAGATACAGGGGATTACTGTCACGAAATATACAGGGGATTACTGTCACTAAAGATACAGGGTGTTACCGTCACGAAAGATACAGGGTGTTACCGTCACGAAAGGTACAAGGTGTTACTGTCACGAAAGATACAGGGTGTCACAGTCACGAAAGATACAGGGTATTACTGTCACGAAAGATACAGGGTGTTACTTTCACGAAAGATACAGGGGATTACTGTCACGAAAGATACAGGTTGTTACCGTCACGAAAGATACAGGGTGTTACCGTCACGAAAGATACAGGGGATTACTGTCACGAAAGATACAGGGTGTTACTTTCACGAAAGATACAGGCCTGGGGATTACTGTCACGAAAGATACAGGTTGTTACCGTCACGAAAGATACAGGGTATTACCGTCACGAAAGATACCGGGTGTTACCGTCACGCAAGATACAGGGTGTTACTGTCACGAAAGATACAGGGGATTACTGTAGGACAGTCATACCGTTACTAGACGAATATTTAGTGTCTTCTTTATCGATTTTGACTTAACGGTTCTAGAAAAATGTCTGAATCAACTGTGTCTCAGTCATTATTTCTTAAATTACATTTTATTGAAAACTAACATAATGTAAGTACAGTACTTTGAAGAGGTAACCTACAGTGTTTCAAATCGTTATAAAAGAAAGCAGGGAACATCATTTTCAATGTCACATTCTGATACCATTTTACAATCAGACGATACGGTACGTCCCAGGCGCATAATATGTCGTGCCGTTAATATGAATAGACACACGTTACTCATCTATTATGTTCTATTTTTTTAATAAAACATAGTCATTAAGCAATGTTCCCTGACATATAAAGCAACGACGTGTACCAAATTCATGAGACTCATCGTAATTCATGTTGTATTTCACATATTTGATGAATGATGAGCAGTTTCTGCTGTTTCTGGTTACATGTACACGAAATATTCCAACTTCAAAGAAACATACTTTTCTTCTTATCAAGATTTAGATCTACATATTTGTAGATCAGTTTTGACGCAGAACAACTTCTTCGTGGGTTGATAAATAGTTACTTATTTGTATGCAAATGGAAACAATTCAATTTGTTTAGTTATGTTTTGGGAAACTCAGTAGACACATTCGTTCTAACAAAAATCTATGTATGTAAGATTATTGCTCACTTTCTCCTATCTTTGCAGCGCCCAAATTTGTTCCCTGTCGGCTGTGATGTATTACTTATGGCTGTGCGAAATAAAACAAGTTTGTTTCAGTTAGTGTTACTTTTAGATACATTGTATAAAAATATCTTTCTTATAGACAGAACATTGATCGAGTGAACACATACTTCGTTAGTGTGTGCTGAACCACAAAAAGTAGAACTGATTAAACAACTGAAGTATACAAATATCATTTAAATGATTTATTCCACAGGGTTTGTACAAATGTCTTTCTTAGAACATACATGTATATTTTTATCGCTAAGAATCGACTTGCTGTCACTGAAACACAAATATAGTATATGTACCAAAATGTTTAGTAATATCTACCGGGATTTCAACAGGATCAATCAATCAGCAAAACATTTATTTTATTTATCTAAATTGTATAGTTGATAATGTCTCTTTAGATATGTGTTTTGCTTTATCTTATAATTTTCTTCATCGCCATATAAGTTGATAAAAAATCTGTGGATGGCAATATCAAATGATTCATTATGAAAGTTCAATTTAATTTTCTTATTTTGACAAGGGTTATTTAGTTTTGTATAAAATTTACCGCTTTCCTTATCTCAGTTGAGGCAGAACATTAAAAAACAATGAAACTAGTAAGATTTATTACTGCCGTGTGATATTTGCTTGATAAACCATTAAAACCACGGACATCGGCATATAATAATAACAGTTGTTCCATTCGTTCACAAATTCCTAATATGCTTTCTCATGGATTATGGATTTCCAAGCTGCTTGCTCACAGTTTCAGGTGACAAAAATACAATTTTCTAAAATGATATACAGGTAATTAAACACAAAATGTAAAAGTTATGGATGAAATCACAACATAGGTAAAAATCTAGGTACTAGGACTTTTTTATTTGACTATTAGACTAAATTTCATTTTCTTCATTAAAATATGAGAGCGAGCAGCTTTAAGTACATGTTTTAGTTTACACTTATATATTTTAGCTTATTGTGAAGAAAGCTTGTAGCTAATCGAGTCACTCTCGAGTCCGCTTCCAGGAAAAACCAGTACTGGTGTTTAATTAGGCGGTACGGTCGTGATCCCAGTGGGGCTCGAACCTACAACCTCCGGGATGAGCGGCATACACCTCATCCTCTAAGCATAGGTTTTAGATGTGTTTTTGCTGTCTTTAGTGTACAGTAAACCATAAACACCGTTGATTAATATTATTTTACCTTGATTTATAACAGCTTAATATAACGTATACATGTGATAAATATATTTTTCCAAATTGCTGAGAGCGGTAATGTGCCGAGTTGGCATAGGTATGTGTAGACCTTTGCACTATTCAAGGGGTCTACACAGTCTTTAATGGAGATCAATAATACATGTAGTCTGTAATTAATAGCATATTTGTATAAGTTATACGATAATATAAATGTATAATATATATACAGTAAACCTCGGTTATAAGGAACTCGGATATAAGGAACACTCGGTTATAAGGAACAGTTTTCAAATCCCCGATCTAAATCCTTCTTTATTCAATGTAAAAATCCTCGGTTATAGGGAACTTGGTTATTAGGAACACTCGGTTATAAGGAACAAATTTTCCAGTCCGAGAGTACAAAATTCAATGGAAAACACCTCGGTTTTAGCGAACGACTAAAGAATAAAATTATTAAAAATCGGAACGCTGATGACTCAGACGAACGTCGGCACTTTCATGCGCGTTCATGTTATTTGAATAAATTATTTCATTTCTATGATCTTTAGTTTGTTAATTCACGGATACGATAAAAGAAGAAATATATAAACTATCAAAAAGTTTAACAAAGCTAGATCTAGACGATAGAAGATTTAACATTTACTGTACTGAAAAGTGTTAAATTTGTACATGTAATAAGTTTTTTATGTTAAATCTTAAATATGTAGTCAAATATTATTCCTCTCAACAATCTCAAACGAGTATCCTTGATTACTTCAAGAAGTCATAGCCTCGTGCTGGGAAGGAAAGGACCGGTACTAGACTCGCAGCTTTCTCATTAAATTCATGTTCGGCCCGATGTTCAGTAAAATAATGTTCCTATAAAAATTGTGTTCGCTATACAAACCTCGGTTACAAGGAACTAGTTCGCTATACGGTTAGGTACCTCGGTTATAAGGAACATTTCTAATGTCCCAAGCTGTTCCTTATAACCGAGGTTTACTGTACTAATATTTTAGGTCAATGACATCAATGTCAATCTAAAATATTATAATAAACTACAGACGAAAAGTCCATACATTTAGTATATAAAAAGCAAATTTTTCAGAGGTATAATAAAACACGGTCACAAATGTACTTTTCGTGCATTGGTTTGGTTCTCGGGTAGCGCTTTCTACTGGTATGGGCACACGGAATGTATACAGCAGCTGAGACTGTTCAATGTCTTTAGTTGGCTTCCAAATATAAAATGTAATACCTACTTTCCTTTTACAATATATATTTACAACACACTATCTCAGGACGACTCTCTGCCTCTTTTTAACATTTTGATATCAATTGACATCGCTTCATTGAAGTGACTCAGTACAGATACATTTTGTAGTCCGTAGAAAATCGGTATTTTGACCTTTCAGGATTATTTTGTAATCCGAAGAGGCACTGTAATCATTAAAGGACACTTATGGTATGGACTTGGTGTAAAACAAAAACTGAGACACATGACAAGCAAAGTAAAACTCTACTGTAATTTAAAGATTTTATCAAACTAAATCTGGTTATATATTGTATTAGAAACCAAAAACGACATTTTACCAGACAATGATTTATGACGCGTTTTGTTTTAGAATGTGTACAACGTTATCCATCATATGCATTTTAGATATTACCAGATATGTATGATATTGCTAATGTTCAGTTTCAGACTGATCAGATAGTGACAGCGCATGATTTATTGACGGCTTTTCAAAAGATGTGAATTTATCCTTGTCATGATACTTGTTTTTAGCTCACCTGGCTTCGCCTGGGTGATCTTTTCTAATGGATGATTGTCCGTCGACAGTCAACATTTTGATTCAAATGACAGCTCCTCTGAAACCACTATGCCAATGTTGATCAAACTATACAGGGATGTTGCTTGCATGAAGCTCTACAAAAGTTGTTCAAAGAATTCCATTCCATGCAGAACTCTGGTAGCTATGACAACAAACAGGAAAAACTGTGAAACCACAAGGCCTAGAGCTTACATTTTTGGCATGTAGCATTGTCTAGTAGACCTTTACTAAGATTTTTCAAAACAATTGACCTGCGCGGATGGTCACTTAGTTTTACATAGGCTTATATAGGAACAACTTTATAAACTTTCTTCTCTGAAACCACAAGGCCTAGAGCTAGGTTATTTGGCATGTAGCATTGTCTAGTGGACCTCTACCAAGATTGTTCAAACTATGACCCCCAGATCAAAACTGACCCCGCTTGGGGGTCACTTGGTTTTACAAAGGCTAATATAGGAAAAACTTTAAAAATCTTCTTCTCTAAAAGCATAAGGTCTAGCGCTTACTAGATATTTGGCATGTAGCATTTAGTGGACCTCTTCCAAGATTGTTCAAACTATGACCCGCTGTTCAAAATTGACCCCGCCCGGGCGGTCACTTGGTTTTACATAGGTTTATATTGGAAAAACTTTTAAAATCTTCTTCTTTGAAACTATATTGATATTTGGCATGTAGTATTGCCTAGTAGACATCTACCAAGATTGTTCAAATTATGACCCCCGGATTAAAATTGACCCAGCCCGAGGGTCACTTGGTTCTACAAAGACTAAACTAGGAAAAACATATAGTATTGCCTAGTTGACCTTTACCGAGTTTGTTCAAATCATGACCCCTAGGTCAAAACTGACCCAACCCGGGGGGTCTCTTGATTATACATAGCACAAACTTTTTTCATCTTCTTCCCTCAACCACAAGGCCCATAACTTAGATATTTAGCATGTAGCATTGCCTTGTGGACCTTTACCAAGATTGTTCAAATCATGACCCCCGGTTAAAATTTAACATTCCTTGGAGGAGGGGGGTGTTTACTTGATTTCCCAAAGGCTTATATAATGAACCTCTATGAATTATGTTATTATGTTATATTATCATTGGCAATTGATATACAGGTTAGCGATATAGGGCCATTTTGGCCCTCTTGTTTATTTTATTTACCATTATTATCACGTTATTTACAATAACTATTAAGTATCATTCATGTGTTCACTGTAAAGATGTCAAAATGAAACTTTTGCTCGCATTGTTTAGGACGAAGCCTAGAACAGACGAAAATAACGTTATCACAAAACA
This sequence comes from Saxidomus purpurata, assembly GCA_022818135.1. Classification (NCBI taxonomy): domain Eukaryota; kingdom Metazoa; phylum Mollusca; class Bivalvia; order Venerida; family Veneridae; genus Saxidomus; species Saxidomus purpurata. The sequence continues at coordinate 24,556,127 of JAFMSR010000004.1, read as the reverse complement.
TTTCTGAAATTTGTTGAAAATTCTTAACTGAACTAATACATATACATTCTTGTCAATGAATTGTTTACTATGCGGTGTACAAGTATAGATTTCACTTCTACACACTTTAAATGCTTATGTAGAAGCATCATGTTTGCAAGGTGAACGTACGACCTTTGACAAAAATGCACGACATCCAGTTAACATCACTTGCAGATAGATTAATTGCTCTTCTGTTCACTTTTAAATGTGTTCGGAAGTAAATGAACGATTTTTATTCTCGAGCGCGTAAAGTACGCCTCTTTCCGAGCTATAACCCCTACGCATTTTTGTCCATCAACTCATTTTATGTTATTTAAGAACTTTCGCAAAAGAATATTCGTGCTTTGATACTTGTGTTCAAAAGTACTTAAGCTGTAAAATACAAGGGATTGTTCGAGAGATAAAAAGAGCACAAAACGAGTCTGATGTGAACAATATGATATAAATGTAACAAATGACACATTATATGCCTTCTGTCAAACGATTGTGTGTAAAAACTATATCATTGTAACTATATCGTTTGGTAATATGAAAATTTCTTACAACTGTCAATTTCAATTTCTTAATGGAATTTATCAACATGAGTTTATATTTAACATCAACACCGTCTTTTCTGCAACAAGTGTTCTCTATTTATACATTGAGTCAATTCCATAGCTTAAGAAATATCTTGAAATCAAATGACGTTAATGACTTGCTTTAGATATCACATTTGCATGATTAGAGAGAAATTTGTCAGATTGAATGTCTTCGGGCATGATTGGCATTCGATACCGTATTCAAAAAAACATACTATGATTTGAAAACGTTTGGTGAGCAACTCAATCATGGAAACGGATTTTAGTTAAGAAAACATTTTTCAAACATTAGAAATTAGTGTCAATGGCTTATGTAAGCAGAGCTTTGGTGTTTTACCGGCATAAGAAATATTTGGACGGATACTGACTGTATATACTAGGAGACTTTTTAGGTTTGCTACGCTGCTATCGTAACCGTTACGGCGTTTTGTTGACACAGACCGGAATATATCACCTGAAATCATTAACTGTATATTAGATTTAAAACATTTTCATAAATGTTACAATGACTAGATAACTTTGGTCAACAGATAATGATTTCATAATAGTCATGACCACGAAAGGATGCTGCAGGTTTTTTTCAAAATATCCATACAGTAAACTTTTCGATCACAATTTAGCCGATTGTTGAATAGTTTCATAGGTACGATTTCTATGTTCTCTGTATGACATTTGTTGTAAAGATTTCAATTTGTCACAACATGAATTCAACTTTGAGGGGATGCATTAAAACTTTTTATTTCATTTTGAAATAGAACATATGTCGAAGCGTATGATAAAAAGAAGCATTGGTGGCGCGCTTTATCGCTCTGCAAAGTACATATATCACTGCCGTAAAAGAAATTGATGGATAAAATCAAGGTCAGGAATTTTGGAAAAAAAAATCCAGAACTGCATAAAATAGTCTATATTTCATATCTCTACTTTAAAAAAAAACAAAAAAACTAGGCAAAGGTCAATGTCAGGGTAAGTAAAGATCAAAGTTGAAATAAGCATTCAAATATGTATACTATATGGTTCAAATTTAAAAAGTATGTCAGTAGGACAAGGTCAGCCAGAGTTGAAGTATACATCTTAATGCAAAACTGTATAAAAGGTTGCAATGCGGCGGCTTCAAAAACAGAAATAGTTAAATAGGTCAAGGACATTAACAGCCTAATAAAAAGTTGAAATATGCATGCAAAACTATCTTCATAGTTCAAATTATTGGTGTAGCTTCAAAAACAAGAAAGCAGGTATGTCAGTAGGTCAAGTGACCTCTTGGCATCTTACCCTGACATTTGATCAAGTGACCGATGTATCAATTGTCTGGACCGCGCAGTTTTCCTATAACTCTTTATACAGAGACACGACACCACGGGCGTGGTCAATTTTGACCCCAGGGGCATGATTTGAACAAACTTGGTAGAGGTTCACCGGACAGTGCTACATAATAGCTAAGCTATAAATTTTGTGGTTTTGTAAAAGAATTTTTTTAAGATTTTGCTTGCGGTTGACATTGCATGTAATGGAATTCTTTGAAAGGCTTTGATAGGGGGCTTCTTATGTCTATACGGAGGTGATGTTGTTTGAACGAAAGGTTGACGACACACGAAGACGGACAACTGAAACAGCGGGAACCTGAAAGCTCTTCTCTTGCACCTCATGAAAAAGAGTCCTTGCTTGTAGGCAAATTGAAGTGATCAATTTAGTTTATTGCCTTTGAAATATACACTTTAATCTCTCATCTCCATATTACAAAATAATTCTGTATATGTACGATTATTGCTCTCAGCCTTTTATTTTAATGGCACCCTACATTATTCCTTGTCGACTTTGATATATGGTATGTGTCTGTGCGATATAAACAGACCGGTTTTAGTTATTGATAGCCTTAGAAATCGAAAGATATCTTCAACAGAGCATTGACCGATCCTGTATGCACTCTTTTGATTCGCAAAGTACATGCAAAAAGACTGAAGACATTGATTCATCAACTTTTAATATTGATTTACGGTACAATGTAGTTGCAGACACAGAGTTGAAAAGGGGCGTATTCCAAGTTAAATTCCGCCTTACGCTTGCTTTATTGCTTTGCATGTTTAACATAGCATCTTGAATTCATCAATCTTCTATATTTAATTATTTGTTGAATTGTTGACAAAAATAATAAGTATTTTCTGCCACTTGTTAGCGAAGTGTTAACATAAGCAAGGTAGATTCATCCCACGTTTTATCTAACCAAACTTAGGAAATAGATATTTAAGATATTACATGTACGACCATCTTAACTTTCCAAGGCAGTCTTGAAACGCATTTATTTCTTCATTGATCGTAGTCAAATTCAATTTTTCATGTCAGTCCGATTTTGCGCATTGACTTTTATGTGCTGTACATGTAACAGAAGTAAGCTTGATTAAAGTCTTTGCCATGAAACATATTACAAATGTATGTTCTAATCAAAAGGGCTTTCTGTGGTTAAACTTATGATAATAGTGTACTGAATACGCCAGATTAGACAGTAAGCCCTTTCCTGAATACTGCCCAAGTAATCCAATGATTCACAAATCTCATAGGAGATATAATTGTTGTTTCTTTGAATATTTTAGGCGATCGTGAAAATTTTGAAATTAAGCATTCAATAGCAATTGCTAGCGCATAAGATGAAAGTGGATGCCAAAGGAATTCAACAACAGTAGCTGAAATGAAACAAAACTTTTAACTGCTCCGTTTCTCTAAATAACGTTTATAATTGAGATTCCTGAACATATCAAATATGATTAACCAAAGTCTGTTCGGAAAAAAGTAAGTTTACCTTGACCTTTTCAAATGTAATGAACAAAGGTCTGCTCGGAAAAAATTGACCTTTTCAAATATATATAACCAAGGTCTGCTCGGAAACATTGACATTTTCAAATATAACTAACCAACGTCTGCACGGAAAAATTGACATTTTCAAATATAACTAACCAAGGTCTGCTCGGAAACATTGACATTTTCAAATATAACTAACCAAGGTCTGTTCGGAACAATGACATTTTCAAATAAACTAACCAAGGTCTGCTGGAAAACATTCAAATTTTCAAATATAACTAACCACAGTCTGCTCGGAAACATTGACATTTTCAGATATAACTAACCATAGTTTGATCGGAAACATTGACATTTTTAAATATAACTAACCAATGTCTGCTTGGAAACATCGACATTTTCAAATAAAACTAACCATAGTCTGATTAGAAACATTGACATTTTTAAATATAACTAACCAAGGTCTGCTCGGAAACATTGACATTTTCAAATATAACTAACCAAAGGCTGATCAGAAACATTGACATTTTCAAAAATAACTAATCAAGGTCTGCACAGAAACATTGACATTTTCAAATGTAACTTACATAGGTCTGCTCGGAAACATTGACATTTTCTGATATAACTAACCAAGGTCTGCTCGAAAGTATTGACATTTTCAAATATAACCAACCATAATTTGCTCGGAAACATTAACCTTTTCAAATATAACATGCCAAGGTCTAACCGGAAATATTGCCTTTTTCTAATATAACTAACCAAGGTCTGCTCGGAAACATTCTCATTTTCACATATAACTTACCAAAGTCTGAATAGAAACCTCGCCATCTTCAAATATAATTAACCAAAGTCTGCTAGGAAACATTGACATTTTCAAATATAACTATCTATAGTCTGCTCGGAAACATTGACATTTTCAAATATAACAGACCAAAGAATGCTCGGAAACATTGACGTTTTCAAATATAACTAAACAAAGTCTGTTTGGAAACATTGACATTTTCAAGTAAAACTAACAAAAGTCAGCTCGAAAAAATTGACATTTTCAAATATAACTTACCAAGGTCTGCTCGGAAACACTGACATTTTCAAATATAACTAAGCAAAGTCTGATCAGAAACATTGACATTTTCAAATATAACTAACCAAGGTCTGCTCGGAAACACTGACATTTTCAAATATAACTAACCAACGTCTGATCAGAAACATCGACATTTTCAAATATAACTAACCAAGGTCTGCTCGGAAACATTGACATTTTCAAATATAACTTACCATAGTCAGATCAGAAACATTGACATTTTCAAATATAACTAACCACATTCTGCTCGGAAACATTGACATTTTCAAATATAACTAACCACATTCTGCTCGGAAACATTGACATTTTCAAATATAACTAACCAACGTCTGCTCGGAAACATTGACATTTTCAAATATAACTAACCAACGTCTGATCAGAAACATCGACATTTTCAAATACAACTAACCAAGGTCTGCTCGGAAACATTGACATTTTCAAATATAACTTACCATAGTCTGATCAGAAACATTGACATTTTCAAATATAACTAACCAACGTCTGCTCGGAAACATTGACATTTTCAAATATAACTAACCATAGTCTGATCAGAAACATTGACATTTTCAAATACAACTACAAATTCGATCGGAAATCAGATGTTAGTTACTAAAGTGTTCTCTTAAATGCATGATGTTTTTTTAGATATGATTAATCAAAGTCTACTCGTAAGTTCCTTTGAAATTTTCAAATATAATTATCAATAAACTAAATTTTAAGTTTAAGTTTCACCTGACACTTTAAAATATAATAAACCAAAGTCTGATTAGAAACAAAAATAAATTATAATTATTGTGATAAGTGGCTTTGTATCTCGAATCTGATTTCTCCAAACAAGTGGCATTCCTCTGTGCATTTACTTAATTTAATTGTAATTATCAATATAGTTAAATTTACATAATATATTTTACTAATTGACATGACCAGAAAGCAGCGGCATTGTCAAAGAGTTGCTAAGAGTTAATGGGTTTAATAATTTTTGAACATCGTCTTTTAGCAAAATTTGTATTAACATGCATTTTGCCAGTGTCATGAATTAATCGAAAATCGGATAAAGTGTCCTTGAAAAGAATTAATCGTCTTTATTCCATTGACCAGTCTTCTTTTATGCAATTTTGATTTTCATCCCATACAGTAAATAATATTTATACATATGTCAAGAATTTATGTCAGGAATATTTGTAGTTATGTTTATTTTTTCCGTCGCTTCGAATTTTTGCCATATGTTACAAATGCCCCATACCATGTTCTATACGTTATGCATATAGAGTATACCAATCTTCAGCAGTATTATATCTTTGATATAATTTTCGGTCTATTAAATGCTCACTTCCTTGTAAAATGTATCTTTGGCCTGTCAAGTATTTCTATGTGTGTTATTTTTTTAATTATTTCCTGCGTATTAAGATTTGTGAAATATACAGGACTAGTTTTCTAGTAAACATTAATATAAAAACGCTTTTAAACAGATTTGACTACCAGTTACACAATTTATGTATTACTGTCTTTGTCATGTCATTTTTAATAATTCATTACCGGATCGGAGGAATAATTAAATTTGAGCATTCTTACATGTAGCGAACCCTTATGTTCTTATATTTAATTCTGTGCTTCGGAACAGATCTTTCCCATCAGCAAAGTATTTTGTCAGACAGAGCTAACTTGTCTAAATTAAAACAGTACGATGAACAAACAGCATCATTGGTATTGACACAAATTGTGTTTATAACATAGTTCCTTACTACCAAAGGCAATTTTATGGATATCTGTAGCCTTTCTTGGTAAATATTTTAGACAGTAACAGACATGGTTACATTTCATAGTCGAAATATATTTTAATAAGGTTGTCCTACATTAGCGGTATTTTGCATTGAATGGTACCGTTAAGCTAGCGAGACACTTTAATGTATAGAGGACAGTTATAAGAAGAAGAACTTTATTAATGCAAAAATCCTAACAAGGTTCATGAGCATTGCAACAATAAATACATATACAAAGTATATACAATAAAAGTGTACGACAAAATGGCAAACATTAAACAAGTAGAACAAAGTTAAGGCTTAAAGTTTACATTTCAGCATTTAGTAGTATTAATATGATGCTTTGGGAGAGACAATTCATGATCTTCTTTTTAAAGCAAATGCTTTGTACACATACATAGCCAGATTTCAAATTTCTGTTATAGCTTGATCCTGTTTGTATTTAACAAGTTTTAAAGCGAAACGAGCAAAACCTTTTTGTACAATTATAGGATAAAGCTGTACTAACCATATGATGTCTGATTCCACTTACCACAGAATCACCTAAAATAATACCTGATATGCCTAGACAATAACATATAATGTCCTACAGAAATGAAATAAACTCTTGAGTACAAAGTCATTTCACGCTTGGAATGCTTCACTGGTCGAAGCTAAGTTTTAAGGATAAATTAGCATGTGGAGGACCAGCTTGAAACTAGCCATGCGGTTTTTACAAACTTTCTGGCGACGGAGCTAAGGTCAGCAAATTGTAAAATTTCGTGACTATCTCGTTAAGCATATTGACAGTCTAAGAGACTGTTTCACAATCGCACACTTATCAGAAAGCTCTCTGAATCGTAAACTTTGCTGAGACACACGACAGTTTGTGGAGATGTTTATTGCCTTTTATTAACGTTAGTTCGTAATGAGAAAATGCCTTATGCGCAAAACGGAGGTATGAAATTCATTCATTCAACGGAAGTATTGCAACCACAATTCACCATGATGCAAGGTACACGTATTTTAAAATATTTAATTTCGGGATGTGAATGTAACCAATGGCTTTAAATTGACAGTAATTTAAAACAAGAGGGCCAATATGGCCCTATATCGCTCACCTAAGACCTACTTAAAACCATATGTGACGAAACTTCGACCCTGAAAGAGACAATCCCTATAACTTGTGTCGAACTTAAATAAGTTTTAAAGTATAGATATTATTATCATAAGTGAAATTAGCGATTAAAATATGTTGCAGTACCGTAAACCATTCAATACTCCATGTACTGTTGTTATCATTTTACGTTCATTGAAAACATTATTAATATAATCTTCTAGAAGGGAGTGGTCCTTTAACTATATATCATTAACACAAACATTTTCTTTGGCATTTACAATAATTTTGAACAATTATAATACATTATATATCAAATATATTTACACAATTATGTCCCTAGGCTAATATCTACGATTGCAAATATCGACTTTTACTGATAGAGCGGTTTCTAAAAATATTCAGCCGCTAACGAGCTGTTCATAGATTTTCTTACCAGCCTTTCCTTATAATTCACAAAATGCACATCTTTCTGTATACTTCAATGAAGTCTTGATAGACAGATCATAAGTGAGACGTCAACAGTTACGTCATGTAGGAGCTAAAAGCGCATGTCATTTTGCAAATTGTAGTCAATTAGTTCTGAAATCTTCCAGACAAATATTCTAGTCGATAAAACATCGGTTTGTTCGTTTAACTAGCGTCAAGACGATCACACAGAAGATCAGCCTCCGGAGACAATTTTGGCAAGAGGTTATTATATTGACAGTAAGTTTGTGTAAAATGTTGTGTGAAAGGCATTATGATTAGGTATACTACAGTTTCAATTTACAAAAAACACTCAAATTAACGTAATGATATGGATTAGGAGTTTGGTTACATTACATGTATGTATCATGCTGTTCCTATTGAACGTAATGATATATTAAGTGGCAGTAAAGTATGTACTGTTTAAATTATGATCGATAGCCAACGGTTTTCATGTTTGGTACTTTTGTAGTTTGTTGTTAGAGCGAGCGGCGAAAAATGCATGGAGTCGCTGAGAATACATGAAATGACTAAATGCTCACGGATTTTGGCCTTTATTAGGAATATATACTCAGAATGCATACAATCTGGTACATGATACAGTAAAGTCATTCTTGTTAAGGTTTAAGCATAGAATACGTTTCTCTTGCTCCTATAGAAACTTAAACCACAGTACGTTTATAAAAATGACAAATGCACCTTTCCTTTCTTTAGTACACTAAAACAATCGTGTAAAGCGTGGTCAGATTACCCACCTCCTACCATTAACATTAAATGTACATGCTATAAATAAGCGTAGTATTTTCTCCAATGAAATTGCAAAAAATAAGAAACACTTTCTGACAACACTTTTTCGTGAAAATGTGACAAAGACGTAAAAGAAATATTTTAGACCAAATAGATTACAACTATCATTACTCTTTCCGTACATTCCTAATTCTAAATGTGAGAAATTAAAATACTTATGAGACGTTAAAGCCTACCAGACACATATTTCTCTGCTCGACTGTACTTGTCGTGTTTGCGTTATGATGGCTTAAATTGTCTATAAATCAAGCAAAAGAACGTTGTATATTTAAAATGGTCGGAAACCTTAAATTAGTTTTACGAAGTCATACTTTCCAATATAAAAAATCTAAATCCCACGTGCACAATTTCTCATCCCGTAATACGTTTGTACATGACGAAGTTTAGGGACTTCAGTTATATAAGTAAAGGAGCAGTGCGTCCAACAAGAGTTTCGACGTACAATGTATGTACGTACGTATGGACGGACAATAGCAAATCTGTATTCCTCCTTCCCATGTGAGGGCACAAAATATCTTACTTTTCTCTTCATAGACATCTATAGCTATATAATAAGAATTTGGCTATGTAACAGATTTGTTTGAAACTTTAACATCAGATTATTTACACTCATTTATGTTCACTTTGCGCTTAAATTCAAGTAAGATTTTCACTGGAGGTATTTTAAAAAAAAAAATTTGATTTCCCTATCCTGGTTGCCAAACCAAAACAGAGTTATTTTATCATAAGTAAAAATTTGATACATACACTTTGTCTAAGGAAAGATATAAATATAAGACCTATTGTATTATATTTGTGAAATATTTGCGTTAAAATTATATATTTAGATGGAATTCATTTGAAATTCAAGTTTGAAAAGATATTATTACCTCCCTTTACCTATCTTGCGTGCGCACCCAAGATAAATTGGAAATAAATGAATTCAGAAGCTACACGTAGGTTTAAAACTTACATTTTGGTTCAGAATGTTAAAATATTTGTACATCTATCCAATTCAAATGTAAAAGTAGAAATTATACTGAAATAAAAAAGAAATACACAACGTTTTAAATTCTTTCATATTAAAGGGGAGTAATAACAAAATCTTATGAAAGTTAATAAAATGTAAATTTCTGATAGGGCTGTAACTCTATGTAATGGGTCTTTTTGTTCATTAAATAAATCTCTAACAGAATATACAAAAAGTAAAAATTGTCATAAAATGTTGCTTAAAAGTAATTGACCACCTTTAATATATTAAGCAATAACATTTCCAGCGGCGAAGAAAGTAGCAAACTTTAATATTACCATGCAATGGGAAATGTTTAGCAAAAATTTCATTCATTTATTCTCTATTTATATACAATTACAATTTACGATTGAAAAATATCAAAATGAAAACTTGAAAACGATATAAATACGTAAAGGATAGATCACGAGTAGCCGTTGTCCTAGAAAATGTGGAGGCAACCGTACCGCGGCTACGAGTGAGCATTCTGACTAATACCGCAGAAAGTAAAGTGTATGTTTTTCAGTCTTTCACCAAAAACCTCATGTATTCCGTTGTGTTAACTATTTCTGTACGCATCACAAAGCACGGTAAAAGCGTGCAGCTCGGATTTTGAATTTTAAAGCTAGCCTGTGCCTGTATTGACAACAGCCACGATTTATACGTGCAAGTTGTTTGTATTATTACAATTTATGTGTGACAGACAGATGATGGTAAAGGTAGGTGGCGATTTATAACAATATAAACTATTATTATATATGGAGATTTAAATGTATTTGGCTGCCTGGCTAGCTGGCTGGCTTACATTAAAATGGGTTTTAACGTTTTCAGTTTCGTTGGTTGTATTAGAGCTACGCTTACCGAAGCATGTCAACACGCGTGAGCTGTTACCCTTCCTTACTGGCAGAATTTATGATTTAGCCTAAACATTCTAGGCGTGGCAGTGTGACTGCGATGTACTGCTTCATATTTGGAGCCGCCTTTCCTTCTGCTTCTTTTTCTTCTTTGATACATACTTTCCTGCAAGCGAATTATTTCATCCACAATAAAAAAAAGTCCAGTTTTCTACATTGGTACTACATTGTAAATTGGTTAAACAGTAGGATGAATGGTCTGCCCAATCAATGCCGACACTAATGGTATTTTACACAATACGCTTTACACTGCTGGAAGGCATTTGTTACATTTTGAAGCAATATGATTATAGAGTCTGAAAAATATATACTTTCTTGCTAATCAGTTATGCAAGTTGTAGAGATAATGTAATGAATAATTATTTATACTCAGATTGGCTGTTCCATTTTAGAAGAAAAAAGCGCAACCTTTTTGCAACAAATTCATGTCTTGATTTATAATGTTAGACTGTTTTTCAAGGGGCCCTCCTTACATCTCGCAGATTATATTCTTACACAACTGTATCCATGAACTTGAATAATAAATGAACACCTTTTTAACATACATAAAAAATACCTCATTTTAGCACAAATAAACAACATAGATGCCTTCTGTAATAAATCGCTATCCACCCGTCAATTGTACAACAACTTTACACCTACGGTGCAACATATTTTAAAACGTTGATTTTAAGGTTAAGGACTGGACCGTAACTAACTTTAGGTACCGAATATTATCATTTTGATTCTGAAGTTATTTGATTGTGACAAAAGTTTTACTGAGTGCCTTAAAATAATGTTTCGGTATATTGAGGATAATGTCATCCATAAAGCATTTGAATAAAAGCAGACGCTTCCGCATCACCCTAAAATATTACCATATTATATCATGGTCATGTTATATAATGGAAGAACAAGCAAATTAAATGAAGGTATATCCCTCGCCATATTAAGCAAGTAGGTGAAGAAAAAAAGGAAAGTGTACTGGTCTGCCTGTTTCAGAAAAAAAGCATTTTTAAAATTTCATCATCCAACAGGAACCACATCTCCGAGGGGATATTTTAATTCCTTCAAGTTACAGTCGTAAAGAAATTAATTGTTGAAATTAATTAAATCAGTAATACCTTTCAGACAAGAAGAATTCTTAAGTTTTTATATAGAATTATCATATAAGAAAAGAAATACATCCCTTTAAGGGCCTCATTTCTGTAAAAATCCACATTCTGAATTGTAATGATAATTGCCAAACAAAATGGTATTCTGACAAGCATTTTCAAAAGAAAAGCATTTAAAAAATTTCACCACCCCATTGGGGCTTCATCACATAGGGGTAATTCTTTTTTCAGCATCTCACAGTGATAAAGAACTCATTTTTGTGTCGCCCTTTCGGAGAAAAGGCGATACATAGGGATCGCTTTGTCCGTCCGTCCGTCCGTCCGTCGGTCCGTCCGTCACACAAACTTAACGTTGGCTATAACTTTGCCATTTCTTAAGATTTCTTCATCAAACTTTACAATTGTATTGCTTATGACAATAAGGTCATGATGCCACCAAATTTTTTAGGTCAAGGTCTTATTTGACAGAGTTATGCCCCTTTTTTGTACTTAGATTTTGTCACAAAAACTTAACGTTGGCTATAACTTTGCCATTTCTTAAGATTTCTTCATCAAACTTTCAAATTGTATTGCTTATGACATAAGGGTCGTGATGCCGCCAAATTGTGTAGGTCAAGGTCATATTTGACAGAGTTATGCCCCTTTTTATACTTAGATTTTTGCTATAACTTTGCCATTTCTTAAGATTTCTTTATCAAACTTTCAAATTGTATTGCTTATGTCAAAAGGGTTGTGATGCCACCAAATTTTGTAGGTCAAGGTCTTATTTGACAGAGTTCTGCCCCTTTTTGTACTTAGATTTTTGTTATAACTTTGCCATTTCTTAAGATTTCTTTATCAAACTTTCAAATTATATTGCTTATGTCAAAAGGGTTGTGATGCCGCCAAAGTTTGTAGGTCAAGGTCTTATTTGACAGAGTTATGCCCCTTTTTGTACTTAGATTTTGTCACGAAAACTTAATGTTGGCTATAACTTTGCCATTTCTTAATATTTCTTCATCAAACTTTCATATTGTATTGCTTATGACATAAGGGTCATGACGCCCCCAAAGTTTGTTGGTCAAGGTCATATTTGACAGAGTTATGCCCCTTTTTACACTCATATTTTGTCACAAAAATGTTGGTTATTCTGACAAAGCATAAGAGGGCGACACAAGTGTTCTACTGAACACCCATCTAGTTATCAGTTTAATTAAATCAGAGCTATCTTACTTTCAGAAAAGAAAAAAATCAAAGTAACTTAAAAGTGTATTTCAGTAAGGCAATACACCCCCTTAAGTGTAGGGATGGATATCAGAAAGAGTGATCATTAAATTATTTATGCCAATTACAATTTAATTTTGCTAACCGGTTTCAAAGAAACATAATTTGAACGATTTTATATTGAATGTAGAAGAAAATAAAAACTAAAGGGCAAGAACTCAGTAGATACTAATCTGATCTTGAAGAAAGATGTGTATGCACCGCGCCATAATTATCCTATTGTACACTAATAATAACTTTCAAGGAATTGTATTCATTGGTTCTTGAGTAATGACAGATGGACAATGCCGAAACAATAAACGTCCGTCTTTGGCGGGGGTTAATATAAGGTAGGAACACACCTTTACTGTGGTATTAGAAAAAAAAAGACATTAACCTTTCAGATATAGGTGACTTGTCAATTTATGACTAGATTTTGCTATAAAAAGAACTGAAACTGTTACACAGACTAAAAGTTAAATCATGATTGAATATCTGCAATATTTCATCTAATTCATTTGCAATTTGTATCAATCAGTAAGCCTACCGATATCTCTTACATCGTGTACGTGTTGAAACGTCGATACTTGGTATAAAAACACGAAATAAATGTAAAATTGGTTTTATTGTTGAAACGTCGATACTTGGTATAAAAACACGAAATAAATGTAAAATTGGTTTTAAATTAGTCTCACTATTGAGTCTACTATTTGTATTTCGTTATGATTTCATAACTTCATTGGTAAACTCCCATGTGAATTGCGCTTGTTATAGCCAGGTTTATTAAATTCAAAAACTGTTATCAAACATGCAATGGGATTACTTCGGTCAGTAGTCTACTTTACGTTAGATGTAAACAGTCGCACAGGATTTGCTTTATCCTATAAATGCTATAATTTTATATGATAAAGCTTGTGGCGCCTTTTATGTCATAAAATATTTTATCTGCCCAAAATAACGGCATACCGGGTATCCTGAATGATCTAAATAGCGATATCAAAATTACATTATATTGTACAGACTCGTCGGCAGTCATCATATTTTGCGGAAAAGCTTGCGCTTTGTCGGCCGGGCCTCGTGGTTAGAGACTACGCGTGTTATAGAGCAAAACATGTAAGTCAACACGCTTCTATATTCCAAATATTGCAAATGGTTCCGGCTTAATTACTTTAGTCAGGTCTGGAGTGAATTGTAATGAAACTTGGTAGATTGCATGGAGAGGAAGATATTTAAATATTTTTTCTTCTAACTGTGTTTATTGTTTTAAGCAATCATTTTTATTTTCGAGGGGGGGAGGGGAGGCAAGGTCACTTTTACTAAAAAAAATGTTTTCAATTTCTGAGAAAATAGTTTAAAGCAAAAAAAATTAACATGTTTAGGTCAATTTCACAGTTACAGTTACTAAAATACTTTTCTGGTTTAAATTGTTTCTAGCAAAAACAAATTTTTGGAGGTCAATGTCACTTCTCAAATACCTTTTTTTTCGGATTGTTTATTAGATTTTTATACTGTTTTAAGTAAGGGTGTTTGCCCAAGAACACACCTGTAACAGCCAAGTAGACTTTTTTCATGAGGGCCAAAGACAAAGTTAAATTCTAATATTGTTTTATTGGGATGACACTTTTATTTTCTTTTTATTTTTTTTTTTCATTCTACAATTTCTAATGATGCCGTTTTCACGAAGTTCATATCGACTTTTACTATAAAAACTGTTCCTTTCATTGTACAATTTTTGCATCAAGGGGGGCATACGTGTTTTGCAAACAGCTCTTGTTTAGATCGGTACAGGACAATAACAGGTCGTTACCGAAATTCGGTCTTGACTACAAGAGTGCGCAACAAAAAAACTTTAATTTTCTTTTAACGATATAGACAAAAGATTCTGACATTTAATCTACATACATCTGTAATGTAAGAATATAATTCTATTTCAGTTATCTACGTGACGCCTGTTATGTTCTTTAGCGGCGCTTAAAAATCCCATTTGTCTGCACGACATAAAACACTATTGTTCCACTAAACGAAAGATTTATCTGTTGGACAAACATATTACGCAGTTACATACCGGCCATAGAATTTGGTATGTAGCGAAAGGAAAATGTATTTTTAAATATTCTCGTCACTTAATAAACTAGATGCCCACGTGCAACATGTCGGGCTGCCAGATGTCAAAAGCGCTAACTCCTTACCAGGAAGAGATATATCAAAATACACCTAAATTTCGGATGTAACATGCATGTTGTACCACAGAAAAGTGGTCTCGATTTTACTCTACGGCAAGTAATAAAAAAGTTACAATATAAGCTATTTATAGTAACAACAAAGGGAAGTAATTCTAAAAAACAAGGGTAGCTCATGGTGGTGAACATTTGTGCCAAGTTACATCAAAATCTCTCTATACATGAAGAAGAAATGCTCCGATACAAAGATATTTTTGAATTTGACCTTAAACCTCTAAGTGTGACCTTGACCTTAGACCTTGGTACCTGGTTCTTGCGCATGACACCCCGTCTGATGGTGGGGAACATTTGTGCCAAGTAACATCAAAATCCCTTCATGCATGAAGAAGAAATGCTCCGGACAAAGTCATTCTTGAATTATTCTTGCATCTGACCTTTGGGCTCTAAGTGTGACCTTGACCTTAGACTTAGGGACCTGGTTCTTGCGCATGACACTCCGACTCATAATAGTGAACATTTGTACCAAGTCACATCAAAATTTCTCAATGCATGAAGAAGATATGCTCCGGACAAACTAAACTCGGACAGACGCAAGGATGCACGCACGGACGCACGCACTGACGCACGCACATACACCGAACTGCCATTTGGACAACTATACATGTATCGAGCTTTCGCAAGCAGCTGGACAAAAATATATAGATAGATAGTTGTAAAAGTATTTCATAAATATAATTGCTAATTCCATGTTTTAAACAAAAATTCTGGGAATTTTTTATTTCTTACATTTAATCATATAACTAACATGCACATCTTTGATACATTCGCCGACAGATCCGTCAATGCAGATCAAGTACATTGGAAAAACCACACTAAGTCTACCAAATTTTGCAATTGTTTGAAAAGGTGTTTCCCTGTGGTCCATAGTAAAGTCTTGAATGTCCGCGACGTTAATAACGTCGCTTAGAATTGGATCATTTGCTTGTGTGTATGTAATGACGTCAGATAAATGACGTCGCATACAACACCTATGTTGCGCTAATAAGAGTTTATTTTCTTTTTCATGCTGAAGCTGAAGCATACTTTAAAGAGACAATCTATATTATTGCTGTTGAACTAAATAACTTCAAACGTACATGTATATATAAAAGAATATTTACATGTGCCAGTACTTAACCTTACAGTTTAAGCTATACATTCCAGTCATTATCGGTAAAATCAGCGTTTGAAAATATGTTGCAATACAGTAAACCATTCAATACTCTATGGAAAGTTGTTGATGAACAATTAATGGGTGGATAGCAATTTATTACAAAAAGCCTCTATGTTGGTTATTTGTGCTAAAATGAAGCATTTTTCGATGTATGTTGTTCTTTAGAATTGTATTTATTTATCATTTTACATTACCTAGTAGCCTAGTAGACCTTTGCCAAGATTATTCAAATTATGACCCCGGGATCAAAATAAGCCCACCCGGGGTCATTTGATTTTACATATGCTTGTATAGAAAAGGTTTTTAAGAAATCCTCTCTGAAACCACAATGCCTTAAGCTTAGTTATTTTGCATGTAATTGCCTTGATGTCTTCTGCCAATGTTGTTCAAATATTGTCCCCGTGGTCAGAATTTACTACAACCAGGGTGTCACTGATTCTCATATAGACTTATACTTAAGAACAACTTTAAAATTCTTCTTCTCAGAAACCACAAGCCCTAGAGCTTAGATATTGAGTATGTTTCATTGCCTAGAGGACCTCTACCAAGTTTGTTATCTCATGGCCATGGGGTCAAAATTGACACTGCCTGGAGGTCATATGCTATAGGAAAAACTTTAAAAGTCTTCTAAAAAATCACATGGCCTACAGCTCTGGAGCCAGATATTTGGTATGTAGCATAGTCCAGCAGACCTCTTCACAGTTTATTTAAATCATGCTTTTTAGGTCAAAATTGAACACAACCACTAAGGGGGATTTTCCCTTGTCTGTATAAAGAGTTATAGGAGAAGTGTTTTCCCCTTGGAACAAATGACTTCCTTAGCAACCAGTCACTTCCTTAGCAACCAGTGAATTGCCCTAACAACCAGTGACTTTTCATAGCAAAAAGTGACATCCTTAGCAACCAGTGACTTACTGAGCAACCAGTGACTTTCCCTAGCAATAACTGACTTATCTAGCAACCAGTGATTTCCCTAGCAGCAATTTAGTCACATAGAAACTAGGGGTGTAACGATAGTCGATACTATCGACTTATCGCGATTGTATCAGACCCGATAGTCAATAGTCGATAGCAATTTCACACTATCGATACTATCGCCGATAGTCTGGACAGCTATCGACTTTTCTCGATAGTTTTTTTTTTTTTTAACCAGGTTTTCCCACAGAAAAATCCTGGTCATTTTCGTTTGATAAAACTTATGTCGGCGGGCGGGCGGGCGAAGTGGCGTAGACAAGTTCTTCCGTGCACAACTCCTCCTACATTTCTCACCGATTTCAACCATGACTTTCGCAGGAAAATTGTATTATCTGCCCTAGGGAATATTGTTTGGCTTTCTTTAATTCGGTAATTTTTGAAGTATTATGGCCCTTTGTTTTTTTACATGTTAATTCTTCTGTGCGCAATTGCTACATTTCTCAACGGATTTCAACCAAACTTGGTAAAAGAAGTATTGTCATGTAATCAATGGCGCATATATTCCGAACTTTTGTGATTTGGTATTTTTGCCAGAATTATGGCCAACTTTGTTTTTTTCACATCGTAATAGTCTTTTACTGTGCGTAACTCCTATGTAAATTTGCTCAAGGCAATTCAGCCAAACTTTCACAGAAACTAATGTCCCCAAGTGCCACTGGCCCATATAACAGTGGACTTTTGTGAACCTTATGATCATTTTTGACAGAATTATGGGCCTTTGTCTTTTCCAACATAATGTAATATATATATAATATAGACAAAAACTTTTGTGTGTGCAACTCATACATTTCTCCAAGGTACTTTCAAGGATTCTTTTACAGAACTATAATTGTTAACTAAAGAATATTGAATATATAATGTTCTGCCCCTGATACGTCAGCGTCCGTCCGTTGGCAATTTTGGTCTCCTTATTTTAAAAGTATATTATAAAAGGGAGAATACTTGTTATTATAAAAAGCAGAATTACTCTGTTATTACTGTCTATTTTTAGAATAGACTTACCAGTCCTGTATACTTTGGAGTATTCTGTTACAGTAAGATGACAAAATTTCTAATGAGACCAGCGGTTCAAACCCCACACAGAGCAAGTTTTTTTTTTTTTTCTTTCTTTTTTTAAGTAATTTTTGCTCTGAATTATGGCCCTTTGCATTTTCTTCCACATATGTTATGTAAAGACCAGCACATACATTTGCACTCGGCAATAGACTGGAAAATGAAAACCTGGTTGTTGTGACAATTTACTGTCACTTGTTTCATTTTGATCGCGTTATTTACATAAAATGTAGTACATTAATATCCTTTGCCATAAAACTTATGTTTACATTACTGGCTAGCTTATTTATATATACGACGAGGTAATCCGTGGCTAAAACGTCGTTGTCGTCTGACCATCCATCAATCCATGACTTCGCATAGTCAAAAATTTTATTGACGTGTATCTGTTTAATAAAAATGGTTTAGCATTCTTAATTAAAAGTAGTAACGATTATATTTATACTGATTTACAAGTTCCAATTACAGGTATTGGTACAACCAAATTGAATCAACTTGGTAAAAATATATAGTATGTAATAATGTAAACTATCGAAACTATCGTGATAGTATCGCGATAGTGAAACCAACTATTGATAGTCTATCGTGATAGTACTTTTAACTATCGATAACTATCGTGATAGTAAATTTGGCTGCAATAGTCAGCCCTAATAGAAACCAATGACTTCCCCTAGCAGCCAATGACTTCCCCGACTAACAAGTGACTTTTGAGCAGCCTTAAGCATCATTTTGCCAACAGTAGCTTCCCTAGTAACCATTGACACCTTAAGCAACTAGCAACAATTTTGTGTTGCAACCAGAAATTTTCCAGTACTGACCAGTGATTCTTTTAGCAACCAGTGACTTTGCCTAGCAACCCGTGACTTCCTAATTTAAGTGCCCTGATACTCAGGTGAGCGATATTGGACCATCAAGGCCTTCTTATTTTAAAAATAGATTCTTTATAAGATTTTTTCCAACAAACATAATATTACCCAAGTATCTAGTTGAAGTACAAGCCATAAAGATCAGTTTACATGGGTACTACTTTATGAAAGACGAAAAAAATGAAACGGAAATCTGCTTTTTACTAAACAAGATGCTTTATGTGTTCTGCTGATCAAAAGAGTCAATACTGCTCTTTCGGAACGCAATTATTCTTCCCGGAATAAACGACCAGCACATCATACATTCGGATATATATGATTAATTGTCCACTGGTCTGTTGCGGAGGATGATAAATGGCACTAATTTCGATTCCGTCAATTCAACAATGGATATATTAATATAAACCGTGTAGAAAATCACAGTCATTTGTCAGCTGTATTTGACTTTTAACGTATAATCAATGGCGTAAAAATGTTTTCGTCTATATCGGTCTTGATTTCACAAAAGAGTCTAGAATATTCATGTTATAGATATTAATACATGTATCTAGTTTTCTTCATTTATTTAAAGGTGTACAAAATATTGATAAACTGTTTACAAGTTTAGGACCAATTACTATAATAATACAATAATTCACTCCTTTTTGAAATGCCGTAAAATGAATTCATGATTTAAAAATTACGCCTTTTATGCAGTATAGTGTCTTCCCTCGTTTAAAGACAACGTCATGTGTAAATAAATATATAGTTTCGATCGGATGCGATGCAGAGTAGTCGCTTAGATACTGGTATAATGCGTAACCTGTATTGCGGCTGTGCTCTAAGGTGCTTTACTTTTTCTTTTTCTTTACGTTATTCCTGTACGTTACAGACTCAAATCCGAACATCTTCCTTGTAATAAATTTATCAATTTGCAACAGCGCTGTTTTTGCAGTGTGGTTACAGTACATAGATGTTAACTCCAGTGTCGTTTGATATCGGTTATTTACCATCCCTTTGTTTGAGTTATCACGTGGGGCCGCGGAGGTAGCTTGCGTGGAGAGAAAGCTTCAGATTGCATTTGTGTTTGCTAGGATGAAGGTCAAGGTCACTGTTAATTAATAGAAAAACGGCTTGTCCAATATAGATGAAACTTGGCGTGTAGGTAGCTTGCGTGAAAAGAAAACTCAGGATTGTATTTGGGGTCACTGTGGTCAAAGTCAAGTTCACTGTTACTAAAATTAGAAAAATGAGTTCCGCTCAATAACTCGAGTTAGGAGTGACCAAAAACGATGAAACGCGTAGCGTAAGTTGCTTGTGTGGAGAGGAAGCGGGGTTACTTGGGTTAAAATCAAGGACATGTTACGCTGTTACTAAAATAAAAATCTTAATTCTAAAACTGTTCTTATATTTAAAAAATGTTACTTAAAATATTTAAACAAATTAATTCTAAAATTGTTCCAAAAGAAGATAAAAAATATGTTTATGCCCCGAAGGGTGGCATATTAAAAACGCACAGTCCGTCCGTCCTTGCGTCCGCCCTTACATTTTTTCGTGTCCTGGCTGTAACTTTGTCATGCATTGAAGGATTTAAAATTACTTTGCACAAACGTCCAGCAGATCAAGACGACGTGTTGCGTGCAATACCCATGTCCCTGCCTCAAAGTCAAGGTCACACTTAGAGTTTGAAAGTAAAAGAATCCTGTATATATGCAAACATTCGTGTCTGGACTGTAACTTCGTCATGCATTGAAGGATTTTAAAATAACTCGGCACAAACGTTCAGCACATCAAGATAACGTGACCTTAGCAAGACCCAAGTCCCTATCTCAAAGGTCAATGTCACACTAAGTGTTCGAAAGTAATAGAATCCTGTATGTATGCAAATATTCGTGTCCGGACTGTAGCTTTGTCATGTATTGATTGATTTTAAAGTAACTTGGCACAACTGTTTAGCACATCTAATCGACGTGTCATGTACAAGACCAACGTCCCTACCTCAAAGGTCAATGTAACACTTAGTGTTTATAGGTAATGGAATCCTGTATATATACATACATCCGTGTCTGGACTGTAACTTTGTCATGATTTGTAGGATTTTAAAGTAAAATCGCACAAATATAAGGATCTTAGAATTACATGCCACAATTGTGGAGAACATGGAGAGGACACAGACCGTGAGACACCTCTTTTGGGGGCATTCGTCACTTATAAGGAACACCTCTTTTTTGTTTCTTTTTTTTTTTGGCGGGGGTGTTATTGTTTAAAAATAATTCTAGAATTGTTCTGAAAGAATTACTTGTTTTGGGCGAGGGGGGTCATGGTCACTGTTTTGTTTTTAATTTTCTTTAATTCTCAATGTTTTGTCATATTACATTTTACCTTTATGGTCAAGCTAATTTGGTATTGTTTTTAATTCTAGATCTACTCGATTGTATTAATGACACATATTCACAACTTGGTTGTCTGGTCCATTTAATAAAGCAGCTCTATTTATATAATTTCAATAACAACATGTGTAATAGCAGCTTTCCTCGTTAGTTGTTACTTAATTTTGTTAGTTGTAATGTAAGTTTTGTAGCAAAATCTAAATGTACATTATGTTTCTTTTCACCGATAATGTTCGTACACCGAGATCAAACATTCTTCTGCACAAACACAGAACTTCTTTTGCATTGAAATTGTATGTAGCCAGCTATCTGTATGATACATCCTTCAGAAATAAGTAACACGACCTACTCAGCACTTGAACATAAACTCCTCTATTATTTGACTGTTTTATTATTAACATCTTTCAAAATGTATCACACACATAGAATACTTAATTTACGATAAAATGCATCTATGTCGTCGTGCAACTGTCTGACACTGCGTAATTCTGTATAGGAAAAGTGACAACCCAACTGCATAGAGAATTGAAAATAGTCAATGTATATGTTTTCCAAACTATCTAGCAAACATTTCCAACCTATTTTTAAAAAAAAAACCTGAAATAAACTATTTTGCCATAGATAAGAGAGAACAGTTTTTTTGTCGAGCCGCTTGCGAAAGCTCGATATAGTTGTCCAAATGGCGGTTCCTTGTATGTGCGTCCGTGCGTGCGTCCGTCTGTCCGAGTTTAGCTTGTCCGGGCTGTAACTTATCCATGGATCAAGGGATTCTTGAATAATTTGGCACAAATGTTCACCATCGTGAGACAGAGTGTCATGCGCATCAGATCCCTAGGTGTACGGTCAAGGTCATACTTAGAGGTTAAAGTTCAAATTTCAGAATGACTTTGTCCAGAGCATATCTTCTTCATGCATGAAGGGATTTAAATGGTACTTGGTACAAATGTTTACCATCATGAGATAAAGTGTCAAGCGCAAGAACAAGGTCCCTAGTTCCAAGGTCAATGTCACAGAGGCCAAAGGTCAGATATAAGAATAATTGAAGAATGACTTTGTCAGGAGCATTTCTTCTTCATGCATGTTACCTGGCACAAATGTTCAACACCATGAGACGGAGTGTCATGCGCAAGAACCAGGTCCCTAGGTCTAAGGTCAAGGTCACACTTAGAGGTTAAAGGTCAAATTCAAGAATATCTTTGTCCGGAGCATTTCTTCCTCATGCATGGAGAGATTTTGATGTAACTTGGCGCAAATGTTGACCACCATGAGTTACCCTTGTTTTAAGAATTACTTCCCTTTGTTATAACTATGAATAGCTTATATTGTAACTTTTTTATTACTGGCCGAGCAAAATCGAGACAACTTTTTTGTGGTATAACAAGCATGTTACATCCAATATTTAAGTGTATTTTGACCTATCTCTACTTGGTAAGCAGTTAGCCCTGTTGATAGCTGGTGGGATCGACATGTTGCACGTGGGCATATAGTCTATATATTGGTGCAAAAACACTCCAAAAAGGGAAACAGGAGCGATGGCCCTCTGTTGGCGAAGTGTCGGAGAGCATGGTTTGTCTTCTTGCTTTTAATATTATTGTGTTAACCAGCGGCAGGTTTTCCAGAACTTTCGGTGCTTTGATTGTAATTTGGTACATGTATAGCGAAAATATAACTTCATAATTAAAGCATTGAAATGTTTAAAATATTGACACTTTCATCTAATTACTTTTCTATGTTCGGAACATACTGGGATAATGCGAAGAAAGACATATAGTTACCAGAATACCAGGCAGTGTCAATATCAGAGTAATTTACGGACAAAACAGCTGAAGAACACATCGTTCTGTTTCAGTGATAATTGCCCAATACGCCACTAACAATCAATCGTTACGTATAAAGAGCTCATCTAAAGAACGCATTCGAGAGCTGGATAAAACTTACTATTTGTCCATGTTTTTAAATACTGCGACCGCAGAACATTTCATAGATGAATCCGATCACCAGAGACACCTATGGCAGACGACAGTGCCGGGTCGTGATGATAAGCCCAATCCTGTCTAAATTATTAAAGCACGATACTGCAGTTTTTTTATTATAGCCATATCCCTCACGTTTCCAAATTAAACATGATCGCGGAAACATACATCATTGTTTTTAACAATGTGTCACGTGACACATTGTTATAGTAGGCAATTTTGAAAACGACTCAGCGGAGGGGCTTATACGTTTGACGCTGGCCGGAGTAAGCCGGGGTACGCCGGTATATCCAAACCTCATTGCTTAAAAGGCGCCGAT
Source organism: Saxidomus purpurata (assembly GCA_022818135.1). Lineage (NCBI taxonomy): Eukaryota > Metazoa > Mollusca > Bivalvia > Venerida > Veneridae > Saxidomus > Saxidomus purpurata. Next base: position 24,532,340 of record JAFMSR010000004.1, on the reverse strand, counting down.
TTCATTCTAGCTTTTTGAAACGAATAGAACGGCGTACGCCTGATGCGTCAAACGTATAGCCCCTGACAGTTTGAACAGCCATAGGTTTCTCCTTTCGCCTGCAAAGTAGATCGACTTTAGCTGAAATGCGTGTGGATCGTGTTTGTGATTTCGACTTAAAAATAAACTAAAACCCGTTTCCGTTGCGTAATACACGTGTTAATGCTTTAAATCATTGTAACACTAATGTAGGCAAAATTCAGAGTATTTGAATTACTACACCATCAGGCAGATTCAGGATCAAGTCTTGTTTTTGGCATCCCGCATGTATACATGTATTATGGAAATTAAACGTAATCGAGAGGAGTATTTGGATCCGACATTTCATACAATGTGAACATCCTTATTTCCATTAGTAAAATTACATGCGTGCTTAAACGGAAATGGATAATAAAAGTGGGTTTTTGTTAAAGGGGGAGGTATTATTAACATAAACGATGAAGTAAATGAATGATACAATGTATTCGGTTTTAATTGTCAGATTTCATCAAATGATTTTAAATCCATTCGGACTCGAAAAGCTGCATTGAATGACCACAAAACAGCGACCGATAGTGGCGACCCTTAACTTAGCGACCGATAGATCTTATTGAGATATGCTGAGTTACTCCGCTTGAGTTAACGGTGTAACCGGTGAAGAGGTTAAATAACTTCTGTTACCTCCAGAGAGTTACAACGTGTTTACTGTTCGTTTTATAAACAATAGAAAATGATCCTAGACGAGAAAGAATGGCCTTCTTTGGCCAAGGCATGTTTGGTAAAGTGTTGAATTACATAATTGAAATCACTTAAATATTAACTTATCATATTTGCAGTCTCACGTAATTAAAAGCTTGTTTTTTTAATATTTGAAGAAATGGATTGCTTTGCATTTACTAGGCAATTTCCCCAGACTTTTTCCAACTTTACCGGTTAGTTTGTCTAGATCATCTTGTAACATAGTGCAACCTGTAAATATTTTGAATGCTCGGATTTAATTGAATATAGGTAGGAAGTGTCTCCTTGTCTGGTCCCTGGAATTTTATTGAGTGAACCAGACTTGGAGACTGTGCCTTGTATAATCATGAATATGGTTAAAAAAAAACATTTATCCCATAGCAACACAATTTCATAGATAGTATGTAATATGATCTCCAATTTTTGATCTCGTTCATTTGTTATTTGTTCGCTTTTTTGTACGTATGTTTTGTTACAATAGTTTATTTCATTTAACTATATTTTATATATTTAAAATATCATCTTAATATCTTGCACCTATTGATATTCCAATGCCACAAGTTTTTCAAAATCCAATGCCTCAGTCTGTCCCAACTGACTATAAAGGCTGTAATTCTCCTACATGGATTGATTGTGATTGCATTCCGTCCGTCTGTCCGTCAGTCCACCATTTCCTTCAAATGACATCTCTGAAACCACTGGTCCAATGTTGTAAAACTTTGCAGGGATGTTTCTTGCATGAAACTCTATCAAAATATTCAATGATTTCCATTCCATGCAGAACTTTGGTTGCTATGGCATAAAATACGAAACAATTAAAAAATATTCTCTAAAACCGCATGGTCAAGAACATAGATACTGTTAGCGAGGTATCACTCATTTTGCAGAGGACACATTGTTGTCAGCACTTTCAGTGCTTTGATTAATCGAAGTTGCTAAAAGATGCAGCTTTTTCGCAAACATAGAATTTCAAATACGAAAATATATATTTTGGTCAAACTATGTGTTGAATAACTAAAAAAGTGAGCCTATCATGCAAATAATTGAATTTGTAGATAATTAGCAAAAATGACGATTAGAATGTTTCTATTTTAAGCCAGTTTGCACACACCACCGCCTTTACATTGAGAACTTCAGTACTTTTATTATGATATCATTTTACTCCTATTAGTTATATGTAAAAAGCAAATGTTCTTAATGTTTTGTTGTCAAGTTTCGATGCGCTGACAGAAAGTTTTATTACCCTTCAAAATGTGCATATTGAATTATGGCCTGAAACGAAGCTGAATAGTTAGTAAATGCTTTGAAACGATGTAATAAGTGAGTAAATGCTTTGAAACGATGTAATAAGTGAGTAAATGCTTTGAAACGATGTAATAAATGCGTAAATGCTTTGAAACGATGTAATAAATGAGTAAATGCTTTGAAACGATGTTATAAGAGAGTAACTGATTGAAAACATGGAATAAGTGAGTAAATGATTGAAAACATTAAATATGTGAGGAAATGCTTTGAAACGGTGTAGTAAGTGAATTAGTCTAAGCGAATCCTCTTATCTAAAGACGTGAATTAAATTGCACGTTATAGAAAAAGATGAATCTCTATTTTTGACCAGAATCATAGTCTAAACAATTTTAATTGTTTTTCTCTATATTCATTGGGAATAAAACTGTAATACAGATTCATATATTTTGTTATAGCTTTAGCAATTTTTCTAGAAGTGTAAATCAGTGATTGATATCTTTCTTAAAATTATGATGATCACTTGGAAGGATAATATAACCTTAAGGTAACTTGCCCCGGAACAAAATGGCCACCAGTGAAAACATGATGATATCACTAAAATGTAGTCTGGTGGTCTTTTGACATAATACACAATCAAATTACTGTTATATAAGCTTTTAGAACCTGTATTAGTGTGTTTTGTTGCAAATATTGTTAAAACATGTCATTTCAGTTCTTGGGTTGACGAACAAAGGCTCTGTGACAGATTCAGTGGAAATAAAGAAACTAAAACATAGTTTATACCATATAATCAACATACTCTTGTTGTAAAATTTTTTGTTTACCAAGCCATATAAAATACTGCAAGACGCTCTTATTGTCTTTACATATTTTTTCAAATTATGTATTTGATACAGAAAAATTAAACAAAATTATGTTAATAATGGTGTTAACTATGTTTTAGTTTCTTTATTCACAGAGTCTTTGTTCGTCAACTAGCAAGAATATGTTTCAAAATGTATCCGTTCTTTATAATTATTCACTGATTTATAGTTCTCTTTACATGAATTATTAGTGTCAGTATACTACAATATTATGACATCCCGACCAAAACAAACACAGTATACATTAAAGGGAAAAATAAAAATTGAAAAAAGCATGCACCCACCCACTAAAGACAATAGTGCTCTACCTTAAGCCATAACTCAAGCATGTAGACTTCACAGTTTAGTGATGTGTTATAAACTGTTGATGTGTAAGATTGAAAGAACAGCTCAACTATTTCTATGGTCGAGCATCTGGAGGAGACATTGAACTAGTAAATAGTGCAGGTTTGAATAATTTCATCATTTGACTTTGTCAGGAAACTTGCAAAAAATTGGATATTTTTCATGTAAGTAAACCCAAGAACTGAAATGACATGTTTTAACAATATTTGCAACAAAACACACTAATACAGGTTCTAAAAGCTTATATAACGTAATTTGATTGTGTATTATGTCAAAAGACCACCAGACTACATTTTAGTGATATCATCATGTTTTCACTGGTGGTCATTTTGTTCCGGGGCAAGTTACCTTAATTAACATGTGTAAAACAAGTGCGGTTGCTTCGTATTGATTTTATCTTGGACTTTCCGCACTTCGTAAGTGCCTTAAATCAGGATGGATCGCTTAAGTGAAAAATATACACTGTAGAAAATGCATTTGGTTTTTAAACGGAAGTGAAGGATAATGTCAAATTGATACATATTACATTAAATCCGTTTATTCCTTTGAGTACATTTAATGTTCTAGATGCAAGTAGTTCTATTAAAACATACAACAGGGAGATACATTTTTATTGTGTTTAATTCTGAATCGCTTTCCTTAGATATTTAACCAAGTGCATATCCTTGCAACAGTTTTAATTGCATTTAGTCTACAATCTGCAAGACAAACCAACACTTCTGAGGATCGTTTAATTCAGTAAGAACTAGGACCACTGAAAATGGTTCATTTAAACGCATTTGGTTTGTATAATATTCGCATTGAGGCAAACCATTTATTCTGTGTATTCCTTTGGGTTCATTATACATAAAAGAAACTATTTTTAGATATGTAAACCATATGAATGATACACTTCGTTCTGTATTGAACAGCTTCGATTCGGTTGTTTACTCTTAATATTGAATTATAAGATATAATTTGTAGATCTGTTTTTCAAGACAAATAAACTAATCTTAACCTTCGTTTTTATTTACTGTTGGCGATTTTGTTCACAGCAAGTACACAAAACATGTAAATTACTGACAAGGACTGTATATTTTCTCTGATTCCACGTCTGAAAGGAGAACCAGCTGTAGCTTAGTCACGCTTGCTCTGTTTGAGTATGAACTTGACTAAACAATTATCCTGTATGGAGTATACATAATCTGTCAGTAGCATGAAAACATACTACCAGTGTATAAAATAGGCTAAATGTAGGTAAAAATGTAAATAAGTTGTTTTGACAAAAAATGTCATTGGATTTCAAAATGCCACTGGTTTATAATGAATCCTTATCTACCGACAAATTGTAAATTAAATGTCATGAATGTAAATGATGATTTGATTGAACTACAACAAACTTTGCTTATATTCACCAGTATTTGTTGCAATTTACAGCTACATCTAAAGAATAGTGACGATGTTTTTGTTATTGTGTTTATGTTATTTACACATGCACAGCCTAACAGATAATTACGCATGTGTTTTCTAAAACAAGGATTAGCTTGTTCTGTTAACAGATACAGTAAGGTGTTGTTGGAAACAATTTGTCTGTCTTAATGAAAGTTAACTTTATTGTTGGACGTCTTATATTTCTTTCCGATTTCAAAAATTCGCTAGAAGGGTCCCTTGTGTATTACATTTAGGTACGAATATGTATATCAAATTAAGGAGGTTTTATTATAGAGTGAAAATAAAGCATGCAATGGGATAATTTTAAGACATTCGATTTATTTCATTGCAAGTCTATAGACAAGGCAGACCTGACTGTCTGATTTGTAAATCACCTTCAAAGACCATTAGTTTAGATCATCCTTTTGAATGGTGCTTACTATCTCCTAAAACACGATAAAGGGAGATGATAATGAACATAATGCTACATCTGTTATGCCAAACTGTAAACATATAAAAGAGAAACACATTCATTATGCAACAAGTAAAGAGCATCACAGACACAAAGCAGCAACGGCCAAATACTCAGAAAAATGCCAGTTTAGTCTGACAGGTCTAATGCTAATTCTGAAGACGTTGCCATAATGTGAAATTAAGGCATTTCTTGCACATTTGGTAAACGAAATAAAACAAAACCCTGTCTGTTTGACGTATGAATTTAGTTAGTAAGAGGGAAGTTATGTAAAATAAGTTTTCCTCGTTTGTTGCAATTAAATTGCGTTTGTGTTGTGTTAATTATACTCATTATCTAATTACTTAGAAAAGTGTAAGTCTGAAGCCGAAGCATGTCTTATCAATCTGGATGCGAAAGTCTCATTATCAAACGGAAGTAAGTCTTTATTTGTATCAGCTGTAGCACAAATTAAAGACGGGCTTAGTTGACGCTGCATTCTTAGCTTTATTCCATTCCGTGTTTTGCCATGCCCAAATATGTAAGACTGACTTTTCTAGGAAGGGATTTTATGAACACCCAACTGGAAGCACACGACCACACACAAAGGACAATAACCAACTACATAGCTAAATCTTTCATCAGAATTTGTTACCAATGCTGCCAAGCTTTGCCAAAGCTTATAAGTATCATACTATGCGGATAAGGATCTCTCTTGTGACAAAACCAAATCAGTTTCTTTAATTTGCTTTTATATTGCAGACAAAAGTTTCTGACATTTCATCTACACATAACAGTAATGTAAGAATATTGCTCGATTTTAAGTAATCAACGTGACGCCTGATCTTATTCTTTGACGGCTTTGATAAGCCATATTTGTCTGCGAGAAATAAAACAAGTCTGTTCCAATGAGTTATTTTTATTGATTCTTGAAATAAAGATTTAACTGTTAGACAGAACATTTGTCACGCTGTAAGACATATATATATATATATATCCTTGCATAGGACGATAAATAACAATATTACCATAATTTAGGGCGTTTTAAGGATTTCAGTGATTCCGTTATTTGCCATGTTTTTCTAGTTATGGCAACTTTGAAGGATGTTACATCTATTAGGTGTTGTTTGATGAACAATTTGAAGATATTTATTTATTTACTTTTTTCCAAACTTTAATGAATAATTTGAAGAAACACGTTTTTATATACTTCGGCTGTCGCCTATCAGAAATTATATATTTAACGAAATATGGCTAAATATATACAATGCCTTTAAAGAAGAATTGATCAGGCTTTTTTATTACGTAATAATTTTATTTCGGATACAATACAGTCATGTAAATACGAAAAAGATGTTCCAAAGAACAAAATGTGAGCAATCTTTTGGTAATAACACGATATAATTATTGTAATAAAATCGAAATAACATTTCGTTTTTTCGAAATGCTATAATCTTGATTTTACAACTGCTCGTGCACAGTTTCCGGTGAAACAAATAAAAAAGATTTGCTAAGCATAAAATGTAGAAGTATTGAAGAACTATTGAACATGTTAGTTAGCATAGTTACAAGTCAGCGCTATTTGTTTATACTGGAATTTCAAAAGTGTCTGCAACTCTTTATAATTTGGTAGCGTATAATAGTAGAAATAGTTTACAGGAAATTATACTGGAACCTTTTTGTTAGATGAATCGTTCTAATATTTGTCAATTTCAGGCAGTTCAAAGAAGTTTAGGTTTTTACTAAAACATTGAGAACGAGCAGCTTTAATGCTGTGGTATTTTCAAGAATGTTCATAGTTTGCGTGTTCACGGTTGTATTATTGCAAATATTACTCGATTAATGCATGCAGGATGTTCTAATGTTCGTGTTGTCATAGTATTACTACAGCATCTCCACATTATGTTACTCAGGTGTCCCATGTTCTGAATAAGTTAATGAGTTAAAGACGGTTCTTGGCGTATAAACCTAATCCCTCTAGGATACATAAACAATCATGTATTGCTTCGAGCAATTTTAATATTTCATTATCGGCGATAGAAATGAAGAAGTTATATTTTAGGATACAAATCAAGCACGAGAAAGATTGTTACGTATGCTATTTTTAGAACTTAATTGAGACATCTGATAACAAAATACGATATTTTAATACACTCAAAGATGCTGTTTCCAAAACAAGTGTCTGCAATGCGTGGGGAATGTGCATACTACCGCTTATTAAACTTTTTGTATAGGCAGAAAGAAGAACAATTATAATTATCATTTAAATAGACACTACATACAACAAGTGTCATATTAGATAAAAAGCCTAGAACCAACATAATACATGCCAGCATTATTTCTTAACTTGAAAGTTTAAGCCGTTCATTCGAGTTATTATCGACATAATCAGCGTTTTAAAATATATTGTAGTACCGCAAAACATTCAATAATCTTCGTAATGTTGCTCTACAATGAATGGCTTACTGGACAGCAGTTTATTAAAGATATCTGGATTGATTGTGGTAAAAAGAGGCATTTTTCTATTATGTTGTTCTTTAAAAATGTATTTATTTATCATTCTGCGTTCATTGAATAAATAATTCATGTTTTAAATTTAATCTTAGATGTAGGTAATGCCCCTTTAATTAGGATATATATTCATATACTGTCAATCTTTTTATTTGCAAGGTGTTTATTTAGCCATTTTAATATTTCGATTTACTCCAGTAGAGTCCTATAGAGATATAGAGATACAATGTATAAACGGCATTACAATATCAGATCTTTAGACAGAGACTTAAAACAGCTCGATGATGCATTTTCGAGGCTTTTCATAATCGAAATTAGCGAAAATAAAAAGCTCTCAAATACAGCGAAGTTTACAGTAGTTTCTAAAGAATTTCAATGGGAGATACTGTTTTATTGTCGCATTTGCGACTTGAATAATGAAGTAAATTTTACGGCAAAACTGAACATTTTTATTTAGCAGACGACAAAATGATTTTAGAACACTGGTACATGACCTTTTAGATAAAATTCTTGTTATCATCATACAATCTAGTTGCTTACTGTTCCGTAACATTCACTACAACGCGTATCATGCAGTTCATACAAATGTAGAATTGGTACACCTGCGCAGGCAAACAACACGCTCAACAAATATATTTAGCGCATGCCAATTTGATTCACTGTATTCACCAATATTATGTATACAGATACAAGTAGAGTTCTCTGTGCAGCATCTGTCTGCCAAGATACACATAACGTTTTTTTGCTCTCTCATGAACTAGATTTAAATCTAATAATTTCATTTCAGACCTAGAGATGCTGTGGATTTCAATTAGCGCCGAGCGTAACTTGAATGTGTTTAAAACCACAAAATGTGATGGATTGCAGTTTGTGCCAAGTTGTAACTAGAATGCTTGTTGAATACTACAAATTCTGATGGATTGTAACTAGATCCGATGGTTAACTAGAATATTCGTTCAAAATCACGATCTTCGACGGATAGTTATTAGTGCCAGGATTATTTGGATCGCATCCTAATGGAGAGCCTGGTACAGAATGAGGAGGATTCAGGGTAGCTATACCTTTTATATGCATCATTTACTGTAAATCATGAAATGTTCGCGAGAACTTTATCTTCGCGGTTTTTTACTCGATAATTCAAATTCTCCGGTAATTACCAATTTCCAAAAACACACGTGATCGCTTGTTCACGAATTCATCATGATCTTGTGAACTGACCAGGAGATCTAAAATCACGAACGTTTTGTCTCGCGAATTCAAAGTGATTTACAGTCTGTCATTAATCATGATTTGAATCAATTGGATCAAATAGAATTTTTGTCATTTTGTTCACATCGAACTTGTTTATATATTCCTTAAAAAAGTTTTCGGTGTTGTAATATGTGTATGTTTAAAGCCAGAAAAGGACATTACGGCATCTTTCAATTTATAAAACAGCTTTTATTAAAATAAAATGTGACCATAAGCATTATATATGAGAATTTACTATCGACATCGTTAAGACTTTACAATAAACGTGATACAGACAAACTAAAACTTGTTGAAAAATACTTATACTGACACACAAGATAAAACAATAACTAGCGAGAGCTGCAGCAATGTTACCAACATATACATCACCAATGCCATTCCTATTTATTTTATTTGGAGATGAAAATAGCCAAACAAAGCTCGTTTAGCTTTCAGGAGCACTGTATTATGCATATTAAGTATTTTATAGGATAACAAACCCATATAACGTTTTGTTTAGTGATGTAGCGTCTAATTTCTCAAAGCTTTAAAATACAACCCTTCCAAACAATGGTGTTCTATGATACACAATTATTATAAAACACATGAAAACATGCTATATCGTGTAATGTCTATTTTAGTGTGTGTATCAGTTAGCAAGAATAAATGACAACTTTCTTTTAACAAAGTAATTTTACCTTTCCTCAGAAACTCATTTTGTATTGCATGTTTTCATGTACAATCACATAAAAATGAAATATACAAGTAACAGACAATGCCATTTTATAATATGTGTTTTGTTTTTATACTCTACATTCATTGAAAAGAGACGCTATGAGTAAGTTTTCACTGTATATTTTGTAACTTGTGACTTGAAGACATGTTCCCGAAGACATAGACACGGTTTCGCAAAATATCCTGACAACATCTAAATGAGTATCCCTTCAGACATATTCGATTATTTATAATATTTTAATCAACTATCAATTAGTTTAATTATCTAGTTTATATTGGCTGTGTATACATGTTCGCCAGAACCATAGCTTTACTTGTTTCAATTTTATATACCTTGATCTTTGGATTACGTACCTTTCTCGTACACGTTCCAGAGCTATTGTTTCATATCTTACACGAAATGATTCTTACAGTTCAATAAAAATGGTACAATGTTTATTGTATCAGAAGGCTGTTTTTGATTTAAATCCGATGTCAGGGTCATTGGTAGCGCTGCATGTGCTAGGATCTTATATAATTACTTGAAATAAATCCCAAGATTGTCTGTGTAGGCCATGATTTCTGAGAAGAATATCTTTTTACATTTGCTTATGATTTCTTGCAATATTTACAATCAGCCTGTAGTCAAATAATGTTTCAAATGGATGCTTTCCAGCGAGAGGCTAGACAGAAAAAAAGCTCAGAAAGTTTTCATCTGATCAAAATATAATAATAAATACGAAAAGCTAATGTATTTCATATGATACATTGTACTAGTTAATGGGTTTTATATAATTGAGTATCAAGTATAGACTGACTTCGTATATACATTCTAAGCCTAAGTTCTTTAAAATAGAATATACTTTTTATGTTTTGTCTTACTGATTGTGCCCTTAAGACGTTGGAACTTCTTAGAAACTTCTGTAAATGAGAAGAAAATATACTGAATAAAGTGTAGGTGGGATGGCGGGAAACTTTAGAAATAAGCATAGAAAATCACAATTTCCTTGTCGTTTCCTCTTGTAAACATGTACATGTAGCAATGCCTTGCATATTTAAAATTGTCAGTCTTTAAAACAATCAAAACAAAGATTTCTGATCGGGGTTCGGTTAATGGGCATCCCCCTACCACACATTTAAACGAGAGAGCGAAAATGCTCTTAAAAACATGCTTTCGTCCCGAGATACAAACATCAACAGATTACGTGATATTGATGACATCATAGAACAACATTTAAATGCGTGATGTGTTTAACTACCAGTGCTATTTGTTCAGACCTATTTAGAGTATGAAAATAATAATGATATAAAGATGTTTTATTTGACGTCAAGAATTCACTAGATTTTTCAAAAAGGCTTATTTGAAACGTATATCGAAAGCAACGTTATATAATCATAATTTTAAGACAATAATTGTCCGATTGAATATACTTGATATTATTATTGCTCCTATTGTAGAATTTCCTTTTTCCAATTATATGTACCTCTCATTTACCATAATTCCCTCTTGTGGGGAAAAAGGCAAGTGAATTATCAACTTAATTTAGGTCATGTCATTAGCGATCAAATAGCAGGGGTGATACTTCGTATTTTGTTTATTATACACATTTTCACTATTATACTACTGTAACATATCTTTCCGGAAATTTCGTCATTATCTGACATTGTTTCTAGTCCCAAGATATCTAGTTCAATTTCGGGTTCTGAATGATTACCTATGTAAGTGTATGAGACATGCTATTAAAAGAGATAATCATGCCACAAAGCCAACATGTTATACTAAATACACGAAAAGAAACACGTAGTTTTATCCGATTCTTACTTTCGTTAAGAGACAAACTTGACTACAAGCTATGACGTATATGTAAAGTTGTCCGTGTCTTTTTCTACACACTTGAATTGATTACGACAATATTAATAATAATTTAAATTATGGTGATTATGATGATGACAATAATAATAATAATAACAACAATGGAAGAACAATAATTGTAATCAAATGAATGTACACGTATAACATATATTCAAAACTATAAAGGCAGACTCAGAAAAACGTTCAATCATCATGTTCTGAATTATGCAAAATATGCTTAACAAATAATCATTCATCTAATACTGTTCTCTATAATATATTACAAGATTATGCAACAAATCAGTTGAATAAACAAGGACACCTTATGAAAGCCTCTCATCTTACTCGTAGAATGACGCAGGCTTTAGTTTAGCCAATGACGCTCTTTTTCCGTTTGGAACATCTTAATTAAATGATTTTTGTGGATGTTTGCATGGGATACGGGCATAAAGGCTATTGTAGCTATAAACCGTTCAGAACGTCGATTTGATAGGGGAGAATTAATCTTAATTCTGCACCTTAAGAAGAAACATAAGAGGATTTCTCAGTATTTGCCACGGCAGAGAGGCTTCATTAACATTGGTGTTGATAATACGAAATTGTTGTCGCATACTTTTTCCGTATTGTAGCAGAAGCACTCATCATGTTCGAAAATCAAGTGACGTTCGCGTTGTGTAGAGAAACGAATGATATAGTTTGGCATTTTGGAGATATGTTAAACAAAATGTATTGTCGTTAATGCTCATCAAGGAGAATAAGAAGTGTGTTTAATTTTTTTTACAAATCTGCTGGAATTTATGATTGAAAGATACAGGAGTAATGAGCTCTATTGCGATTGTAAGCGGGTATGTTCAAAAATAATATTTGTGTATTGTTGTAGAAAATAGTTCTTCTTTAAAGGAGCATTCCCTACAATAAGCAGATTATTTTCACGAACGTTAACAATCAGCTTATAAGGTAAATGAATGTTAAATATTTAATGAGTAAGTTTTAAATGCTTTGATAGCTATTTTTTACAGAAGGTCTATACGTTTATTATTTGCGCTGCATGTAAAATGAGTCATTTTCCAATACAAGATTTTTTTAAATTGTATTTATTTGTCATAAACGTTTATTGAACGCATTTTTATATTATTTGAAAAATAGAAGATGCTTAATTTAGGAAGTGCCCCTTTAAATAAACAAGAGGGCCAAGATGGCCCTATATCGCTCACCGTTGTACAAGTCCACTTGTCTTTGTAAAACAAGTGACCCCCCCCCCCCCCGGCAAGGTCAATTTTGACCCCAGGGGCATAATGTGAACAAAATTTGAAGAGGTTTACTAGACAATGCTACATGCCAAATATCTAAGCTCTCGGCCTTGTGGTTTCAGAGAAGAAGGTTTTTAAGATTTTCCTATATAAACCTGTGTGAAATTTATTGACCCCCGTGTGGGGTCAATTTCGAACCGGGGGTCATAATTTGAACAATCTCGGTAAAGGTCTACTAGGCAATGCTACATGCCAAATATCTAAGCTCTATGCCTTGTGGTTTCAGAGAAGAAGATTTTTAAAGTTTTTTCTACATAAGCCTCTGTAAAACTAAGTGACCCCCAGTGCAGGGTCAATTTTGACCCCAAGGGCATAATTTGAACAATCTTGGTAGAGGTCCACTAGCCAATGCTACATGCCAAATATCTAAGCTCTAGGCCTTGTGGTTTCAGAGAAGTTTTTCCTATATAAGCCTTTGCAAAACTAAGTGACCACCCCTGCGGGGTCAATTTTGACCCAGGGGTCATAATTTGAACAATCTTAATAGTGGTCTACTAGACAATGCTACATGCCAAATATCTAAGCTCTATGCCTTGTGGTTTCAGAGAAGATAGTTAAATTTCCTATATAAGCCTTTGCAAAACTATGACCACCCCTGCATGGATGGATCTTGACAATTTTGAGACTCACAAGGAATAGTCATAATTTTCAACAATCTTGGAATAGTGGTTGACAGAGGCAATGCCATTTGAACCAAATATCTAAGCTCGACGGCCTTGATGGACAATTTCAACGAGAAGAAGATGGCGTATTAAAGTGTTTTTTTCTTTTATTTTCATTTAGGCCAAAAGCGAAACAACAAGATGTTCTACATGGAATCACGTAGAATTATCTTTATAGAACACTTTTGGTAGAGATTCATGCATAGGAATAAATTCTACTGAATAGTTAACACTTATCAGACATATGGACTAGTCAGGTGTCAGAGAGACATGTCATTCTGAAAATCAAAATGTTGACGGACGACGTACGACGGACGACGGACAATCATCAACCAGAAAAGCTCACCATGGCGTAATAATGTGTTATTTTTGTTTTATTTACAGTCAAACCTATGTTAAACCGGTACTAAAACCAGGGGGGAAGAAACATAACAATATGACCTAAATAAATCACGTCAAAAATTATGTTTATATATTAATAGTTTCGCAGATATTTAGATGTCATTGAATATTTCCCCTGCTAGCGACTCAAAAAGCAGTGTCTGTAATGCAAGTGAAATGTGACTACTTCATTTTAATAACCGAAAATCGAAGTTTGAATGTACTGAGATGAAATGAAAAACAAATCTTTGGAAACTGATCGCTTTAACAGTTTTTAGTGTTTTGGAGTTCACAGATGTTGAATACGGACATCGTTTACCTACTTGATACATGACTTGAAAAGATTCGTTTACCGAATAATACTAATCTTGTACTTTGGGCAGGTGTCGGCCGTTTTGTCAGTGACTATTCGCTTGTCTGTTTGCCTGTACGTTTGTCTTGTATTTACGTAAATGTCCATCCGTCTTTTTGGACTGTTTTCAGACTTTGAACACCGTTAGATAGCGGGACGCCAAATAAGAAATATCACCCGCGCATCAGTAGATTTTATACATTTCCCTTTACACATTCTCTTATCCAAGCTAATATTTCAGTCATTACTAAAAAATAATTCAAATTCAACCTAGTAATGAATGAAAGTTACATATACATGAACCATTACTATATCCTAAGTAATAACATGCTCATAGTTTATGTACACTGAAAATAAAATGCAGATAAACTCTAAAAGCAGAACTATTTCAGTTTAGAACATGTCAGATGATTTATTAAAACATGAATTGCAGTGTAGAACATGTCTTAAAATCTTATTAGACTTTTGTTTATTGTTTTTCCCGAAAGGTTTTCAATACACTTAACAGGTTTGATTTTTGTTACTTTTTTTGAATGACGCTTGTTTTATTCTATTTAAGTCATTTTTTGCGATATTGAATTGTACATATTTTATTTTTTTTTTTTTTTTTTTTTTTTTTATTTTTTATAAATTTTAAAAAAAAAAACCCCCACCAAAATTAATATTTTGCCTTTTCTTCTGTAAAAATAAGACAATTGCGTCTTATAAAGTTAAAATTATCACTCAGTGAGACTAGGAAACATATTTGCAAGCATCTTGTCTATTAAAGACAAAATGAAGCTTTGGGTGTTTACGAAGTCTTAACACATAAAATACCCTTGGGGGTAAAACAATAACTAGAAGTGTTTTGCCAAGCATTGTTGTTAACAATATAACAATTCTACAGAACTGTAATTTTTCTCAAGTCCCCTATGTGCACAAGGCCATGAGGAAAAGAAAATGAAATATACCGGCATCAGAAAAACCATTATTGTCATCTTAAGAAATGTAACACAAAGAGACAGCATTTAGCATCATTTTATTTGATCAATAACAAGTTTGACAGAATCTTTAAGACAGAGCACCTTTCCGCAAAAACTTGTGTTGTTTATTCTAGCCCAAAATTTTATTTCTCCAACATGATATACTAAAACATAAGATCTTAAAGTAATTGCTAGAATGAACAACACAAGTAAAATCTAGATGTAGCAATTTGAGAAAATCTGTTGTAAACTTTGGTCTACGGTACTTCTTAACTATATGTATATTTTTGAATTTCAAAAGCGTTTGTAATGCTTAATAGTTTGGTAGAGTATAATTTCAAATATACAGATAAACTTTACATGAATTTATACTGGAACCTATTTATCTGAATATACGTTCTAAAATGCGTTATTTTCATACAGTTTGAAGAACTGTATTTTTGCGCCAAAATCTGAGAGCGAGCAGCTTTAAATCAATAATAACGATTTTACAATTTTACAGTTTTAATAGCTGTAGTTAATACGTCTGGTTTAAAGCTTTGATGAATACAAGTTTTGTGCCAAATAAGTACTTTATCTGTCTCGCAGAAATTTTCTTTCATCAATCAAATACACAGAGGTGTGTTTCTGATTGCGAAGAAAAAAAATGAAAACATTCATTTAATTCTGGAAGGCATTTCTTGACTAAAATGATTGTTATTTTTCGCCGCTATGAAATTAAAGTCAGTGACAAGCAATTTCTATCTTTGTTATGATTGTAAAGAAAATCGAATTGATTCCAGGATACAGAACGTCTGCTCCAAAATAAATGTTTTCTATGTAGAAAACAAATGCTTTACGCTCTGTGTAATTTATGGAGTAAAACGCTCTTTCCTGTAAATTAAAGTACTTCAATTCATTGTCAAATTCAATATGCTACGAATTCAGTATAAAAGAATGTGGTAAAATGTTTTCTACCGACAAAGAAATCATCTACATTTGAAAAGACTAGTCTCGTGTTAAATTTCAGTTATCACTTTAAAAAGTTATATATAGCAATTTTAATTGCAAGACATATTTCATTTAAATGTAGTTATAAAGAGCTACGTGTAAGTTTGCACACAAATTGATATTTGGACTTTATGTAGTACATGTACATGTCATAACGTAATATTTTAAAGCCGCCGATGAAATAAACCCGAATATACCATCCTGGTAGTTCGCTGCATTTACTCCTTATAAGCAAATGATCGTAGTTTTTTTAATGACGATTATGTGAAACGAGTTGAAGTTCAAATGCTATACGGGCATAACGGCAATTCTATCTGTTATAAGATCTGAACGTCGATTTACTCGGCAAATTATTCTCATTTTGGCATTTGCCACGAAAATGTGTAAATTTTATCGCACACTTCATAAGTTACGAAGGAAAGCAATGAATCATATTGTTATGTTTTTTCTTCTTCTTTTATTTGCAAAGACAACAGTAATCATAGTTTGTTGAGATGCAATTTTAGGAGTTCTCATAATTATATTTGTTGATTTTAAGGGTTTCTGAAATGCACTTTGCTGGGTGTTATGTAAATATGCTTACACCAAAACGAAACTATGCACTTTTATATTGAGCGTAACTTTTTCGTTACTAAGTTTAAAACGATAGATTTTACTATCATGAGTAACAAAAATATCTTCCATGCATTGCACTAATTTACCCAATATTTAAGCACGTGGATGTCGTTTAAACTGACTGAAGGCTTTTATGCAACTTTTTGCACGTGCTACCCGTGCAATATGTTTACAAGTACAGATTGTCACTGACCGATATCTTTATTGGCTATGCAATAATTAAATCAATTACTTAATTTACTCACAAGTGCCACGGCTTCAAAAATGAAATCCTTCGCAACTTGCATCCGGCGACAAGATGCCACGGCTTTGCCACAAAACAAAAATGAACCTTCGAAAACGTTTCCTCATGCATTGTAGACATCTTCCATCCGGCTCTCGCGTCAGGATAGATAGATTACGTTGACGCACTTACGTCATAGGTTCAATGCGTTCGAGAATACTTGCCTTGATCCGTAGAAGAGGAGGACATAACAGATACTGATTGATTTCCATATTTCTTGATAAATACCTGAAGCTAAGTAAGCATTTAGAAAACAATGCAGATTTGCAACTTTTACTTTTAACCCTTACTTCATTCAAGCGTAATACAATGCACTAATAGTTACCTGAAATTGATTCCAGAATAAGGTATCGTGTAAAGAAAAGATTTTCAAACATTTTGATACCAAATTTGCCTATATTTTTTTCACAAATGATAGAACTTTTATTTCGTAAACAAGTGGCTGCACAGTTTCTTTTTGGTGTCGGTATAGTACAATATAAATTGTAAATTGATAAGTGGATAGTCTTAAGAATATGATAATTTAGCTTTAGAAAATTGTTAGTTATAGTTTTTCTCTATTAATTTATATAAACAAAGTCATTTGTGTCATTCTGTTAAAAACAATACAATAGAAAATCAGGATAGAGCTGCAAAAGCCTGCGACGGATATTTGATTTTTGTAATACTTTCGCTATCAAAAGGGGAAAGAACGAATTGTTACTTACCAAAGTTAGCCAATTTCTTCCTTATTCTATCGTAAACTCGTAATTAAAACATAAACGCTTATAGATGTTCAACTGCAAATGCTACACCACGCATTCTTAGTTAAACATATTCAAGATATTCATCACATTAAAAATCAAGACGGTCTAAATAAATGAAGTCGCGGATTGACAGCGTCTTATTTGAATACACAATATTCGTTATTTGCCACATGTACCCATCAAAGAAGTTCCCACTGATCATCATCATATTCATTCACAAATCCGCAACCAAAATTATCACTTCGAGCCATGTACATATTTGATGTATAATGTCTCGATCCGGTAATATATTTGAGCCCATTGTGAACCATAAACAACCGCTACATTATTGTACTACAGGAAACAAATATGACATCGGGTTTGATTAATTACATCCCTTGAGGTATTTCAGTTCTCCAAAGGGGTTATTCACTTTAGAGCTGCTCGCTCTCAGTTGCTGTTAAATTTTTTCTTATACATCAATATAAAACTAAAGGCTGGAATCAATAATAGAAATAAAAATCTAGGTAGGAATTTGCAAAAATCGCTTGAAAATGCTGGTTTTACGGCACCACTACACTATATGCTCATATCGGAATTTCAAAAGCGATTGCAACGCTTTATTATTTGGTAGTGTATTTTTTTCGAATATACAGATATACGTGACAGGAATTTATTCTATGTGAATTTTTATATGACTATATGTTCTAAAATATGTTATTTTCAATTAGTTTGAAGAACTTTATATTTTACCAAAATCTGAGAGCGAGCAGTAAATATAATTAATACTAAATATAATTAATATCAACAGTAAATATAATTAATATCAATTAGCCAGGGAACAATGATGTTTGATATATTCATTTTGCTTGCATTTAGTTGTTGGTTTTATATAATTGTTGTACGGGTTTTTGTCGTGTACATCGTTGATAGTTATATTACGCACCTTTCTTTCACAGTAGGTCACCTTCTGCTTACGGCTTGGTCGACATAGAGTGCAAACAAGGTACATATCCAGATGTGCACGGCAACAACCGAGTAACTTATAGCCTTCCTTATTTCTCTTGTGATATTAGGTAATGTCATAAATGCTAAACGATACGTGTTTTTCAGAGGGACACAGTTGTAAACTAGCTTGCTCGATAAATATTTACAAGGAAACGAAGACCAAACAACAATGTGTTGCTGTCATAATATATGAAACTAATGTTGACTTAGTGTTTTTTGTCTTTAATGAAGAAAATTGATAACGACAAAACTGGTAAAATCTACGAGTATTTCAAATTACAGTAGTTATTATACCCCCTTTGATGACGATGGGTATATTGGTTTGCAGATGTCGGTCCGTCCGTCTGTATGTGTGACTCGAGTAAGCTTAGGCTTAGGATCTTGAAACTTGATGTGAATGCTAATCATGTCAAACAGATGACCTCTATTGTTTTTGAGATCAGTAGGTCAAAGGTCAAATTTACACAGTGACCCGGAATACTAAAACGGCTTCCGGACGAGAACTCGTGAACGTTTGTGCCTAGCATTGATGTGGAGGTTGATCATGACCAGCAGATGACACATATTGATTTTTAGGTGAGTAAATTAAAGGTCGAGGTAACAGTGACCTGGAATAGTAGAACGGTTTCCGGACGATAACTAGAGAACGGGTGTGTCTCGCATCTTGAAACTTTGTGTGGATGTTGGTAATGACTAGCAGATGAACCTTATTGATTTTGAGGATAGTAGCTCAAAGGTCAAGATTGCTGGGACCGTCTATATTGAAATGGCTTCTGAGTCATTAGTCAAGAATCAGCCGGCATACATTTTTCAAACTTGATTTTTCATTACCAGTGGATGACCCTATTCATTTTCAGGTTATTAGGTATTACACCAATTTCATAGTGACTTTTACTTTAAAAACGGTTCGTTGCATAATTCGACTTTTTCCTCATTTATTTACTGATTGCATAAAGGAGGGCATTCCTGTTTTACAAACAGGTCTTGTTAACTTAAGTGTTTACACAACAGTACTCAAGTTAAATTCTTTCAAACAATAGCTTGAACTTTATTAAGACAAACGTGGTTAAAGGAAAAGTAGTAAATTAGAAAGGCAATACGATTTTGTGTGAATGTATGTTATGTATGTAATGTCTCGACAGTGACAGATATTATGTTGTTATAACATTTATCCTTTATTGTCGTAATGCTTTTAAGGGGAAAGGTTTATTTGACACAGAAAATGAACATTTATCATTAAAACGAGACTGTTGAGGAACATGTGCAAGACCTTTGTTATTTAAACTATGTATAAGGCGTTCAGAGAACCTCTTTTCCTCGTGAACTGTTATAATTGTAAAAAGATAGCACTAGTAAACTAGATCACTCTGTAGTGACCGTATAGATTTAATGCGCTTGTATTAGCAAAATAGTGATATTTCTTGTCCCTGGTGTAGGCATGAACAAAAGAGAAAAGGAAATAGAATAAACAAGAGAGAACAAATAATTATCTGCTGAAGAACTACAGTCAAGACTGTCTGTAGTGACCGACGTTCGGAGAATTAAAAAAAGGTCACTGTAGACAAGGGGTCACTATACGCAATATTTGCATAAAATGACAAAGTGTCTGGCAAATAGTAAATATTGAGTAACTGGTAAACAATTTGCTTGCTACATTATATTACTGTCAGTATAAACAGTTATTGGCAGGCTTTTTAATGTGGACGACAGACAAAGTGATCCCCATATGTTGGCAGATAAACAGATGGACATTGTGACCCCTCATGTATTGGCAGAAAGACAGACAGACGGACAAAGTGATCCCCATATGTTGGCAGACTCTTTGTGTCCATCGGAACGTTGTTCTGTATGTCTTCCATTATTTCAACTTTACGTTTTATCAACGTCTGAATTTGAGTTTTGCCAACACCAAGTGTCATGATTTCATTATCTAGTAGTTTTATAGCACCCATTTTTTGCTCAAGAGTTAAATATTATCCTTTCGCTCGCCATTTTTTTCCTGATGTACAATGTATATTGAGTGTGCGCATGATCAGTCTGGTTTCATTATTTTCATTGAAAAAGCAGTTTTGTTATTACCAGTAAAGATAACCAGTCATGCAAATATTTAACTGTATGAGTTTACTTCCGATAAAAAAGTCGCTGGACACGTCCGAAACTATGTTTTGCGGAGAAAAATAGGAGTCGCAATCACAAGCCATTTTAAGAGTAAAATGTTACGGGGGCGCAGAGTTCGCTGTTGACAGAATGTCGCTGAAAACAGGGGGTCGCTAAGACAGTCTCGACATATAACGCAAAAACATTTATTTTGATGTCCTTTCGTCTAATGTTTCGCAGCAGTTTCAATCGTCTTTCAGTAAATAGAACCTATTCTCTCCCAATTGTGTATTCCAAAAGTCTACAGTTAAATCACCACTGGGTCGTATACCCGTACAGTAGTCTCCAAACTATTTAATAAAATAGTGTGTGGTCATACATATTGAAAGAAAATTTCAAATGATATATGGTCGGTACATACAGTCACAATTATAGTACAATTATCTTTTCCGGTCGCATCTACCTTACATCATATCACCTGTTATCAAAAGAAAGTGGCCTAATATTCCCAAATAACTGACCTTATACATGTCGTGTTGACTTCAGAAGCATATTTCCAGTTGGTCATTCTTATGTCAGACAATATATGAATGACATTGAACATAAACATAAGACGTAAGTATATTTGTACAAATGTACTACGGATATGGAAAGTCTGATTTTGTCATGTAAGTTAACAATTATAAAGGCTATATCATAATAATGCATATTTAAAGTCATTGCTGAAAACATGTACACTTTTTGTGTGAAATAATGTCTCTATTTTTTGAGGGAGCTTTTCTGATCGATGATTGTCCGTCGTCCGTCAACATTTTGATTCAAATGACATCTCCTCTGAAACCTCTAGGCCAATGTTGATAAAACTATGCAGGAATGTTCCTTGCATGAAGCTCTACCAAAATTGTTCAAAGAATTCCATTCCATGCAGAACTCTGGTTGCTATGGCAACAAATAGGAAAAATTTTTAAAATCTTCTTCTCTGAAACCACAAGGCCTAGAGCTTAGATATTTGGCATGTAGCATTGTCTAGTGGACCTCTACCAAGATTTTTCAAATTATGACCCCCGGGTCAAAATTGACCCCGCGCGGGTGGGCCCTTAGTTTTTGCATAGGAATATATAGGGAAAACTTTTAAAATCATCTCCTCTGAAACCACAAGGCTGAGAGCTTAGATATTTGGCATGTAGCATTGGCTAGTGGACCTCTACCAATTTGTTCAATTATGAGCCCCGGGTCAAAATTTGCCCCCGGGGTCACTTAGTTTTGGCATAGGCATATATAGGGAAAACTTAAAAAATCTTCTTCTCTGAAACAAGGCCTAGAGCTTAGATATTTGGCATGTGTTGGCTAGTAGACCTCTACCAAGATTGTTCAAATTATGAGCCCCGGATCAATATTGACCCCGCACCGGGGGTCACTTAGTTTTACATAGGCTTATATAGTAAAAACTTTAAAAATCTTCTTCTCTGAAACCACAAGGCTTAGAGCTTAGATATTTGGCATGTAGCATTGGCTAGTGGACCTCTAGCAATATTGTTCAAATTATGACCCCCGGTTCAAAATTGACCCCGTACCGGGGGTCACTTAGTTTTGCATAGGAATATATAGTAAAAACTTTAAAAATCTTCTTCTCTGAAACCACAAGGCCTAGAGCTTAGATATTTGGCATGTAGCATTGCCTAGTAGACCTCTTTAAAGTTTGTTCAAATTATGCCCCTGGGGTCAAAATTGACCTTGCCCGGGGGGGGATCATTTGTTTTACAAAGGCGTATATAGGAAAACTTATTTGGTATATAACATTATCTAGTGATCTTCCACCAGGCAAGTGGACTTGTACCAAGGTGAGCGATATAGGGCCATCTTGGCCCTCTTGTTATATGTTCCTGCCACAGCAGTAAAATAAGCACACAATACATGCACTAATTACTTTGGAACTCATGAGGACGTTTAATGCGGCTTAGGGCTTCAGTTCGTGACACATAGCGCAATAAAATACCAATGATGGTGGAATTGTTATTAGAATTATACATATAATGCATATATACTTGAAGTTCATTATTTATGTATGTGTCTTGTTTTTCAGGAAATTAGTTATAACAAATAGTTCTATAAAATACAAAATAGTTACAGAAACAAGAAAAGTATAGTTTGAAAATTAAAAGGCAGCCTGTGCAATAAAGATTTATTTAAGTCTGTAAACTTGCAATAGTCTAAGGGTACATGCAGCGTCATTTGCTTTCATTGCATGCACGAAGAAACACGTTCGCCTGCAGTTCATTCGCCTACATTCCACTAGACTCAGTAAAGTTTATTATGGTTTCGAAAGTGCTTCACAAAAATACAGTTTTAATTTCATCAGTTTTGTCAATAATTGCGTGCCGAGTCAAGCAATCATCAAAAATTCACTCTGTAACATAACTAACATTTAACAGGATTTGAATTTTAAGATAAAATACCATTAACAGTTTTAAAACTGTCAGGTTAGGAGAAACAGCAGCTTTACAAAGAAACTTCATGAAGTATTTAGAAAGGCTTTAGCTTAATTATCTAGCTACTTGTACAAGTGTAGTCAAAAACTTGGATTTCGTCATTGACAAAATGTTATTTTATGACACTGTTTCGCAGCATTACTTCACTGTGGTACAAATGTTTTGTATTTTGAGTTGAACAAAACAGTCTTAGAATGTTGCTTTTTCATAAACTGTATAGCCATGCTGTCATGTCCTAGGATATTTTCTAAACAAATATCACCCATGGGATTAAATCATGATCACATTCATGTACGTTCTATTAAGTATTTCCGTTATCTGTTTAATTGATCCATATATTATTTTCTGAGACCGTAATGTCAGTTTTTTTCCAGAACATGGCTTAATGTGTACAGGTGTCAGTTTTAACAGAATCCATAAACCATCGGAAAGTAGTTTTGGCGCCCATAGAAAAATATCTAGTCTTCCCCCATAAATCCAGCTTTCCAATATTGTATCAATAGCCTTGGCCTTTTTTTAGTTATTCAATCTAAGACTTGTGCAATCAATCGTTACTGTAGGTCTCTGGCGAGAACACTTCAATGACCACGTTGTTACTGTATTGATATACCTATTGCTTCATATGCAAAACTTAGGTACATAAGTCATTTTTACAGAGGCAAATTTCTAGCTCCTGTTGCATTTCAATCTGAATACTTGTAAGTTATATATAAATGGTAAGAATCTTCCAAAGTCTGAAAGATTCAGCCAAAACCAGCGGTTATAATCTGTCAAACAAGCAAAAAGAGACATGTGGTAGAGCCGTTAAATCATCGTTTTATACATGAAATTCTCTTACTTTTTTAGTGGATGGCGATAAATTAAAACCAGGTATTGTGTACACAAAGACACATTTCTGGATAAATTTTCTTCTTGAAAAGTGCATTCATTTAGACTAAGTATTACATGTACATTCAGCCCATTTCAAACATCTAAAAATAATAATCTGATAGTTACTGGGTATGTCCCTTTGTTAGACTTTCTTTTCTGTAACACTCTTACAAAAGTCTATGTGAATGTTGAAAGAAAGTCTTAAACGAAAATGGCAGCACTTTAACAATTTTGCATAATTGAAGGCTGAAGTCTAATACATCTGCTTAAAACTTGATGAATACAAATTTTGTGTAAAACATGTTTCCTTCTACGTGGATAAAATAGCATTTCTGCCTCATCAATCCAGCACAAAGACATGCAAATGCAATCTTTAGAAAAATATTGTCACGAACTTCACAAGTTTGTGATCGTGTGTTCGTGTGTTCGAAATTCAATCTATTTTTATCAGCTGTTAAAAGTACATCTGTTTTGTCTTATAATAAATTTTGAAACAATACATATACAAATGTAATTAATGTATTTTGAACTTGGATCGACATACAATGTAGAAATATTCTTTTCTCTATAAATCAAAAACAAACCTCCGATGCCAGACTGTCGGTAACTCGAAAATTAACGCAAGTAATACAAAATAAAAAAAATAAAAGGCCATTATAATACACTGATGAAGCCACAACTAATTATGGCAAAGATATCTTGTTTGTCTAGAAACACATTTTTTACAAACAGCAGAAATAGAACATAAGACAATACTGAGAAATCGATCTACTTATTCCTGTTCTTTATACATCTACTGAAATACTTAAATTTTAGTTTGTATCCCCAAACATTTTGAAATAGAAAAAAGAAAATGTAGAAAAAAACACAAGTTTTTCACGAAAAGATCATTTCTGATAACTGTTGTCTATAACTGAAGTGTACAAGATGAAGTTTTAATCGAGTATATTGCAACTGTAAGTGATATACATGTACACATGTTTTATATGGAGCGCTGTGACGTAGGGACACCGAAATCAAAGCATGTTATAATTAAATGTTAAAGCATTGTAACATGGTTCAGTGCGAGCAGATCAGACTTCTGTTTCAAAATATATAAAAATTCAATTTCAGAATTGTATATCAACCTATTCATGCAGCAGTGAAAATGAAGAAACACCGATAACTTTTCCAAAATATGCGTGATCACTCGATTCTCACTGGGATCATTCGATTCTCACTGGGATCATTCGATTCTCACTGGGATCACTCGATTCTCACTGGGATCATTCGATTCTCACTGGGATCACTCGATTCTCACTGGGATCATTTCCCATCTTCTTGTCAAAGTTGTGATTCGAAATTCGATAAAAAAAATACAGGTATCCAGAGCAGTGTGGACAAATGCTTGTTAAATTTAAATAAAGATTGCCCCGAAAGTGAGACGCTCTGTAAATAAACCTAAATACATAAGTCAATGTTTTGATCATGGTATAGTATGTAGATTTTCGAAATATCACGTATCTTACCGCATAGGGAATAAGTCGATATCCTAATATAATTATGGACCCAGGGGACGACAGCCATTGTCAGTTTAAGTGAGCAACTCTCTGCAGCAAATAGTCCAGACTTAAAATGCAATCGTTATGTTTAACAGAAACATTCTTTCTTCGGATAAAATTCACAAGAGAACTGTTTACTTTTTATAGACTGAAACACAGATTGCTCTACTCTCTGTATCTCTCTTTAACATCAAACAATCGTCTAAAATGCTATTGAATCTTCAAACAGGAACATGTCGATTGATCAGTTATCAGCAAAACAATCTATCGCAGTAAAATGGAAACTTCCTTGTATCGATTAATATTTAATGTCAGTAGTATATTTCATAAATTTGATTTTGGTAATTCGATTGAGTTCGTTGATCACTAATTGAATGCACATGCCCTGATAAAATAAGTTGAAAATATCTCGATGGGACATCTTGATGTTTACGAATGAAAACTTAGAGACATTGGAACTTAGATAACAGAGAACATGCAGTTATAAGATAAATTAATATGAATGATGTACACGTGGCGATATAACGAATAATTATAACGATTTGTATTATTTTCTACGCGAACGCTCATTTAACGTTATGCGGCGCAATATGACGTCATGTTTACAGCATATCAGTTCCCGCGTTGTTTATGGTTTAATATAACATAATATTTCTACGCTTTGTATATAGAGACAAAATCGTGAATCATGTTAGAATGTAATTTTAATGTTCGATCTTACGACATAGACTTAAAGCGTCACTTTCTAAAACTGATCCCAAGTTGAATATTTTCAAAGGCATGAATAAAATAATATTTGCAACTATCAGTACTTAACTTTAAATTTTAAGCTATATATTCCACTCAATATCGGTCGAATCAGCGTTTTGAATATTTGTTGCGGTACCGTAAACCGTTCAATAATCTATGTAAAGTTGTTGTTGTACAATTAATGGGTTGATAGATGTTTTCCCAAAAAACCTTAATATCTTGTTACGGAGTTTTTTTAATACATGTTGTTCTCTAATATAATTATATTTATTTATCATTTTGTGTTGACTGGACACATTATTTATGTTTGAAGAATATAATCAGCTTAGGGAATGTCCCATTAATTCAACGATGCGATTTGAACTGGAATCAAAACCATGAAGCTATTTGATTTTTGCTCCCGTTTACGGGGGTTAAGTATAAGTCCTTCAAGGAAAGGATGACTACGTAAACCTTCCGCCTGAATTCTTTAATCACTGTTGAAATTGTCGTTACCCCGATCCTCTCAATGCATTTTATATTTTGCCCCAAACACAGTTTACGGCTCAGCTGTTATTCAAAATACATTGTTTACATGCCTTAAATTGTTTTTGAAAGAAACATAGGCTTTGAATTTGAATATTGGACTAATAAATGAACATGAAACAACAGTACGTTGACAGTGTGTTATATAATCATCATTTCATAAGAATGTTTTAACAAATAACGTTTAACATGCAGTTATATTGCTCCGGTAATAATAAAGTGTCTCAATTTATTACATTTCTTCTGTACACAAACAACGAAATTAATCATCTAGTTTCATCATTTGAACATCTTCCAGAAGAGACATGTTTGGATAGTTCAGTAACTGTGTGAATCACAGCAAAATGGCGGAGTAACCAGGGCTACGATTTTCAAATTACAGCGCTTTTAAGAAACGAATAATGAGCAAGTCCTTGACACTGACGTGGGAACCTTTGTCATTTACATACTTCACTGTCTAATAGGAAATACAAATGACTCTTTATAACTGATGTCGAAAGAGTTCATTTTACACGCTGTTATTTTTCGCTGCATTTCTTGCTGAAACGATCAGTTTTTTATAGTCACGGGACTTTCGATATATTATGTTTGAATCTTTCAGTTTACAAATTTAAAAGAGGCAAAACAATTTATTTAACCATATAATACCTATATACAGTTATTTTATTCATTGTTTTTGTTAACTATTTTTGTTCAACGTCCAAGTAACATTTGACAATAAGACCTTCATGACAATTTCTGTTGGTTTATTAAGTTTTTTTCTACCGATGGTTTCATTCTTTCTATTTTATCGTTTTGTCTTTGTTGGTGTATTTATTTATCAGGCTCCAAAGGTTCAACTGCAAAAGTATTCCATCAAAGATGTATTGCGATAGTTATTTATTGAATTAAGCGCCGTTTACGAATAATACAAAAAAAAATTCCAACTGTTATAATCTCATCGCTTCCTTTGGCGCTTTAAAGGGACACTCCCTACATCTAGCAGATTATATTCACGAAACATAGATTATGTATTGAATGAACGTAAAATGATAAATAAATACAATTTCAAAGAAGAACCTAAGGCGAAAAATGCCTCATTTTACCACAATTGTTCAATATAGAGGCTTTTCTGTAATTAATCACATCCACCCATTTATTGTACACTGCAGTTTATTTTAAACCGCTGATTTTATCGATAATGACTGGCAGTACATAGCTGAAACTTTTATATTAAGTTATAACACTTCCAAAGATTCTATTATTTATGTTTTGGAGGTTATTTAGTCGACATCAGTTATAGGGTATGTCCCTTTAACTGACATATGTGACACAATATTCTGCATCAAAACTTAAAATAATGCAAACATAAACTTACGGCACAACTGTTTATGGCGTGTTGCAATATAATATATTTGATAAATGTTACTATTTTAATATAATGTTCTATCTTGTTAAAAAGTTATTGTAAACAAAAAGTAATTCATAATTCATTCATTTAATAGTTTTGACATATTCATTCAATACAAGGAGCAAACCATGATGCAAATTATTGAACAATTATTATAAACGGATCGAATAACGTTCTGACATTTTATACAAAACTTTTTCAATATTCAACAAATATTTTACAGGACTGAATAAAAATATTAACTAGTCAATAATTTTTTGATGACAAAAACAAAATCATTTTTGAACAAATATTTTTGTTTCACATTCAATATTTTATGGGATTGAAGGAATTTATTAAAACTATTGTCAATGAATGAATAATTGTTCGCATTAAATACGTGTGGTTTGTTTTACAATAAATATTTTACGAGATAGAATAAATATATAACTTGAAAAAAATGAGTCAATAGGATACGGATGCTACCGAAATATACTTGTACATTAGACGTGTGTGGTTTGCTTATTAAATGATTTTGTAAACCACAAACATTTATCTTTATCATACAATCTGATAATTACGGTTACAGATATGGACACTGTTATCTCTGCTATGTGAATACAGTTTGTTCATAAATTACATTTTTATTTATCCCCCCGCCGAAGGCGAAGGGGATATTAGAAATGGTCTTCGTCCGTCCGTCCGTCCGTCCGTCCCAATTTTGTCCGGAGCATAACTCCAAAAGTACTTGAGCGATTTTCTTCAAACTTCATACACTGACAGAGCACATTGAGTGGAAGTGCAGTGTGTAAGAACAATAACTCTACCTTGCCTACTTTTAGAGTTATTCCCCATTTATCAGATTTACTTGAAAACTTTGTCCGGAGCATAACTCCAAAAGTACTAGAGGGATTTTCTTCAAACTTAATACACTGACATAGCACATTGGTAGGAAGTGCAGTGTGCAAGAACAATAACTCTACCTTGCCTACTTTTAGAGTTATTCCCCTTTATCAGATTTACTTTAAAAGTTTTGTCCAGACCCCCCCCGCATACTCTAAAAGTCTTGAGGGATTTACTTCAAACTTAATACACTGACATAGCATATTGGTAGAAAGTGCAATGTGCAAGAACAATAACTCTACCTTGCCTACTTTTAGAGTTATTCCCCTTTATCAGATTTACTTGACCAAAGCATAACTCCAAAAGTACTTGAGGGATTTTCTTCAAACTTAATACACTGACATAGCACATTGGTAGGAAGTGCAGTGGCAAGAACAATAACTCTACCTTGCCTTCCTTTAGAGTTATTCCCTTTATCAGATTTACTTTAAAAGTTTTGTCCAGAGCATAACTCCAAAAGTAATTGAGGGATTTTCTTCAAACTTCATACACTGACAGAGCACATTGGTAGGAAGTGCGTGTGCAAGAACAATAACTCTACCTTGCCTCTTTTAGAGTTATTCCCCTTTATCAGATTTACTTGAAAAAAATTCCGGAGCATAACTCCAAAAAAAGTACTTGGGGATTTTCTTCAAACTTAATACACTGACATAGCACATTGGTAGGAAGTGCAGTGTGCAAGAACAATAACTCTACCTTGCCTACTTTTAGTCAAATAGAAAAATATCATACCTATACTGATAATGAACATTAATATAATTTTGCAAACCTCTTTTCATTGCCTTATTCTTTTTCCACTTACTTGAAAACTGTACTCAGCATGACCATAACTATACGGCTTTTTAAGGATTTCCTCTCACCAAGAAAATGTACGAAAGTACAACCTTCAGGTAACTTCTATCTGGCGGGGGGATTAACCATGTGTAACATGGCTCTTGTTCAAACTGTATTTACCTGTATTTTATCAATACACATTTTGTATGTACAATTTCGGCAAATACGATTGAAATACTTTCGCTGTTCATGAAATAATTATTGGAAACAGCAACTTTACAGAAAATTAAGTTTAAAAGGGGCTATTATTTCTGTACGAATTACTGCATTGTAATCTAAATTAAACTTGACCTGTATTTTATTATCATAAACCTACATGTGAAATCCTAATTAAGTCCATGTGACCTTGCAAAAAAGGGGACAAAACTCTAGTAAACATTCGTAGATTATAACCGAAATGAAAGTTAGCCTATATTTTATGTTCATTAACCTACATGTAAAATCTGAATGAAATCCATTCAACCTTTCGAAAGTTATTGGTGAGAAACTAAAATTTGGACGGATGGACGTAACACGTTAGGCCCTTCCAAACAAATCTTCGAATGGCGTGGCCATAAAATTAACAATATTTATCAAATATAATTGCAACACATAACATGTCATTACTGTTACATAACCACATTGAAGAAAAACAAAACAAATACGAAACTGCTTATCTATCATGCAATGTATTACCATATTCATACTTTGCAATTTTCTTATTTGTAAATGTGTTGCAAATCCCGTAAAACGCAAAAGTTCCATTTTGTTATAATGTCGCCTAGCTTTGCAGTTATTTCCTTCAACAATGCTTTGGAGAGTTGCGATAATTGGATTTGCCTACTTATTTATAAACTTGTTTTACATCTTACACTTGTTCGATTAAATCTAATTGTCTTAGTGTGTTAAAACAGATATTGTGAGAAAAGCATTTGTCTTGTATTTTTCAATACGAAGGTCTATGATAACATGTTGGAATATCTTTTTTAATGCTTAAAGAAATATTGAAATGTAAGTATTTCCAAAACAAGTGTAATAATTGTCCGATTCTTTTATTTAATCAATATCCGCCTGCAGTTTCTGGGGAAACTTTAATAAATAAATTTGTTCAATATAAAATGTAAAAGTAAATGATAGAATCAAGAACACAAGTGAAAATCAACATGATATCAATTTGAAAATGGTACTCGGTTTGATTTACGGCACTGAT
>JAFMSR010000004.1:24298608-24493608 GCA_022818135.1 Saxidomus purpurata | reverse complement strand
AAATAAAATAGTGCACTAGTCTATAGTATCACAAATGTAACACTAAACAAACAATCAAGTAACTGACATTAATGCTCGATAATCGTTGATTACATTAAAAAACTTTTGCTTGAGTCTGTGTTTTTGTAGACGTGTTTAAATGAGTTAAGCGAAGGAAGATTTCTGATTCTTGGTGGTTTGATTCTCCGTATATTTGCGTTGCTGTTAAGTGAATGAATCTGTCAAATTAACTGATATTATCTTCGGTGGAACAATATAAAGTCGTTTAATTGAACCTAGAATATATATGTCAATGTTTGACAAAAACATAACTCTAGTGTCTGTAAGTTAACCACCATATCATTATGGTTTGCAAACACATTTTCAGCTCTGTCTTGTAACATAGATAACAAGACTAAAGTTTATTTTATATTTAACTGCAAACAAAGCCACTCTAAGATTATGTTTAATTACTCCTATAGGAATATATTAATTGATTTGCCATCAGTAAAATTATCTATTACAGTAAAATTAACTTCCTGCTTCTTCAAATAAAGATTACCTGCTAGCGATATATTTTGTAAATTTAACTGCTGTAAGTTAGGCAAGCTCGTACACACATGGCATAATTACGCTCCTGTAAAAAATCTGTTGACAAAAGTATCTTCATTTTCATGAGCATAAAGGAAAGAAGAACTAGGTCTGCGACAATAAATGGATCTTCCATACGGGAGGGAATCACATTATCAAAATAATCCCTAAATAAACGTAGATCTGTGAAACATGTAAGAAAATAATGAAAGCTGTTTAGCTGTAAAAGTAATATGTAGCATATCATATGAGAACATAAACTTAAGTATTCTAGAACTACAAATGTCTTAATCACATGTGTTAAACACCTGAAAAAATTATTTCAGTGTTCAGTACATTCAATCGAAATGTGACTATGATTACGTGTTATGTTCTAAATGTCCCCGCCCCCATCTATCCCCCATCATCAATCGTAAAATAGCCAGACCGATATAGCTAAACGTTTTTAGCAAGAATATATTTTACCTCACGAACAGATACAGTGAACCATTTACACACGAAACTTAACATCCGTTTTCATCAATTGGACAATATCCAGTAGAAATAACTATTAAGGATAAACTAATAACTGCATGCCAATCACAGAGGTTTTGGCCGAAACTATTAAGGATAACCTAATTCTCAATTTTCTGTGCTAAAGAAGTAACGAGAAGATCGTGGAAAATCACACCGTTTTAAGCAATAAAGATCTCCAAATACAATGCCGACAGAATTTTCGTAAAATGTTTGTAGACTAGTTCTTAACACTTCACATGTATTCAAGAGGGCCTGAGTGTATCTTACTTTTAGTTAGGTTTTCTTTTTATTGGCAGCAGTTATGTTTGTAATTTCTAAATCCGAAGTATCATATGCAAATATAAATTTATCAGTAAAATACTCATTGTTAAAAACATTATTCCCTGTGAAAATTGGTTCTAATGAAGAAATAATTTAGTTTACGATATGCATGTATCATCGAATTTTTATTTTAAAAAGAAGAGCTTTTAAATCATTTGAACATAAACCAGAAACATTACAGTAACATAACGCACCTTAAGCCATCTCATCAGATTGATTTATTGAAATATAGCCTCTAGTACTTTCGTTAAGCTCCATACAGTCTAGAATATTATTTCAAAGATGACTGTCGGTAAAATACACTGTGATCTTGCATACCAGATCGGGATATTTGCAGTTTTTTGCAGAGCTGGAAAATCTCATCTTACTACCATGAGATATTTGGTTCAGATGGAAATATCCGTCACTTCGGTTCACTGTTTCTTGGCAGCTCGGCAGAGCCTCGATCCCGCCAAACAGTTACCCTCAGTGACGGATATGTCTATCTGAACCGCGTGCTCACGGAAGAAACTTATAGGAGGCTTGAATTTTGTATGTATCGTGTATAATACTGGTTTTGAAAGATTTGTCGGATATTGTAAAGCGGGCCGTAGACTAAACTAGTGTATAATCTTTACAAGTTCTTGTGTATCTTTAGGACATCTAGAAACAAATCTCTGCGACTTGAAACAAAAGGACCAAACGAAAGAGGGCCTGTAGAGAAGTTTAGCAAGCTAACTACTGCGCTTATACCTAGCAAAGTCCGGGTATGCGAGAAAAAATAAGAAACGTACAGATTCAGTTTATTTGCATTATCCTTATAAAGTCTAAAATGGAAGCTCGACTGCATTATTCGAATTTATTTACCCTATTTTGGTATTTCATGAAGAACTCAATAGGTGACCGTCTTAGAAACGGAACTTTTGAATTAGTGGATAGAATCATATATCATATCATTTATGACGTGAAATAGAAAACGAACTTAAAATTTTCAAAGCATTTGCTGTTACTATAATCTTATATCAAAACTTACTATAACACCATTGTTTCAGTATTAATTCATAATTACAGAACATTTTCGTTGTTATTTTCATCTGCAAAGTCACTGTCAGTTCCTTAAAACACACAAACATTTTCGTTTTGTTTGCAATTCATGTGATCGTTTAAACAGCCCACGGGAGAATTGTGGTAATTGTATTTTCCTACTTATTTATGGGCTTGTTTACCGTCTCAACGTTTTGTTTCGGTTTGAGTCGTTATGCGTTTTAAATGGCTAGACGAAATGCATTTGTCAGGCCGTGTCAACACCTAGGAGGAATGTACACAATAAGAGCAATAAAACAATTATTTAGTAAATTAAAAAACAATAATATTGAAATGTAAATGGACATACAAAACCAAAGTTGTCTAGGTTATGCCTTCATGCTAACGGTAAATAGTACTGCCAGATTTCTCCTGACGCAGGCTTTTAAAATCCACTTTCAATTAGATTGTACATTAAAGGGTGTTTATTATATGATTGTATATTCAAACAAATGAGGTTATTTTCTTAATAGCTGATTCATTAGTGGTGACAGGTGGTGACTGATTTGAAACACTAAGGAATTGCATTGCAATAAACTTTTTATATGTCTATCATTTACTATCACACTGATTAAGAGTCAAGGTTTCGACCCACTACCGACCTGATATCTTACTTCAGTAAGATGGCATTTTCAAACTAGTTAGCATACATTGCAGCATGGTAAAGATGCTAAGACAAAGAACACCGAAAGAAGTTTGATTCAGAGACTGGTTTAAATCCCCAAGAAGAAATTAAATGAACATTTGTTATTTTAAATCCATGCTTTTTAACATAGCTCAGTAAAAAGAAAACCATTTATTTAGTTTCAGTATTTAGCAACTGTTCTTAAAAAACTGTTGCCTCTACAAAAGGGGAAATCATTTCCAAATACAAGATGTTAGAGCTTAAGCAGCCCTCTTCCTCTTGATCCAGATCTTGTGAGTTAGAACATCCGCGCTTTGAAATCAATCTTGTGGTATATGAGGTCTACCTACCCTCAGTTGTTATGAGTAAGATTTTTCTGCTACTTGATAGTAGTTTTCGTTGGAAGATTTGATTTCCTGGTGGAAGGGTCTGTGCTTCGAGGCACTAATACCAGATTTATAAACAGGTTTTTGTATATTTTCATTATGTCCGAATTCGATCACACACTCTCTCCACAATATAACGAAAGCAGGCAGTGAACTATATAGAAAGGTTTTTGTCGTGTTTTAGTAGAGAAATAGCATCGGGAAATATTGTCGAAAATGCACTTTTGTTGCATTTTTGTTTTTCAGAAACGATTTTTAAGTAAAACGTTGAATAATGTCGTTAATTTGAACAAATTTAATTTTGATTACTTTTTTTGATCAATGGTATGCATAGACATTGAAGTTTTATGACAATTATTTTTACACCGTAAGGAAAATTCTAAAACGATGGCACTTAGTAATTGCTCTTTCGTGAAAATAAGACTTCAGAGAAATTAAATTTATGTCTCACTCTGTATTTTCTGACTCGAAATAAATTACTAAACACGGTACAATTATAAAGGGAACCGTGTAACTATTACAGTGTAAACATGCAGTTAAGAGCTGCTCACCAATACTTTCTACAGATTTCTCAAATTGAGTTATATTTTATTATTTCTAGCCATTGTTTTTACATTTTACAACTTACTTTTATTTCTCTGGAAACTGAACGAGCAAACTTCAAGTATTGTCTCTGCCCAGAATAAACTATTTTTTTGTCAAATCAATCAAATACACAGAGCTGATGTGTGTTGTTTATGAGTGCGGATGAAAAATGAAAATCAATTCTTTATGGAGTTGTTGTCATTTCTCGCCTTACAGCTGAGCATAGAAATATAATCAACCAAAATGCAAATCGTCTGCTCAAAGCATATAAAATCCTTCCATTTGCTTTACAAAAGACGTATCAATGCATGTTTCCATCATTTATTCTAACAGATTTGTTTAAATAAAAGATACTATTTATTACACTTGCATCGATTTGACGACGTTACCGTTACTGCACTCGGAGAGCCAATGAAGAGGCCTGCATATACAGCAAATATGAACAATCGTATCACACTGCTTACGACACGGATCAACCACAGTCTTTAAAGATATCTATTAGAAATTTGTTTATTATACGATTTTATTGCTGCACCTTGAAGCTATTTTCTTTTAGTGTTTTGTCACTTGCTAGAACATTTCATTTTATGCTAACTAATGAAATACTCTGTTATATCAGTGAAATATAGAGTGATGATATAGGTTTCATATCAGTCACAGTGTCGGTGACATGTATAGGTCTGCCGGAACTACTTTTTTAAGTAGTGCATATACATAATTGTGCATTGTTATAATAGTTAGCATAAAATAAAAAGAAAATCTGTTTGTTTTGAGTGGATATGAAATATATCTCTACTCAAAGTGATATATTTTATTACATTTAAACTCGTAAAAATGTTACAATTCTTCGCCTTATTCTTAAAATGTCCTATCTACAATTTTGCTATTTTGAGAAAAATGACATTGAACTTTTCAACTTTCATAACATTTATCTGTTATGTCCGACTGAAATGATACTTTTGAGTTCGACAATCAGTATTTATATGAAACAGTGACACATATCAATATTTCATTATGTCAAATGAGTTTGGAGAAAAATGAATTATTTTAGACGTATAGTATCCGAATTGTATACTTTCATATATATAAACAAAAAATAAAAACAACTTAAAATCATAGCGGTAATTTATGAAAAACAGAAATCTATCGGATGGAATACCGATTGACTAATACGTTCTTCATGTTGTGCTGTAATAACAGAAGTTTCACTTCTTGTCAACATTGTTGTTGCTGTTAAAATTGGAGTTCGAGTAAACTCATTCTAAGATCATATTTAGACATGTGACTAAGATTCTTCACATTGATTGGCTACAACACATTTTAGACTAAAATTAATCTAAGAGATGGAGATGTGATAAAAAAAAAACAGGCCAAGTACCTCGTATTATAGTGGACATAGAGCAAATACGTATTCGGGATCTCAATTCTATGACGTCAATGTACAAAAGGAAAGTTTTGGTAGATAGAACAAAGTTAGATGAAGTCATATATGTATTTTTCTCATTTTTTACAAAATGGTAGATAGGACATTTTTAGACTAAGGCGACGAATTGTATAGATGTACATTGTATAACTTCTCGGTGAGATATATTCAATATTTACTCAAAACAAACAAATATCCTCTAAGTATTTACTATGCGGATACATTTCGACTATTTGAAAGTAGATAAAACATCTATAAATCAAGAAAGAAAAGTAAAATCAGAAAAAGTTCAGATTATTTTAATAATGCCAAGGAAACTATGCTTGAAACATAAATGTTAAGCTTTTATAAAATATTGTATAGATTTGATAAGAGGCATAGAAATATCTTAGATTTCCTGTTATCCTTTCACAATTGTTGCTTATATTTCGAAACCTTCTTTCTTGTATTTCATAATTTCATCTTTTTCTTTTGTGTATTACTTTTATTTTTTTCCAAGTGCATAGCATACATTTATTTCACCTGCAATTTGGAAACATCTTGAAGTTTTATTATTGTTTTTTTTATACACGTTGATGTACATGTAGGTTTGCCGTTAGCGCAACATAGCTAAATTACAATACATTTTCTACTAATATTATCTTTATCAAAGTTGACAAAGAGTAAACTGTTTACGCACAACATCCTTTCAGTTATTATTTGCAAAAACATCGTGTTCAGATACAATATTCAACGAAAATTAATGTATTTCACAGACTGAAACAAAGGTAACGAGATTATTGTCTGTTTAACTCCAAACAAACATTCTATCAAATTCTATAACTTGATCCTAGAGGAATATTTTCATTGATTTGTCATCAGAAAATTATCAAGTAAAATGAATTACTTGTTTCTTCATATAAACATTTCCTGTCAGGAGTACATTTTATTAATCTAGTTTTGGCAAGTTGTTTGAACTCTCGTTGATCATAAATTTAGTACACATGCGCTAATTGAGTTAACTCCCTACTACGTATGACTTGATAAAAGTATTTTTAATTTTCACGAGAAATATGCTTGATTTACTGGTTATGGTCTACAGATAAACGTGAATCTTTCAGGCACTAGTGTAATTTACATAATAATTATACCCCCACAAAACGAAGTTGGGGGGGAGGGTATATAGGAGTGAGCTTGTCGGTTGGTCGGTCGGTCGGTCTGTTGGTTTTATGGTTTCCGGATGATAATTCATGAACGACTTGAACGATTTAAATAATATTTGGTACACAGGTGCAACATAACAAAATACAGGTCAAGTTCGACTTTGGGGTCAGTAGGTCAAAGGTCAAGGTCACAGTGGCCCTGAACAGTAAAACAGTTTCCGGATGATAACTCATGAACGACTGGACCGATTTAAATAATTTTTGGTGCACAGTGCATCATCAGAAAGTACAGGTCAAGTTCGACTTTGGGGTCAGTAGGTCAAAGGTCACAGTCACCCTGAACAGTAAAACGGTTTCCGGATGATAACTCATGAAAGACTTGACCGAATGAAATAATATTTGGTACACAGGTGTTACATCATGAAATACAGGTCAGGTTTGACTTTGAGGTCAGTAGGTCAAGGTCACAGTGACTCGGAATAGTAAAACGGTTTCGGATGATAACTCCTGAACGACTTGACCGATTCATATTATTTTTGGTACACAGCTGTAACATCATGAAATACAGGTCAAGTTCGACTTTGGGGTCAGTAGGCCAAAGGTCAAGGTCACAGTGATCCTGAACAGTAAAACTGTTTCCGGATGATAACTCATGAAAGGCTTGACCTATTGAAATAATTTTTGGTACACAGGTGTAACATCATGAAATACAGGTCAGGTTTGACTTTGAGGTCTGTAGGTCAAGGTCACATGACTCGGAACAGTTAAACGGTTTCCGGATGATAACTTAAGAACGCTTGGGGCTAGGATCATGAAATTTGATAGGGAGGTTAGTGATATTAACATGTTTGAAATAAACCTATTAAATTTAATAATAATCCATACTTTCCCTCCTTACATATTTTGTGTGCTATTAAAACAATACATTTACACAACTTATTGTATAATAACTGAAATGTATGTCCTTGTGGCCATTCCTTTCTTATGGTTGCCATACTTCTGTGACAAAGCTGTATTGTGGGGGTATAATTCGTCACTCTTGTGACAGTTCTAGTTTCGTTTTTTGCTGACTCATGTGTCAATTATCCTACGTGCAAGTGCCACTGTTTGACCAGGACTACAAACTTAAAATCTGATAAAATCTAATTATAACTTCTATTTTACATTTTTGGTAGGCAAAATACAAATATGTATATAAAAACATCATATGCAATCTCGCAATCGGGTTCTCAAAAGTGAGGCTTATTAGTTTCTTTCATGAGCACGTGGTTCAGATCGAAATACCTGTCACCGAGGGTAACTTTGATTGCCGAGTTCCTGCCAAACAGTTAACCGAGATGACGGATATTTCCATCTAAACCAAGACTGTCTCATGATAGAAACTTTTTCTTGCACACCGTCTTGCACTTTAAACAGATTTTTAAATGCAAACTCACCGAAATAATACATTATGGTATAAAAACAAACGATATTCAGATTTTTTGTTTGGGGAAGTGACGTCGCAATGTTTATTACGTTATGTCACAAGTAACTCACGTAAGTCATATAACATGGGGGTATGTTATATAAGATTTTCCAGCACTGGTGAGAATTGCGGATACCTATCCGGTATGCAAGAATAATTTATAATAAAGAATAAAATAACAATAAAATAATTTTGGGCAGTGACTTCAAAATTCATACTTATAGCAAAACAGATTATGATCGGTTTAACATTAATGTTTATATGGATTTCTCTTGAATTTGTGCAGTACAATACAACATTCTGTAACAAATATTCCGTATTAGATAAAATAAGCCAAAGCTTAGCTGTCTACCGTGTAGATTGCACATATTACATGCATATTCATATGACCAGCGACACGGGAAAATGGGCCTTCGGACAAAATACTTGGCAACTAGCTTTCTTGCATATTTGAACAAACAATATTTCAATATCAATATTGGAAAATTTCAGTTACCTACGTACAGTACATACAAAACTACAACATTTTGAAAGAGTATACCTAAGGCGTCTTGTCCACTCTAAAAATGACGTCCATACCACAATTTGACGTCAAAACTCACTTCAATTTACATGGGCGTAAACTATTCCGGTAATCATTTCCTAACAGCTCATTTATTTTTGGTTGCAACTTATATCTCTTTTCAATATATATCTATCTGGTGAACTATTTCATGTCTTCTTTCCACGATCTGCCTTTTTTCATAGGGTATAGCCAAGATTTAAAAAAGAATTATTTCAAATCGCTGTTGCCATAGTAATGGTCTTGGAGATTTTGAAGCAAATATTGTTTCTGTTGAGTAAATATGTGCTTCGATTTTTCTTGGTTTTGCTTTAAAGAGGGTGACAAAATGTTGATTTTATGGGTTTTTTATCTTTTGTCATAATGTAACAAATGTCCGAAGGTACATTTTCCCTAGTCATATAATATTACTACACTACAAAGTGCAACAAAGATTATCATTGCCGAGTAAAATAAGTCTGGACGTATTGTCGTCACATTTGTTTTAAAGTCACAATTGAAGACAAATGAATACAATGTCTTTCTTGTATTAAATATTTATTGAAGTCGTTTAATTATACGCGGAAGTAACGTCATTGACAACATAAAAACATGTCACATATAAAAGTGTACTTATATAGACATAACGGCATGAATGACACACACTGACGTTGATATAAAGTTGTACATGACACCCGGTATAGCAGTCGGTTGATCTGTGTCCATGTATATGTCTCGTATTATCATACTCGTGGCTCTGACTCTCGTTTGATCCGAAACTATACCCCAAAATCAAAAGGCACGACACCACAGATCAACCGACTGTTGTGTTTTTTTCGCCAAAAATTGCCGACAAATCCGTCATCACAAATTAAGTACACGTAAAAACTCTGATTCAGTATCACAAGAGTACAAGTTTTTTTGTAAGGGTGTTCTTGCAGGACAAAGTCATTATTACGCCGCTTATAATTGGATCGTTACGTGTTGCTTCTGTAATGATGTCAAATTAATGATGTCACGTACAAGTATCTCCTTCTAT
This sequence comes from Saxidomus purpurata, assembly GCA_022818135.1. Taxonomy (NCBI): domain Eukaryota; kingdom Metazoa; phylum Mollusca; class Bivalvia; order Venerida; family Veneridae; genus Saxidomus; species Saxidomus purpurata. The sequence continues at coordinate 24,483,933 of JAFMSR010000004.1, read as the reverse complement.
TCATTTACCATCGAGAGTATAAATGTGGAATAGTACCCAAATAAGGATATTAAATAAATAATTATCATAGAAATGTGATCCAGTAAATATTTTACCGACTGATTAGTACGTTTATAGTTTATATACCAAACTAAGTCGATGTACGTATAAGTTACACGTCAAATATAGCTCTTCCATCTATTACTTTCCATGTAACAGCAAAACTTGTCTCATTGAACACTCTTGGCAGACATTTTGTCGTCAGATCTTTTTTGTTATAGCTTCTAAATGTTTCTTGAGCAAGAATCTGTATCTTGTCTCATGTAAAGATATAGCGAACTATTTACACGCAAAATTAAACATCCGGTCACATCAATTGGCTCTTTTCCAGTAGAAGAAATTATTTGGAATAAACCAATAACTCTTTGTCAATCATAGCTTAGGCCGAACTAGACAAGATGATCAACCTATTTCCCAATTTTCTGCGCTTTTAAGAAACGAATAATGAGAAAGTTGTTGACACTTACACTATTGTAGAATTTGTACTTTGGCCATCGCACTATTGAATGTACGATACCGATAACGTTTTTAAGGCTCATGGACTGCGGCTACTAGATATAGTAAATGCCTGTAGATGAGTGTTTTCTCCATGTTTCAGATTAAGTTTAATCTAGATTTCCCCTTTGTACCTGTAAAGGGACAAAAGGCCTGTTATTTCCTACTTATTTCCATCGAGAATTCGTCAAAAAATGTCAACATTTATGAATTCAGTTTATTTGTTATGCCTTTGCAGAAACTATAACACTTATTTGTAGCGTCTCTTGAGCAAGAAGTTATACAATGAACGTTGGTATATACTTGGCAAATATGTTTTCCCTTTTTTCTCTATTACCTATTTGGTCAGTGGTGCTGAGTAAAAAAAACGTCACTTCAATGCCATTTTGTATTACTGAAAGTTCAAGCATTTGCTTTTATTATAGATTTTCACCTCACCTGAGCACGAACGCTTTAAGAATGGTTGAATGACCGAGGTCACATAGGTTTTTATAGGAAAAACTTTTAAAATCTTCTTCTCTTAACCCACAAAGTCGAAAGCTTAGATATTTGGCAGAGCTTAGTTAAATATGGTTAGAATGTAGCTTTGCCCGGCATATGATGCCGCCAAATTTTGTAGGTCAAGGTCATATTTGACATAGTTATGTCCCTTTTTGTACTTAGATGTTTGCTATAACTTTGCCAATTCTTAAGGTTTCTTTATCAAACTTTCAAATTGTATTGCTTATGTCAAAAGGGTGGTGATGCCGCCATATTTTGTAGGTCAATTTCATATTAGACAGAGTTATGCCCCTTTTTGTACTTAGATTTTGTCACGAAAACTTAATGTTGGCTATAACTTTGCCATTTCTTAAGATTTCTTCATCAATTTTCAAGTTGTATTGCTTATGACATATGCGTCATGATGCCGCCAAATTTTGTAGGTCAAGGTCATATTTGACAGAGTTAATCCCCTTTTTGTACTTGGATTTTGTCACAAATTATTGGTTATTCTGGCATAGCGTAAGAGGGCGACATAAGTGTTCTACTGAACACCCATCTAGTTTATTTACTTATAATAGGCAAACGTTTAAAAATATTCTTCTCCAAAAACATAAGGGCTAGAGCTTTGAACCAATGACTTCCAAATCAGCAAATGACATCCCCTAGGAACAAGTGACTTTCTTAGGAACCCGACTTCCATTCCAACAACAAATACCTATAGGAACAAATTGTTACATGTAGCATCCATTGACTTCCTTAGCAACAACTTTGTCCCCTAGCATCTAGTGACTTTTTTAGCAACCATTGAGTTTCCAAAGCAACAAGTGAATTCCTTTAGAAGCAATGACAACTCTAGCAATGACTTCCTTAGCAACATACGCTTTACGTCTTAAATTTTCTTTCAAGATATTCCTGCAAGAATTTCAACATGTACTTTAACCTCAACTTTATCAATAGTTAAAATACTTTTGTTGAGAATAAAAGAAATAGTTTTTTACGTGTTTCATTTTGTATAATAATCGTGACGTTTAATCATTTAATTGCAATATACATTATATAAGGAATCGTAAATTTAAAACACTTTTGGTCACAATAGAACCATTCACCTTCATATGCTCACAAAAAGGAATGTTCCTTCATATTTTCGTGGGCAGAACGGCATGTTTATTGCCGGTCATTTTTATATCCCTTCACGTGCAGAAAGGTCAAATTCGTATGTATATAGAGCACTTTGATGCGTGCATGTCAAATGACACAAGCGACGATTATTATTTCAGAGGAAGAGAATAATCTTCGGCAACTGTTGGGTGTTGTAAACAGAAAGCTGTATGAACGTCGATTTGTTTGGGCAAATAAATCTTCATTCACCACCTTCAGATATATATTGGAAGATTTCCCATTATTTGCCACCTAAATGGCCGTGTGGGTGCTGATAATGCGGGAATTTTGTCGCATACTTTCTATGTAATGTAACAAAAGCAATGAATAATATAGAAGTTCTATTCATCAGGATTGCAAATTAAATGAGGAACAAAAATTGATGTTCTCTGTGTATACAGAAGCGCGGTCATAGTATTTGAAGATATGGTGAATAAAACGCGCCGTTGTTTCATGGTACATTGTAATTGAGTGGTACAACAAACAAAATCTAAGTGGATATTAAGTAGATATTATACTGACTGGAGCCATGAGTTCAATAGCGATTGTAAGCGGGTATGTTTATATTTTTGTATTTGTACTGTTGAAAGTTTAGATGTTTTGAAACGCATTTTTATGAGTGCTGTTCAAATAAATAAAACGTGCAACTTAGTTTTATTGATAATAAGTAGTGAGTATTTTATTACAAGTCAGCCATTTTCCTTATTTATTCTGTAAATTCGACTAACTTTTCGTTTGAAATTCCAAGAACTCAGTTATTCTAACAAAAATGGAAACTTTTAATTGCGCATTTCTATTTTTTTAGAAAATGGAGGTTTTACTAAAGCATTGATTATTTGCGATACTTTCAATCTAAATATTGTTCAATTTTAATATGATTGAGATCTGGCTTGACATAAGCTAATTATTCATTCACAACAATTTTCAAATGTTCTTTTCTTTTTAATGTATTTAGAAAGTATGTAAAACTAGACATTTTTGAAAACGTCTTTTCAAACTTTTAATAAAATAAAACAGAACAGATGATGGTCCTCATGGTTACAAAACGAAATGGGACACTGAATTTAATAAAATGTCATACCTATCTTCAAGTTTTGAGTGGTTAGCCATCTATACCAGTCTTGTTGCATTTTATACACATTTCCCTGCTACTTGTCACAGATTTCTGATATCCGTCTTCATTTTTATTTTAAGCTCTTTCATGTACTGTGAAATACGGTTATACAACCCAAAACCATACAATAATAGTCTTAAAAATGTAACAAATAATGTTTTCAGCAACCCATTACACGGTTCCCTCAAACAGGGAACAGTGTACAAAATGCAAAAAGTGTTTGGTAGAAGGGGTTACCCCTGTATGTAAACCTTGTTAAAAAGTTGAAGATAGGTACATGTAGACATTTGACTACCTTTATTGATAATATTGTAATCATAAAATCATTTTTGTTGATTTTTGTAGCTATTTCGAAAAAGGCAACTATCACCCCCTTGGGTTGGTTTGACTTTGGTTAAAGTTTTGAACGACCCCACTTTATTTCAAAAGTATCGTACAGGTTTGCTTTGAAACTTAATGTATTGTTTACATTATTCACTACAGACAAGTTAATAACTCTGTAAGGTTTTTTAAAGAATTATTGGCCCCTTTTGAATTGAAAGTTTGAGCTTGGTTACGTTTTTCGTACCGCCTCACTTTATTTCAAAACCATTTGAGGTATTTCTTTGAATTAATTGTTAACAATCATGACTTAATCAAAGACAAGAGTTACATAAGTAATGTTTTTACAAATTATGCTCCTTTTTTTTAGAAAATACATTGAATATGGGTTAAATCCACTTATTGCCTTAACCCTTTGATATATTGCTTTCTAACTTTGAATGCTTGTCATTACTATAATTACCCCCATTGTAAAATAAAAGTAACGCAGGGATTATGTTAAAATTAGGCTCCCAACTTTATCGACTTAAAATCTTGCCTTAGTTTTTACCATGTCAACTTTTTGACTAAACTGTTTGAGATATTAATTTGAAAGTTGGATTACTTGTAAACCATCATGATCACAGAACATGGCCAGGAGAAAATGTTTCTTGATTTTGAAATTCTTAGGTAAATTTCTGTGTTCCCTTAACTGTCAAAGTTTTGTTTTATAGGAAAGCACTAAAAAGTCAAGCGCGCTGTCCTACTGACAGCTCTTGTTAAAACTGAACTGACCTTTCCAAAATTGTACATGTTTACAGAAATTCTAATTACACTAAGATATATCAGTTGTTTAAAGTATTGGCTAATAACTGTTTCTGCTGTACCGTAAACTGTTAAATGAACAAACTTTATACAAGTTGCAAAACTGACTTTGAACACATCTATGTTTCGAGAAAATAATCTGCTAGATGTAGGGAGTGCCCCTTTAACATTAACTAGCTACTTTCACGAGACAAATTATATATCTTACTACAGATAATGCATTGCACTACTTTTGTATGACAAAACCTAGTCCAGATTTGAGATGTACGAGTCTTTCACACGTTACTTGGCTATTTTGCATAATGATAATTGAAGTCTTCCTGTAGTGCATCAGAAAATTGTAAGTGTTACAGCGTTTTGTTTAATAATTTCGCAATATTATACGTGAAAATGAACATCTAGTTAATATGTTTAATGTTTTAGTCTCTGGAGACCTATGCAAACGTTCAGTACGTTTATTCCTAGGCACAAGTCGCACACAGAAAAGATGATATTATTATAATTTGGTTTTCTCATGTAATAGAAAAGGGGATACTATACTATTTTATCAATATTTATCAATCTAGAAGCGTTATGTATGAAATACAATTATTGTTTGGGACAAATCAGAAAAAATATACACTCTGTATTAGACTGGCAGACGATATAACAGATTATTGCTTCTAATAGACTCATAACTGAGTCATTTTATGACACAGAGCAACGGCCAATACGTAAAGGTGAGCTTGCTTAATATGGAATTCTAGTATATCTGATTGGTTTAATAGTTTGGCAAGAAGTAAGCCTCCGTATTTTTAAATGACTCCATTCTTAGTTTTTAGACGCATGTTGCATCTTGATAAAATAACTGTAAAATTGATGTTTTATTTTTATAAAAACATAGGGTTATATTCTTAATTTTCATAGCCTTTGATCTTTTTTAAGTCCATCCATTTCACTTATGATGTAAAATTTAACGTACCAGTTGATTTTCATTTTTTCATCACCCATCATGACATATTTATTTCTTCGTTACTTGTCTAAAATACATACTAAACTACTGAACATTTTCAAATGTAAACGAAATATCCCGATTCGTCCAAAATGGTAGAGCCTATTTTTTGGTAAACTATACCATACATTGTATCCCCTCTAAGGTTTATTCTATTTTATTCTTGTCTTTAACCATATTGTAAGCCTTGGGCCAAAGACCAACCTCGAAAATAACAAGGCCATCATCCCTTGTTAATAACATTAATTATTGTTTGTAAACTAAAAACAATGAACAATATCTTTAGCGCAGACAATTTCCAGTTTTATTAACTTTGTGTCTTATAGATCAATCAAGGTAATTGTTCATTTTTTGACACAGACGCTTTCCAATGTAAACGTTGAATGTCTTATTTGATCGCATAACGGTTTAGATATATGTTTAGTTAATATTTTTAGCAAGATAATCCACAATATTTTGAAACCTCTTCTAATATGTCTGCCTAAAATTGATCAATACAAGTGGAGCAGTAGTTGTCTCTGTCTCGATAAAATATTATTTTTGCCTCATCAATCATATTTGCAGACGCATTTATGACTGCAAATAGAAAATGAAAACATTGGTTTTGAAAATGATTGTCATTTCTCTCCTTATAACTGCATTTTAAGGTCAAAGAAAATTACAGGCGGCAATTTCAAGCTTGTTTTGTTATATGGAGTAAATTAAATTGCTTCGAGAACGCACACCGTCGTCTTCAGATATATACACACCACGAGCATTATGACGCTGCTTAGATATGGTTTGGGGATATATTCGAAAGTTACTAAAATTGCGCATATAACTTGTGCTTGTGCTATCAGATTTTTCGAAATAGAGAAAGTATTTAATGAGTTATGATAACATAATTAATACAATCTAGAATTACTAATAAGTCATAAAAATTTATCATCCTGTATTTTACAGACTGAAGTGGAATGGTTTATTTGTATTCTCCTTCTAAAATGTTTAAAAGGTTTCTAAGCTCACTAAATGAACTGTGCCAACATACACGTTGGAATAACGCTAAAATACGGACTATTCAGAAGGTTTAACCCTGCAAAGTTTGTCGTTTCCATAGTGACGATTACAGATAATGAACTTTCGAATTAAGTATCATTGGGATCCTTTTATACCTTCAACGGCTATAATAATCCCACAGCTACTATTATGAGATTTCAAACATTATTTTTCCAAAAAGACATCATATTTTGCGTAATTTAAAATAAGCATGTGAATAGAGACAAAGTCGTTATTGTACTTATTATAACTTCAGCATTTCTACGTATTTAGCGACATTTTGAATAATTGGTGGAACATTTATGATAAAATTTTAAAACTTTAAACTTTTTTTCCCTCCAAGTTATGAATTTAAGTAGCTGCCTACCATAGCCAGCTGTGAAGATAAAAACCTGTTCACTTCAGCTGCATTATGTAACTTCTGAAATTAGAGCTTTATCAATCAGTCTGGTATCTCATATTTAACCGTTTCGATCTACTTAAACCACCATACACTTTTAAGGAAAGCATTGAAGTGATTGTACATAAAATTAAAAGAATTTGGTGCCCGTTAATACGGGCAAAATCTCGAAGGGAGCGACGCCCGACCATAGGTAAACGTATGTACGAGTATTTAATTGAATACTGAAAGGAATAAAACTAACGATTTCACATATACCCATGCGAAATTGAGAAGAGTCAACTTCGTGACATAATGCAAACAAAAATGTTACGCTGCACCGTCTACCCAGAATTCCACTGACCGATTTTTTTTTAATTCTAAAACGTTTATCTTACGGTTATCGTTTTCAAAATACGAATTTCTTCTCTGATTCAATTTTACAACCAATGTAAATGAAAATAATTTCTTGAAAAAATGTCGATCAAATGAAGTGACGTAACATATCAAGCGCAGGAAATTATGCGAACTCCCCGCAGCGGTAACTTCCCCTTTCAGTATACAGTTTTAGAGCTGGAATCGCTGTGAGGGGTTTGACACCTCATGCTTTCGCCCGATAAAGGTATTGCCTTTTTTCATATTTAATTAAAATGTTGTTGTCAATCATATGTTAATTCTTACATTAGTGAAGCTCTCTCAATGTTTCCGGTGAAAATAACAAATTTCCAAAATTTATATACTTATACATTAAATGCGAAAACATTGGCTGGCTTAAAGGGGCATATCCTATAACTGACATCATACTAAATAACTTTAAAAACATAGATAGTATAATCTATGGAAGTATTATAACTTAACCTACAAGTTTCAGCTATGCATTCTCAGTCATTATCGATAAAATCAGAGGTTTAAAATACACCACAGTACCGTAAACCATTCAATAATCTATGAAGAGTTGTTGTTGTAGAATTAATGGGTGGATGCGATTTATTACAGAAAGCCTCAGTCTATATTCATTAACTGTAGTAAAATGAGGCATTTTTCGCTATAGGTTCTTCTTTGAAATTGTATTCATTTATCATTTTACGTTTATTGGACACATGATCTATGTTTTGAGAATATAATCTGCTAGTTGTAGGGAGTGCCTCTTTAATCAAAATAAGTAAATAAATCTAGGTAGCAATTTGCATTGAAATATTCGTATGTTTGGTTTAAAGGCATCGCTACACTATATGTTTGTATATGGATTTACAAAATTGTTTGTAACGCTCTATAATTTGGTAGAATTTAATTTTAGATATACAGATAAACTTTACAGGAATTTATACCGGAACCTTTTTGTTTGATTATTCTTTCTAAACTATGTTATTTTAAAGGGCGCTCACTACATCTAGCAAATTTTATTCTCGAAACAAAGATAATGTGTTTAATGAACGTAAAATGATAAACAAATACAATATCAAAGAAGACACAATTAATCAATGTCCTTTAAAGACTTCATGTTACTAAAATGTTCAGGAGTGATATGTAGTAGCTTTAGTTACGTAATTGTACAAATCGCTGCCGAAAGTGCTCGTTGTAGGCTCATATTGTCATATAAACAAAGTTTTGGTAAAAACGTTAAGCCATTCGAAAACGAAAACTTCGAGCATGTTCTTCCCCTTAACTTGGGATTCATGGAAAACGCTAAAAATGTGCAGTCATGGCATGACGTTAATATGTCGTTTTCGGTCTCTATTATTAAATATTATAAAGAAACTAAAAAGGCTGATATATATATAAACATGGTGCCTATTCCAAATGCACTTTATGGTGATTATTGAAGTAAAATGATGTAAACAATTCTGGCGGCTGGACGTTATGTCTAATTTGTTACTTACAAGATTAAATGAAAATGTTACATTTATCGGGGCTTTTAACACAATGTTGCACCTACTCTAAGCTGAAGGAGTCGCAAGAGATAGGCACAGCAATAAAAGTCTGGCCAAAAACAATGATAACGAGGTTACTCTCTGTTTAACTTCAAACTAATATTCTCTCAAATTCTATAAGATTGATCCTTCAGGAATATGCCCATCGATTTGTCATCAGTAAATTATCTAGAACAGTAAAATGAATTACTTGTTTCTTCAAATAAAGATTTCCTGTCAGTTGTATATTTTAGCAATCTAATTTCGGCAAGAAGATTGTGCTCGTTGATCACGAATTGAGTACACATGCCATAATTAAGTTAGCTCTCTACTGAAGATGTCTTGATATGAAATGTCTTTAATCTTTCACAACTAATAAGTACATTGAGATGTGATTTGTCGGTATATAAAACTACGATCAAACACGAGTCTTTTGGAATCCTTTGGAATTAATTCAATACATTGAAAGACAATAATATTTAAAATAAATGTATGTGATGGTTTCATTGGCATATTCATCAGTTTTGACAATAAGGTAACTAAGGATTATATCGCAAAATCACACCAACGATGAATGAATGTTTTAACTTCAAATATAAACTTATACAGTAAAAGATTACAATTTTTTTTATAAGAAAATTTTAAGTTTCGTCTAACATTTTCCTGAAATAGACCTTACCTTTAGTATTCATAAGGACGAAGAGTTTCGTTTAAAAGGTCTATTAACCTTTAAAGTATTAATTCTAAATGTAGTATTTAATGCTATACATATACCCTATAATTATGACTTAAAACAAATGATCTTTATATTTTTCTTACTTTTTCTTCTTTCTGTGACTAATTTTTCTATGTATAATAACCGTTTTCCATTTACTCATTGCTTGTGCTGATGCAGCCCATAGTTTGTGGGACTCATAGCTTTATTTGTAAATAAACTTTGCAACTTAAACTTTGAAACAAAGCCCCAAAGTTAGATGTGGAGCGATTGAAAATCACAACAATGAACTGTTTTAACAGGAAGGGCATCTATACAAACTACACATATGTAAATCAAGCAAAACAAGTCATTTAATATTTACTTTTATTCATTCATTACACTTACTTTTACGCTTACGCTACATGTACCATTCCTTCAATATTAAGTCAAATGTGTACAGCACAGTGTTAAAGGAATCACGTCTATAACTCTGATAACGTGTCCCAACCTTGAGAAACTTCGTGATACATCGCTAAAAACTATCGATACATTGTACATTATGTAAGTTACATTTCGCAAGTGCGTTTTTACACTTGTAACAAAATATGCTTACTTTTTTCCTTTCCCTAAAAATACTTTTAATAGCACTATATACTTCATTAAACAATTTGAATAGATATTTTTGCGTCAGTAATTTTTCTTATAAGTTGTAGTGTCTCTTTAGCAAGAATTCATTTCTAGCCTCATGTAAAACATGGAAACGGTTACGGACAAAATTAAACATCTGGTTTAATCAATTGAATCTTTTCCAGTAGAAGTAACTATTTGGGAAAAACCAATAGCTCTATGTCAATCACGGCAAAGGCCGAAATAATCAGGGCGAACAACCTAATTCTCAATTTTCTGCGCGTATGAGAAACGAATAATGAGAATGTCATTGATGCTCTTATGTAGGCTGTGCCGATTTCCGTCCACAAAATTCAATACAATATACCAGAGACGCTTCGTCAAGACAAATAGACGCCGAAAGTCAGTGTGTAAGGGTCTCCAAGACAAATAGACGCCGAAAGTCAGTGTTTAAGGGTCGCCAGCCTCGACTTTTATTTATCGAGTTTCATTCAATAAGATTTATTCCTGAAATATCAACAAGCCCATTCTCTATTTGTAATCCTAATGTATAATCCAAAGACAAGATGTCTGTAGTGTTATAGTTATACCTCAGAATGGTTGCTGTTCATTTACCTAAGCATTTGGTTTCGTTACAGCAATTATTTCATTATAAGTACACAAGTTATTTGGTAAACTTTATCTAAGTAATAGAATATTTTTGTCTAGGTAAAACTAAAATGAGTTACCGCAAAAATACTGGCAGTAGCTTGTTAAGAAAGAATAACCAAATCATTGAGTGGTTAAATAAGTATGAAGTACGATTAACCAGATTCTTAATCTTTTGTGTAAAGATGATAACGACATTGAAACTAATTGCCTCTCAATAAAAGTCAAATTTACCCAATGAAATTTAACCTTTATATCTATCAAACGTTTAATCTAATTATTTAAGCTGTATGAGATTTCAGAATATTACAATAAAGATAACAAGATCCCTATGTCTAATATGTGATTATTGATTTAATATTATTTTAATGTGCAGAACATACCTGTAAAAATATCATATGATTATCACTATGTATTTACCTTTCAACGTTATTACTTGTAAATTCATAACTATAACGTGAAAACACACATCTTTGTGATTGTTTGAATGAATGAGTTAGGACAAATATATAGTCAAATATGTTTGAATTAGAAACTGGAAGCTGTCTCTTTTCGGTGGGATGTACCTTATGAGACAATTGAATATTTTGTGTATCTGAATTCCTGCAACTAGCGTGTTGATAATTAATATACAGATTAAAGGTCGACAAAGCTAGATTTAGTAACGTTGGTTCTTAAACTGCTTTATATGAGTGTTATTCATTTCCTGAGGACAATCATTCATTTAAACATTCATAAAGCAAAACATCTTTGCAATTGTGATTTCAGATGAAAAGATTGACTTCTATACAGAATGCCTCCCTTATGTATCAACAACGTTGATTTTTGGGCAGATGTCAAACAATAAATTGTCAATTTGAAACCTGGCAACCTTGAAACCTCTACTCAAACTCTTACCATACTTTGAATTCAAGCTCTGGTACTTTATTTAACTTGATACCGTTATTGTACCTCCTTAGACCTCATTGGCTCTGCTCAATCATATTCAAATTATGTCTAAAGACATTATCATTTAAAACTTCAGAAATAGGGTTGTTCGAAAATAAACATCATGTCAAGAATGATAAATTTAATACCATCGTTTGGTCGTTCAAATGTCTAAGTGTCTTTTACATTTATCCTGTAGATATTTAATTCACTAGATTTTTCGACGTTGGGAACTTCACAGACCCTGTGGCTTGCAAATTGTCTAAGACATGCATTTTTAACGTGACATTGTCTTTTCAAAACTTACCTCATGTATTGCTGATTTTTTCATTTTAACAATAACAAAATATTTCATATATTGATATCATGTATGGTAATAACTACAGTTACAATTCTTATATTTTAAAAGACAAACAACGACCATTTAAGTGACCATATTTTGAGATTTACTATTGCTACATCATAGTAACTATACAAATATAACGACATTCTTCTTTATAAACGTGTTGCAAGTCCTGTACAACATAATTTTTTTATTTTCTCTTTTGGCTAGTTTATTCAGTTAACTTTCTTAACAGGACCCAGGAGAAAAGCCATAATTGGATTTGTCGACTTGTTTATAGACTTGTTTAACGTCCAACACTATTTTTTCAGTGTCTGGTACTAATATGTAACAAATTACTAGACGAAACACATTCATCTTGTTTTTACTTAATCCAGAATTGGATGGTCTATAATTTGGAGACGACAACTGCTGTCCATAGTGCAAGAAAAGTAAATGTAAATACACAATAAGAAAAAGAAGTTGTCTGGTCTATTCTTTACTTCTAGCAGACGTTAAAAAACATTTTCAAAACGATAGCCATGTCATAAAACCACATTGAAGCTAAGTGGGATATTGAATCGTATGGTAAAACAATAAGATTATTCATTAAATATCTCATTGATTAATAAATAATATGTCATGGGGCGATGGAGACGAGTCTCATAGGAAATGGGTTCTAAAGTCTGGATATTCATTTAAATAAACTTTTATGTCTCGTATGAAATACCATGTGAGATTCGTTTTAATGTAAGGCAACTTAAGTGTCAGACCTTTTCTGATAGTATTTGTACGGTCGTTGAATTACAGTCGAGGAACTATTAGGATGCTTTTGAAGTTTTTTTTTTCCAGTGACCTAGTCTAGATATATATGAGAAGGGTTTCGTCTGATTCTATACTTTTGTTTTCTTCATGTTCGTTTTATGTAAAAAGCAGGTGTATAGACTCAAATCACATCAGTCAAATATAAATAAAATATTTGTCAGAGATGGCACAACCTAGATATTATTTAACCTAGAAAACTTTACCCCCTTAATATTTGCATTTTCAATACTTTTTAACACATCGCAAATGATTTGCGATTTTCTAAATTTTGCATTTTATATTCTTGGAGATGTTATGAAGAAGATCAAGTAAAAGTACCGGCATCTTGTTTATTTTGGAGTTATCCTTAAATCTGCTTGCTCACAGTTCCTGGTGAAAAGCATTAATTTCTCCAAAAAGTATATTAAAACATAAAATATAGTAGTAAATGCTAGAATCAACACCACAAGTATCAATTTGAGAAAATTACTAAAAACAACCCTTGGCTAGTTCAAGCAATATTTCAGCTAGCATGAAAGACTGAAACAATTATAGGCAGAAAATGATTCTGTTAATCAAGTCTTTCCAAGTTTTAAACAACCAAATTTATACTTCAAAGTGTTGTTTTTTTCTGTGTGTAGTAAAATTATAGTTGCGTATCGAATGATTCATTTACAGATACTACTTAAAGATATTTGATTTTTTGTAACTTTCATTTTAAATCAAAGTGAATATAGGACTGATAACACATTGATATTGATAATGGTAATGATGTTAAGTTAAATAATCAAAACCTATATAGACAATAATGTAATGTATCAACTCCCCTTCTAGACGGAATAGGTTTCTAGAATTCAGGGAATTAACTGTACATATAAACGCAATGCTCCGAAATAGAGTTGTCTACAATGTAAGAACAGCTTGACATGCTGAATAAATACTAGACTAAGTACTCCAGACTATAGTTTTTAAATATACACAATTCACTTTCAATAACATAACATGTTTGCTTGTTTTTATATGAAAAAGAGTTGGGTATATTAAACCTTAAAATTTCATAATTAAAAATTAAATTTATAAAAATAAATGTAAAGAGGCAATGAAAGCAGTTTGACAAATCAGAGACAATGCAGACATTAATGTATCAACAATGTATACGATTATACAATTGTGTGCATAGATTCACCACATAGTGCTTTGACATACATGTACATATGTACTATGTAAATGTACAGCAATGACCATGCCGGGTCAATAATAATTGAAGAATAATTCAGATTTAGTCAGCGTTTTCAGCTGATGATTTAGTAATTACGGCTTTGAAGCATGAAGCAAAATTAAACAACAAATTTAAAACGAATTTCTGCAGCTCAATAAAAGCTTAGTATGCCTCAAGTTACGAAGTATATCGGGGCTATATCGGAATGTCGCTCTACTGTCCACCCGTCCCGTTTGTAGGCAAAATTAGTTAGGGATATTTCTCGGCAACCAAACAATTAGTCGGAATAAAATGAAACTTCAGAGACGTTATTAATACCATGCCTCGTTGTATGTACAGTCGGTATGATGCGCTCAGATAAAATTTGCATTGAGCTATGTATGATTATTCATATAAAGATGTTTGTCCGCGCTATTTCTGGGCAATTGCAGCGAAAATTAATTTAAATTTACAGCAGTGACACGTACCGAGCCTAGTTGTTACACAGTGTCGGTATGTGACGCCCAGGTGATTCATTTGAGCCTTTTATATAGTGTTCACATAGACGTTTTTCCGCGTTATTTCTCTGCAGCAACTGGTTTGAACGCAATGAAAATGCATTGGAATGATTCCTGTCAAGCCAGATTTGGTAACCCGAATGTAACGCCAAAATTAATTTTCTTTGGTATCATAATTTGTGTTGCTTCATCCATGTGTCAAGTCACTTTGTTTGACAAAACATATCTAGACAAAATGCATTTATGTTAGTTATATGTAAATGTAAAACAATTATAATAAAAGCGCATATTTTGAATAATATGATATTCATACCAGAAGGCTTTGTGGTGCTTATTGTATAGGCTGCTTATTGTATAGGCTGCTTATTGTATAGGCTGTCATTTTGGATTTTCTTTCTACAGATTTAACAGAATGATTATGTACAAAGATATGAATAGTTACAATCAATATATGCAAAATATGTAATATGTTTAGAAATTAACTTACTGTAATCTTTCTGTGTGGGTTTTTAAAGGGAATCTTAAGTGTATGGAAGTCTAGCTTAGAACGGAAACAATCAGTAAGATTAGAGCACAATCCGGTTATGTAGAATTTTGTTAATTTATAAAGAACGCAATCAACCACTGATTACTTTCTTTCAATTGCGTTATTTGAAACTGCAATCAAATAATAATGTTTAATGTTTCCCGTATGCCAAGATAAAAGGGGAATGGACTAAAGCAACCACTGGCAGATAAAATTAGGTGTATGGCGTCAGTATAGCGTTCTTGGTTAAGAGTGCTACAGGCCTAACTTTAATGATATCTATTGATAGATTCAAAGCGTAGGTTTTTATGCCCCGGAAGGGTGGCATATTAAAATCGCACCGTCCGTCCGTCTGTCCGTCTGTGCGTCCTGCCTTACATTTCTTCGTGTCCGGGCTGTAACTTTGTCATGCATTGAAAGCTTTTGAAATAACTTACCACAAATGTTCAGCACATCAAGACGACGTGTCGCGTGCAAGACCCACGTCCCTACCTCAAAGGTCAAGGTCACACTTAGGTTTTGAAGGTAAAATAATCCTCTATATATGCTCACAACGTGTCCGGAATGTAACTTTGTCATTCATTGAAGGATTTTCATAAAAGCTTGGCACATGTGTCTAGTACATCATGCAAGACCCTCGTCCCTACCTCAAAGGTCAAGGTCACACTTGGAGTTTGAACGTAATTGACGCCTCTATATATGCACACATTCGTGTCCGGACTATAACTTTGTCATGCATCGAGGGATTTTCAAAATAACTTGGCACAACTGTCAAGTACATCAAGACGACGTGTCGCGTGCAAGACCCACGTCCCTACCTCAAAGGTCAAGGTCACACTTAGAGTTTGAAGGTAAATGACGCCTCTATATGCACACATTCGTGTCCGGACTATAACTTTGTCATGCATTGATTGATTTAATATAACTTGGCACAACTGTCTAGGTCAAGGTCACACTTACAGCTTATAGGTAATGGAATCCTGTATATTACTGAGCACATGATGACTGTTACACACTTCTTTTGGGGGCATTCGTCACTTGTGAGGGACAACTCTTGTATTCTTTTTTTTTTTTACCTGTTTTTTTGTAGTGAATACAGTTACAGACAAGTCAATATCAAAGTACAGTTTATATAAGTACCAAACACCAACAATTACGACCAATTTCACAAAAAATGTCTATACAAAACACCCAATGCAAACATGTAATATTCGTTCATACAGTATATCATTATCAGGTTCAGAAAACATCCTTAGTGGCCTTAAATAATTTCTGTCAAAATTTGGAAATTTTGATTTCGTGTTGGTCGTTAATGTTAACAAAAGGGAATTGAAAGACGCCTCTCAAACATCTTTTAAACAGCACACTTTCCCTGCTAATTGTGAAGTGGACGAGATTTGAAGACAGTCTAGAAAAGGAAACACGTTCATATTTCAGCAAAAAGCATGTGGAAAAGGACTGGCATGTATTTTTATTAAACATGAGCACGTTGAAGAGAAAATGCTGTACTGTCGTCAAGAAATTAGCCAAAATGTCTTTCATTCTCAGAATGTTAAAATGTTGCAAACTATTACAACATTTTGGCATATATTACGCATTGAATGTGTCAAGTTGAATTGCCGTTTAATGCTGATCGATCTTAGAGTTTTGTTAGAAAAAAAAAATTCTTGAAGATGTCTGAAATTTACATACTTTAGAACGAATCATCAAATAAGAAGGTTACTGTATAAATTCCTGTAAAGTTTTTCTGTATTTGTTTAATTATACGCCACCAAATTATAAAGCGTTACACCCAATAGCAACATATAGTGTAGGGGTACCGTTAATTATGATGTTAATCTAGAACCATGATATCGATCATTAAATTAGTAAACATTAGTTCCAGATGACCGTAAATTAAAGCCGCATGATCACTTTGAATTGATAAAGAAAGAATAAATTTAATGATAGAGTGATGATAGAACTGTGCTCTATTCACTCTTAAACAATGTTGGCATACGCTTTTCTTTCGTATTCAAGTCGTTTCTTTACGAAAAAGAGTAGCCAAAAGCCTTTCTTACTTTTTGTTATATTATTGATATTATTGCACTATATTTCTAACATATACTTATAGATTTAAAAAACCAAATTATGAATGTTTCTTTGGTACAAAGAAAAACCATTTCCGCCAGTAACACATCTTTCTTGGTAAAATAAGAGCTATTGTGCTCCTGGGAATTTAAGATAATTTAATATAAGTAGGATGTACAAAACTGAACGTAAGTAATAGATGTGTTTGCTAAACATAAAATGAATCGTAGCAGAATTTGTAAAGTTTGATAATAATCGTGAAAAAACAACACACAATGGGAAGTAAAGGATTAGGATCACGTCATTGGCAGGCTTTGGTCTCTGAACTCGTTTTAATAGCAACGACGCAAGAATTAATCATTCGCCGAAAGTCCCTAATCAAAATTCAAATAAGATTTACACGTATCGTCTTAAAACTACAATCAATTAAATTCAAATTGGTTTACACCTTATTTAAACAGTGAATAATTGATCAACGAGTATATTTCAATTACTACAGCAGAAAGTAAATTGGTTTTAGAATTGCACAGTATGTTGCCGAAGGCATAGTACTTTAGAGAGAAAATATCTCTGTTTCAAGGCATTTAAAGAATAATTCAAAATAAACTGCCTGCAAAAATATTTCACATGATCCATTATGAACGGCTAGTAGTTTTACATCAGTTTCTTGATATGGTGTCTAAGAAACATTAACTTAAAGATAAATTAAAATGTTATTTCCGCATTGTTTCACTTTTCAACCTCTGTTGTTGATGTGTATTTTTTGAAGACATATGAAAATAGTCAAATTTGCGATGCATATACATGTTTAGGTCAGATAAGAGGAAAACTCTTGTATTCAGTAGATATGTTTTGCTCATAATCCATTCGTTTTTTTCAAATTTTTGTTATGGCTTAATGATAAAGAGCCAAACAAAACGAATTTTCTTTTTCCTTTTTCCGAGATCTTTTATATTGTAAAAGCGTCTGCAACACTTTTTGAACTGTTATTGTAACATTTCAAAAATACAGATTTTCCTTAATACTTTCAGGAATTCTTACTGGAACCTTTTTATTTGATGAATCGTTTAAAAACATGTCTATTTCAGTCAGTTCAAAGAACAAAAATCAGAGGGCTAGCTTTTTGTAACATAAATACAAGGGCAGAAAAAGTACTTTGGTTTATTATGAAATGTAACTTTAATTTTTTTGCGCTTGTGGCGTGCTCTACTTCCTTGAAATAACAATAGATACATATAATAATGCATTTGTAGTTTAACTGAAAGTAAAAACAGTTCATTTATTAAAGAGGCACTCCCTATATCTAGCAGATTATATTTTCAAAACATAGATTATGTGTTCAATGAACGTAAAATGGTCAATAAATACAATTTCAAAGAATAGCCTATGGCGAAAAAATGCCTCATTTTACCACAATTAATCAACAAAGTACCTTTCTGTAATGAATCGCATCCGCCAATTATTTGTACAACAAAAACTACATAGATAATTGAATGGTTTATGGAATTGCAGTGCATTTTAAACCGTTGATTTTATCGATAATGACTGGGAATGCATAGCTGAAACTTTTAGGTTAATTTTCAATACTTCCAAAGATTCTATTATTTTATGTTTTGAGGGTTATTTAGTTGACATCAGTTATAGGGTATGTTCCTTTAAGACTTCATGTTACAAAAATATTAAGGAGTGATATGTCGTGAACTGTACCAAGGATTTGTACATGTAGCAAAGACATACTTACATGCATTATCTATATAAGACTGTATTAAAATAAGTTGACATACTAGGTAAAAATGAGTTGCGCTTTTTGACTACTTTGTTCGATCGGATTCTCATGAACTGATTTGTTTACATATGTGTTATTGGTCAAAGACCAGTGTTGCTTTGATCTAAGAATTAAAATTTCATTTCACAAGTAACTAAAAACGGAGGAGGTGTGTAAATTATTAATTTATCAAC
This sequence comes from Saxidomus purpurata, assembly GCA_022818135.1. NCBI lineage: Eukaryota > Metazoa > Mollusca > Bivalvia > Venerida > Veneridae > Saxidomus > Saxidomus purpurata. The sequence goes on along the minus strand of JAFMSR010000004.1, from coordinate 24,464,908 downwards.
CGTATACTTAAATCAGTTAAGCCTATTTAATTTATGCTCCAAGTTCGATAATTTATCGAATGGTATAACAAAGTGTACTTTAGTCTGTCCTGAGGCTCATTGAACGTGGTTTTTCCAAAGTATTTGGCTGCGATGAAGACCAGTCTTACTGTGGGTAACATTAATCGAAAACATAAGATTTCGTGATAGATGTACGTGTAATTGAATTGCCCATGTTCAATGAAGACACTAATTCAGTTACGTTCTTCCCTTGTGAGTCGTAAGAAGAGGAACCCAGAGGCAGTTACATCTATGTACTACACGAACTGATGTCATATTCTGGTGATGTTGGTTAAATCAAGTTTCATACTTTAAAATTCAACTTTCCTTTCCACTATCTCCTTTCCCCGCCAACCTTTTGTTGCTGGAAGACCCAACCGAGGCGATATTCTCTTCTATAGACGGTTTGTATTGTTTCCCAGTGCTAAGTTATTTTGATGGGTATTTGGTTCCTGGTAATGCATTCTTATTTACACAGCATAGCATACTTTTAAGCAAGTTTAAGATTCTCCTCTCGTTTACACTTTCCTTGGTATTTGTCTTTAATGTTAATCATTGCATAAGACAAGTTTCGAGTACCAGTTTTTTAACTTAAAACGAAGTTATAGAACTCAAGTATATACCTGTTACTAATTTCCGTATACATGTTCGTTTGGCTTTGTTTTCTTTATCTTTTGAAACAAAAAACTGACTTTTTGTGATTATGAGTGTGCTATTCCTGTTCTATGCCGTTTTGTTTTGTGCTTTTTAAATGGGTTTCTCCTTATCGAAGACAATGGACTAGATAAATGCATTGCTCTCATTAATCTGTTCCTTTGCACATTTCTTCTAATTTCCTTATCAGTCAAATACACGAAAAATAAACTGAATCGTAAGCACGATCCAAGTTTAACTAAACATATTTCCTTAAAGATTTATATTATCTGTACCGATCGACAAGGTCTTTGTTTATATGGGCTCCCCATACCCAAACCCTCATTGAGGGTGTCCAAAGAAGAACAGCTCTATGGTTAAAGTCCGATTTTAGCCAAAAATCCAGTGTCACCAACATGCTCCATTCTCTTAACCTACGCAGACTAAATCTTAGGCGTATTGATAACAAATTATCTTTTATGTAAAACATCCATAATGAACTGGTTGCATCCCAATTGAAAACTTCCTAGTTCCTTTATCCCGCAGCTCCTTCTTCCTCTGAACTATATACCACTGGAACCATCTACCCCCGATGTCGTCAACTCCTCAACCCCTGAGCAGTTCAATGCGGTTGTTTGCCGCATCGATTATGTCTCTCCCTAGTTGTACTGCTAGCTGCTTAACATTTTATTTTTCTTTTGCTTTTAATATTTGTGTTATATTTCAGTTATCTTATATCTTTGTGGCTGACGCGCCGCATATCTACCTCGCCGCAAGTTGTTTGACATCAAACGAATATAGATAGATAGTAAGCAACAATTATTATGAATCCAACAGAATATTGAAAGGCCACTCACTGTTTCCGATGTGATAATTCTCGTTATAGTGTCTTGTTTACGTTTAATTGTCAAGTGGGCAAATGATTGAGAAATGTGATGTATGTTCTGTGAAGAACGTTGTCGAAATTACCTTGTTTATTTTTTGATATTAGTAATTAAAATAATGAAAAAGAAACGCTAATTTTGCAGTATGTAGTTTCAATGGTAGAACAGTATAAGTTTATATGAACAAGTAATAAGTTTTATTTTGCCCATAACTAAGCGTGAAATAAACATGTTTTCATTAATTTGAAACAATGAATATTACATGAATGTTATGTAGATTACTAAACCAGACAATTTAAGAGACGTTACTTCCCGTCGAGGGAGCATAATTATAGTGTATACTGAAGGATAATCAGTGAATATTCTAAGTGGCACATATTCTTGTTTGTTGACTTGATAATTAAATTAGACTGCCTGTCTGGAAAATATACAAAATAGTCCATTTTAGCATGCTAGCAGTCGATATTTCCTATCTATGTCTAGATATTGGTTCTTGAAAATATAAATGCAACTTTATGTCTGCTTTGGGTTTTTTCTGTTTCTACTCTTCCAAAAATTAAAATGAACGGTTGTTTTGTTTGAATATAAGCTGTAGTAAGAGTTCGATGCATATATTGCGAAGTACTTATTTAAACCATACAGTTTTTGCAAGAAATGAAATTTGTCAGGTTTGCAAGAAACGTTTTTTAACAGAATCAAGTAGTGCTATTTAAAACTATTTTTAGAGTTACTTTCAAACCTAATACATGTAATTATGATACGGTTGATACTGATATTGTTCCGATGACCATGGCGTCGTTACTAGTTACATGCAGATACATCAACATGCAAAGACGTGCGTCAATGATAATTTGCGTCATTTAAAATATTAAGCAATTCTCAAGCTGGTTTATCTTTTAAGACTCCTTGAAACAACTTGAAAAAGATTTATACAAATGTGCCGTTTAGTGTAAGTAAAACATGTATTCGTAACAGATCTATACAATTCGTAACAAAATCGATATTTATAGGACCCCTAGACGCCGAGCCAAAACAAACCAGATCATTTCCTTATATGCGTGTAAATACAACGGCTAGTTTGGACATCAGCTGTACTTATATCCATGGGGAAATTTGAAAATGTCATCATAAAGAACAACTAATAAAATTTGTTGTCTTAAAGCAGACTGACGTGACAGGTTTAATTTTATGACATTTATACCAGTCCTTTAGTATATTGATGTGTAGGTTTTGAAACTTGCATCATGGCACAAAATGCGTATTTTCTGTTATTTAACGAAAAACAAAACAAGAACGTCCAATTTATACCGTACTCGTTCTCAGATTTTTCTTGAAAAGGTTTTTCAAAGTCTCCCAAATTAACATATTTTAGAACAAATTGTCAAATGAAAAGGTTCCGATATGAATTCATGTAAAGTTTATATGTATATTTGAAATTATACGCAGCTAAACAATAAAGCGTTACAAACGCTTTTGAGAATCCATATATAACCATATAACAATGCGGTGCCGTTAAACAAAACCCACTTTCATTTTCAATTATGGATGTGGTGTTGATTCTAGTATTTACTACTACATTTTATGTTTAAATATATCATGTTGGAGAAAAATGAATTTTCCACCAGACACTGAGTGAGTAACATTAAAGCAGCAGCCAAGCTATTATTTTTCACTAATCTATACATATTTTATACAATTGCATTGATTGTTAGAGCCAATTTATTGACTGAAAATGCTTCAATAAACATTTCTACTGGCATGTTCGTGAAAAATATATACTAAGACAACTATTAGCTGTATTTTTAAAGTCCTTCAATGCGACACATGAAATTGTTCTTGTAGAACTTTTGAGTAATGATTTGAACTATTACATAACAGAACAGAACAAAAGCTTTAACAACATGGAAATGCCGATAGCCATTTATGTAAGAAAATAGGAAATTACACTCACAGATTAGTAATCTACATGACTGTAGGTATTTGGGTATTCGGTATTCAAAGTGCACCAATGGATATTTCATATTATTCCTTGAAGAAGCAAAATGTTTGGAAGTGTGGGTAAACATACAGAATAATCGAACCTCTCCTCAATACTGTCTAAACTGTCCTAAACTTCATTTCGCTTTTCTCACTTAACGAATTGCTTATGCATCTTATTTCAACAAAACATTGACTTGAAAATTGAAACAACAACACACAAACGTTTCTTTAAGTTTAATTGATTAAACAACAATGGTATTGTATCTGGGTTGCAAATTTCTTCGATTATAAAACGTAACTGTAGCGTCGCAAAATTGTATTTTATCGTTCCGCCTCGAGCAGAAATTTCTAAAGTAGTGGATTGTGGTGGAAACGAGATTTAATGTGGGCAAAAATAATTGAAAGCATAAAACTTCGTGATAGACGTAATTGAATTTGCCATGTTCATTAAAGACACTAATTCAGTTACTTTCTTCCCTTCGGTGCCGTTTAAACAGGCTGATAGTGAAAGAATGTGGTGCATGAATCACCTAAAATGCTGGTGTTTCTGTTTTTAACGTTGAGTGTCAGTGTAGCTCAACTTTTCTTGTGAAAAATATTAAACAATGCGCACGCTATTTCATTTGACCAGTACAGTTTCCAGTTTGCAGATATACTTGACAGTGCTATAGCGGCATTTTACCATCGTTACTTGAAATATGTGATTTGTTACAAGTATCTCTGGAAGTAGTTCAAACAATTATATCAAATTTTCCAATATTACCCCTATAGAAGATATGTTGTACAGAATTTTGAAATCAATAACTACTTATTACTTTTGTACTGTCACAATTGTAATTATTCACTTGATATATTTGAGAAAGTAACGTCAAAGGCATATTGCATGTAGCATTTATAGACTTCGCCCGGTGCTAATTCAGTATATGAGGCAGTTAATACATGGAAAAAAACAAATAAAAGTTTTGCCTTAATACGTCTTTGAAGATCATTTAGCGGCTGATTGGTCATTCTTTGAAATATTGTTATTTATCTAAATCCACGATAAATAAATAACAACCTAAATTAGGTTAGTTGCGATGATGTCCTTTAAACTCCATTAATACGGAAAATATCAGTTACTGTAACAGTCTATGCTCCAGTACCTGAAATACTGGAATGTTTTTTTCTCAGACAAGGTGAAGAAGAAATTTTTAATTTTACATTATGTGAAACGGTTTTTTTCATTTAACATAAACGCTCAGTTCCTTTGAAAGATATTTTTTCCTTTGAAAGATATTTTTAAAACAATAAAACAAAATGCTACAAATCAGTATGTGCAATGTAACCAAATGATAATATTCCAGCAGCGTTGATGAAAACGGAAGTGATAATTCTTTAGAAATCTATTTGTTTCCATGTCAGTTTGTCAAGTTGAGGAGATTAAAGAAAACATCGCAAAGGAAGTGTAATTCCTTATGCGACATGTATTAATAAGTCAATGTATAGAATAATTTATTGATTATTTGTACTTTTTTTAACATAAGCAGCCATTATATACTGAAAGGATAAAGAAACGCAGGGTAACAACATATGCAACATTTTTTTTAATGCTTGGCCTAGAATTATGAAAACCGGTCAGAAGACTATCTTGGTCACTTGTCACTCAAACCGATGCTTAAAGTCACTCAACCGTGCATTGCACCATGCCACATAGAGAAAGTGATAAAAAGCAAAAAACACGTGCAGAATAATGATTACAAGTATGTCGAAACATTTGTCGTAAGTCGCCGGTGGAAACCGGCGACTATATTTGATACGCTTTAGGATTCTTCAGCCGGTAGGAGAAGTATTAAAATGTATGAACTTGTTACAATTTTATTCTGACATCTTACATTGTTTGAAACAAAAAAAAAGCTATTTTTAAAATCGCGAAGGAAGTTGAAGTTCGTGCTAAAATTGGCCCTTTTAATTAAATAGAGGATAATTGTTGGTTTCAGTGTAAGATCACGTTATAATTTCACCGAGTGGGCACCAAAAGTGATATTTTCACGAGTGGCGCAGCCACGAGTGAAAATAACAACTTTTGGTGTTCACGAGTGAAATTAACGTGATATTACACCGATACCAACAATTTTTCTGTTTATTTTATGGTTACAACTCCCCTTTTATTGAGTTTATTTCTACAAAATATCGAAAATCGCGGGAAACGTCATCAGAAACATAGCGCAAATGACGTCATTTAAACGACGTCATCGTCGCATGGTTTCCAGCATTAATTACGCTCGGTATACTTTTTGACGTCAATCCGGGTTAAAGATTGCAAAACAGTGAAAAATAAAAATGGTAATCCACTGTTTCAAAACTGTGGATTATCACTTTTATTTCACTGAGAAAACTCTATAATTCACTGGAAAACATAAAATAAAGGGGAATAACTGTTAAAAATGTGAAAAATAATGACGCTCCCCAGACCGGTGTTTACAATATCTTATACCTAGAGAAAAGATCCGCCTAGACCAGACCAAATCGACTTTTTAAAGGTTGGCGTGGCGGTGTAACAGCGTCGCAGGAAAATAACATGAACACTCTTTCAAAAACGAAGTAGGTATGCATAAATTAATATTTCCATAGCTAAAATAAATATCGATTTCAGCTTTTTTTGTTAGATTTAGCAGTAATTTCGGATTATCGTTTGTTCGGATACTTCACTCACGTGTCAATGCACTGGAAAAAAAATAAATGGTACCTTTAAGTTTAATGTGCTTCTTATTTGATATTGACACGAAAGACCCATTTTTGTAATTCACAGGTCAAGTTTTATAAATTAAATAGTAAACAGATGGACTGCACCCCACCACTAGGGTCTGGTTAATTTAACAGTTTAACAGGCATGTTTAATGGGTCACAGTATACCTGTACTATAATATTATTTATTTTTGACCAATGATAATGTATATATTTTACATATAGTATATGTATTATATATAGTGTAAGTGTAGTTACCCGAGAGCCGGATATTCTCATCTGTAAGTGCAGCCAGTGATAGATTCTTTTTCTTGCATACCATATACGATTAATAGTAGCAGAAATAAAATAAAAGTAATGACATATTTACGGTCTATTTTCTTGTAGTAATGTATAAATTTACACATTCATTCATAAAAGTAGTTCTTTGTGACATCATCAAGTCATCTTATACCAGGGGATGTAAGATGAGATTTTCCAGCACTGGTAAAAACTGCAGATATCCCGATCTGGTATGCATGCTAGTACTGCAGTATCAACATCTAGCAGTAGTCACATTTGAAAATAAATTGTACCTTATCGACCACTGTGGTTACATTTACAACATTTCCTGTAATTCAACAGGCATAATTTTAAGAAATGGTTGCATTTGACATCACTACTTACAGTCTGTAAATAAATTAGTTACCGGCGACCTTTGATGCTTTGCATCAATGGTTTTCTTGTACCACTTGATACTTTTGAGGTATACACATCGCTTTCCGCTATTAACATTGAATTTGAAGCTCTTGCAATCATGGTACGGTTGACAGAAGTTCAGAGGAGTGAGGCTATTGCAATGCTTATGCAAGGTCAGAGGTAAAAACAACGGTTGCTATGCAGTTCAGTGTGAATGTTTCCACCAAAGAACGTCTTGTCCGTCGTTTGAGAGAAACTGGAAGGGTTTCCGACCGACCTCGATCGGGACGAGTCAGTCGATTTCACTTTGCGATATTGGGGGGTACCGTTAAATGTGCTTCAATTACTAATGAATTATTGATCAAAATCTAATGACATTTTGGTAATTTGTTGATTAAAGATGGTTTTTTTTATATTCATATAAAATATTGAATATATTATCAAACACATCACTTTAAATCACCTCAAATGTTTACACTGCGTTTCTTTATCCTTTCAGTCTATTTTGGCAGTAATCACAATGTGTTAGTTTTATATACGGTTGTTATTTACTTCAAATATCCGATTTCATTTGCCACGTACTTAATAAACCATGTGTTAACGAACACCTTTTAAATAAAACATATCAAGCAAAACAATGACCAAAAGGCAGAGAACATTGAATTCATAGTTATTAGAAACAATGAAATAAAACCACATGTCAATATAGAAATGTAAATCGCTCGCGCTTCTTAATTAAGTGGTTTGTTTAAACGTTTACTCGTATTCAGTCGCATAATTGTCTGTTTTGACAAGGGCTGCTGTTTTTCGGTTCTGTAAATATGTTCTCTTAATGTTTTTGACGTTGTGTAAGGTATAGAATGTTCTAATAGAATTACTGAATGTGTTACTGAATAATTAAATGTTTGCTTCGAGCCTATGAATTAATCTGAAAACTGCAAGTGCCATTCTAATTTTAGACTGTTTACTTAAAAGGTTTTCTACATCAATTAGAAGCCTTTTTGCGTTTATTCAGTAATGTTGCATTGATAGGGTTTTAATTTCTGATTGCAAAATTCCGTGGACGTAATCGAGTTGTCTGTTTAAAAGATTTAAGGAAATACTGCTTCAAGCATTAAGAGCATTTAGTTAAGTCAGTATGAGATAGTTGTTTGAATAATAAGCTATGAAACTGATTATCAGTCACCTTGATCATACATATAATTGTTTGCTATTGATCATTTGTAGAACCGACATCACACATTTACATTCAGGACATGTGACATTCATTTTCTAGCCATTAATGCAAACGTTTATACTTTCATCAATTGTGATGATTTTGTTGTCTTTGTCATATGAAACTTACAGGACATATTGGTGTGAGAATAAAAATACTAGTTCTTACAGCAACTGTTGTTTTGAGCAGAGCCAAGTGCAAACAGTTTCATATGACTATGAGACAGATCCTGTTTCAGTGACTTTATTCTTGATATAGATCGATTGCAATCCGCAATGATTGATTCGGTGAATGTTTCTTTTTAAATTCTACCTACAAACTTACAATGGGATATTTTGACTCTCAATTTGGACAAATCAGCTCCTTGTATTTGCCGTCTGCTTTGAATGCTTTGAAGTGCAGCTGCATCAAAAAGTATAGATTTGTATAGACACTAGGCACAAATGGGTTTACGTCACTGATAAAATATCTAGAATTGTAACAGTTATAGCTATATTATCAAATGAAATAAAGGCTTACTATTAACCCTAGACTTATAAAAGTATGTTGAGATTGAGAGGTGTTTTTTCTCTTGAAGTCTTATTTTCTTCTAAGAAAAATATTTCTATCAAAAATTTGTCTCAATCAAAGCTAATCGGTTAGAGTCAAGGGAAGGGGAAATTGTGAAGATGTTGTAAAATGTACAGAAGAGACGAAGTAATGACTCTCACTACTGATGCCAGCTAGTCGACATTAACCCTTGACTAGTTCTTAGAGGAAAAATCCATTTATCTTCTTCCTTTGCCATTTCCTATCTATTTCCATACGCAAGTATCAAGAGAGTGTAACATTTCTGATAAGCCTATTTTTTATATGATTCTTTATTGCTTGGTGTTGTGGAGTTCACAAGTCTCGTCCTTTTGTCTAGAATATTCCAGGCGTTCCACTCATTATAGTTGGTGTCATGGAGAAAGGTTTATGATCTGTTAGCTAAGAACATTCCAAAATCTCAGACATGTGTTCTTCTGGCCTTTTCTCTGTTTCATATTTAATGTTACAAAAACTAGCGTTCAGGCTTCTTCTTTTGGAAGAAGTAGATAATTTGTCTATACTTTCTACAAAAAACATAAACGTCCGAGAAAATATTACGAATCAGTGCAGGAGTATCTTAACAGGCATATTTCACGTGTTATTATTACTGTTTATAAGTGATTCTTTTGATTTGCTTCATAGTGTATTAATTATTTTCTTGCTGTGATGTTTTGTTTTCCGTGTCTTTGAAAGAAGCAGGTAACATTTTATTAATTAGTGTGTGGTTAGCAGTATGGTAATAATGCTTTCTTCTGTAAGTGCGATTATGTCCTTCGAATTACTGTTAGATAGATCAGTAATATGAAAGATTATTATAGTACCCTTTTTTGTTCACTAGCTCTTCAAGATACATAATGCTACGTGTATAAGATAAAAGATTTATATGATCAAGTGAAAATTTGTTCTACTTTCTGCCATCCATGTATAATGTCTTTCCTCCAGTCTTACCCAGTTACATAATGGGCATTTTATTTTAATGGATTATACTAGAGTGTAACAAAGAAGGTTCTCGACAGACAGTCGGGGTTAAAATAAAATGCCAGCAAGTACTAAGTATATGTCATTTACTCGTCATTTGTGTAAATATTCACGATATTTTCCTTCTTTTGGCGCGATTTTACTTCAGGAGCCGGCGGCGGTTGTTAAGCTTACTTTTAACACCACCGTAAATCGATGATAACTAAAAATGGTTACACTTAATAAGGGTTTACATTTCATTTTTCTTCTATGCTGATTCCTACGGCAGATAGTGTTATTTATTTTTGTGAAAAGATCATTATAAGATTACACAAAATGTGCGTTTAAAGTAGGACTCGTTTGTGTTGTCTGTCTGGAAAAATAATTAAAATGGTAAACTTGAGCATACAAATGACGGACATTTATTATCTATGTCCAGAAATAGTATCTGACAAGCATTACGATAATGTTATTTCCCCTTTGTTTCATTTCTCCAGCACCTTAAGTTGATATTTACTGTAACCAGACACATTGATAGTCTAGTGTGTGGTGTTTCTATGCATATCAGCTATTAAGTGATCTCCGTGCTCAAATGTTAAGTCTTAATTATGGTCGCCATTCTGTTGCTAGTAATGGAATTTCCCAAGCTTGCAAGATAAGTGTTATATCGGCCCTGAATATGACCATTTACGATCCGTGGGAATACTTTCTAGAAAATGATTACAACTACCAGTAAATCTAGATTGTTCCAGTTCTGGGGAGGGACAATGCCTTGGTATTAGTAGTCTATTACATGTCACTGATGTATGATCACTCTGTATTTGGGGAATTAGGCAGTTTCTTACGGAAGTTGACAGACGAGTACTAGTTCTTGCCATGAACGATGAATCGACACTTGTTTGTGACACTAGTTCTTTTTTTTATATAAAAATGTTTTTAAAAAACACTACAGGACGTTTTAAATGTTCATTAGTTAAAGAGATATATACATGCACATTGTATATGTATCTGTGCATCTAAAACAAATCTTGATAATTAAATATTAAAACATCAGTACGTTGGATAGCCCAAGCAAGTTTGAGAACATATACGTTTAGTTGCGACATTGTTGTCTTTTCCTCGATTTTCGACGAAGCGCCGAACAAACTGTATTTTATCGTTTCCGCCTCGAGCAGGAATTTTGAAAGCAATGGGCTGCGGTTTAAGACAAGAGTTAACGTCGGAAAAAGTAATTGAAAGCATAAAACTTTTTATTGAATTGCCATATTGATTTAAGACACTAATTCGGTTACTGTCTTCCCATAAGAATCGTTTGAACGGAAAGATAGTGGCCAGAGGCAGTGAAATGTACATGATTGCTAAGACATGCTGGAAGAGCGGTATCATTCAAATCACAGTGACGACCTGTGGAGTTTATAAAACCAATAAGAAATTAAATGAGAATTGTAACATTGCATTTAACAATAGTCTCCCCATCTGATTATCACTGAAGATTCGATTGTTTTTATTAATGTCAAACGTATCGTTACGTAACTTAAAATCTCACTTCTCGAAAAAAAAACTCGTCCACCCATGAAGACACTTTTAATAAAACGCAAGTGAAATATATATCTTGCTCGGTACCGACGGTAAACTTTTCATAACATGTTACTTTAAATCTTGCGAACATTATAGAGGCAGTAAGAGGCCTGTTGAACCCAAATAAACCTTAAATATCTTTAAAAGTAATGCACTAATCTAATTAAACCTTTGTACAAACTTATAAATCAACTCACCCAGAAAAAAAACCAGATTTTTTCGTCAATAAACAAGAGCTGTCCCTCACAAGTGACAAATGCCCCCGAAAGAGGTGTCTCACAGTCTTTGTCCTCTCCATTTGCTAAATAATTGTGGTATGTAATTTTAAAATCCATGCAACACATCGGCTTGATGTGCTAGACATCTATGCCAAGTTATTATTAAATCAATCAATGCATGACAAAGTTATAGTCCAGACACGAATGTGTGCATATAAAGAGGATTCCATTAACTTCAAACTCTAAGTGTGACCTTGACCTTTGAGGTAAGGACGTGGGTCTTGCACGCAACACGTTGTCTTGATGTGCTAGACATTTGTGCCAAGTTATTTTAAAATCCTTCAATGCATGACAGAGTTACAGTCTATACGAATGTGTGCATATATAGAGGATTCCGTAACCTTCAAACTCTAATTGTGACCTTGACCTTTGATGGAGGGACGTGGGTCTTGCACGAGACACGTCGTCTTGATGTGCTCGACATTTGTGCCAAGTTATTTCAAAATCCTTCACTGCATGGCAAAGTTACAGTCCGGACACGAATGTGTGCATATATACAGGATTCCCTTCAAACTCTAAGTGTGACCTTGACCTTTGAGGTAGGGACGTGGGTCTTGCATGCGACACGTCGTCTTGATATGCTAGACATTTGTGCCAAGTTATTTTAAAATCCTTTAATGCATGACAAAGTTACAGTCCGGACACGAATGTGTGCATATATAGAGGATTCCATAACCTTCAAACTCCAAGTGTGACCTTGACCTTTGAGGTAGGGACGTGGTTCTTGCACGCGACACACCGTTTTGATGTGCTAGACATTCGTGCCCAGTTATTTTAAAATCCTTCAATGCATGACAGAGTTACAAACCGGACACTGATTTGTAAGTGGGGACGCACAGACGGACGGTCAGACGGACAGACTGACGGACGGACAGACGGACGGTGCGATTTTAATATGCCAGCCTTCGGGGGCATAAAAAATAAACTTTGCATTTACACTTAATGTTTAAAAAAATACAAGCCTTGAATAAACCTAATTACACTTAGATTAGTGTAGTGACCAGAATAGCAACGTTCGGCAATATTTTGTCAGTGTAACTGTACATTCTGTAGTAAATCACTGCCTACTTTCAGTTTGATGAGATCCAGACAGGAATTATCACTTATGGATGTAATTCAAATATTTCATTTGAGTTTAACCTTTTGTCATTTCAAAAACTAAAACTAATTCTATATATAAAAAATATCATTTTCTTGCTGTATGAGCGTTATAAAACCGTGCATATAACCAAGTTACAACATAGACCTGTAAAACCGCGCATACATTGTCATTATTATATATGAAAACAAGGAAAGCTTAAAATCAAACAAAACATGCAGTAAAGGCAGCGATACATAAGATACGGAATATACTTCTTTCTTAAATCTTAAAGTTACAAAAGATGAGCCTCCATTATTTATCCTTTTGCAGTAAATTCACGGTCAACGTTAACAGTACACATCCAAAACACAATAGGCATAAGTCTACCTCCATGCCCGTAATTGATTGATTTACTCACATGTTTTTCCAGCTTAAAATTCATAAATTTATACATTGCACAAAATGGCAAAAAATTCAACAAGTCGATCAAAACTTTTAAAATTCATAAGCAGAGTTGGTAAAGGTAATTCAGTGAGCTAACAACATGATACGACTGTGTAGATTTGAAATCGCAAAGAATAACCTCTCATAGATTGAGAGTCATGGATTCGAACCCTGCTAACGACCATGTATCTTTATTAAGAAATTTTCTAACGAATGTTAGGAGTATAGTTTTGGATCTTCCCGGGAGCGATTGTTAGGTACACTGTCCGCCCGGTAATATGACCAAAAACACGGAAACTCCTACAGCAACAACATCATTGACAGACAGACAGACAGACAGATCTTTTGGTAGTGAAAACATTCACTATATTTTAAGCAATGATATATCCGTCTTTTAATAACGTTTAGAATACGAAGAACTGTATAAGAATCGAATTGGATTTCACTATTTATGCTGAAATCATTAAGGTTAAATAAGATATTCATAAACAGTCAATTTTTCAAAGAACGGACAACAGATTTTATTTTAAATCGAGCAAAAGGGCCACATTGCAAAACTCATAAAACCAGTAAATTAATATATAAGCGCGTGTATTACATAAGAGGAGCCACTAAGTCAAATCTATTTTGATATATCTCGAGTGAAAGCTTATTATTTTGTTACGGTTGTATCGATTTGATTCGGTGTAGCCAAACTTCCCGTTGATGAGCGTGGAGACCTAATCCAAAATCCAATATTTAGTTAACCTTTTTGTTATAATGCGGGTGTATTGGCTGTCTTAGCGTAGCCGAGACGCATGAGAGATGTCGACCAAATTCAAATTATTTTTGTGTGTAAATAATGCCCCTGAATCTTGATATGTAAATTGAGGTTTAATTGACAAATATCACGAATAGTTTTTGTGCACAAACTGCATGTATTTTGGATTAACTTACTGCGTTTAGTGAAGGGGGACGCTTACACAAAGAAAGGTATGTGTAGAAATCAAATTTTGGCTATTTAAATATTTTTGCATTAAATTAAGCACATAAGGAATGTTATCGCAAGTTAAGATTGTGTGTATTGTAACTTACAAGTCATTTATTTTAAATGTGAATGAAAAAAAACCGAGATTGTGTTAAGTTATGGCATGTGGTAAGGACACATCCTCTGATTATATAGAGTAGTTTAAGAGTTAAGGGTTCGCATGCACAGCGAGATTAATATTTGATGTCACCAACACTCACCAAGGGGGAGTTTGTTAACTAATCATATTTTTTATACTTTGTTTCTCTAAGTTTAACGCCCGTTTCGAACGAATTTTAGTGTCGGTTTTTACAGGCGGAAAGTTAATCTAACCATCGTTCCTGGGAAGAACCAGTATTACTGTAGCCATACTGCCAACATACAGTAGTCGGAACGTAACAGTTGTCACACGGAGTGCACGATACACGCACGATGTACGCACGATACACGCACGTTAGACGCACGTTGCACGTTCGGTAAATACACGATGAGCGATTCAGAACGATACACGATATACACGATTTACGAAGCGCACGCTACACGCTACACGATAAACGGATTATACACGTTATACGATCACTTTGAGATTTCACATTTTATCTAGACTTAGACCTTTTAATCAGACCGAAATAATAAGATCAATTAGAAGTTTCATACCTTAACAATAAAAAATGACATCGATAAGACTTAGTGTCAAAGATCCACAGTTTTCATATCACAGTATGTGTCAAATTTGAACACCTGTCGGAGTGACTTTGGCAGGAAATTGATCCCGATGTGCGAGAAAATGGGCGTAATTAAAGTTAATTGCCATCTACACTTTTCGTTAAATAAATTCTACATTAAAGACACTTTTTTAGGACCGTGTTCAAGTATAATAATTTTATACTGGAACCTTGAATTGATATGTTGATGGGTGTCAAGTGGGTGGGGTAAATTGACTTGAAGAAACTGAAAGCTTGAAATGGCGTTTTCGAATAAATCAAGCTTTGGAACGGGGTTTTTAATGTTATTTTGTAGTATTTATAGTTGTGATGATTATACAGCCCCTAATTTTGACCAATGTTTTAACAGAAAAAGTTTTGAAAAATATTTAGGTTTTTTCCGGTAGCCCGAAAGTGAAAATTGTCCCTCTAGAAATCTAAGATTATTCTTAGAGGAGAGAAGATAATTAAAGCGCATGCAGTATTTATGTACTGTGGACTATGGTGATTAATTCTATGTAAAGTTTTATATCATGTTACTTTTATATTGTGTTTTAGTGGGCCTATTCTATAGGTGGGGTATATAAAAACACATAGAAAAAATGAACCTCTAGGAAACAGTGATATTTTCTAGAGTGAAGAGGGTTATTAAAGTTAATCTTTATTTCAATGTAGTTTAATTCTTGGCACGCAGTTTCATATACTTTATGTCACTGCTACCATTCTTTTAGATTCAGAACCCCTGTCGAGGTAATACTTTATTGGGGTAGTAATAAATTTAAAGTAAAATTAAACAGACTGTGATGTAGTATAAATTTTCTCACCCATTTTGGGATAAAATTTATAAAACTATCTAGGAAATTAACCAAAAAACAGATTAAAAATCATTTGCAAAATTATTTTGGACCCTCTGTAGAATAATGGAATGGTCCAATTGCATGACACAACTCTGCATCCAGTGGTGGATAGCAGATTCAATTAGAACCCTGGAGAAGACACATCTCACAGCCTAGATTATACAGTCTCAAAATGCCATATATGGTGTTAACATACACATGTATGTACATGAAACATTTAATCTTATATGGAATTATATGTTTATTTGACATACTGATGATGAAGAAGATACAATGAACATCAATGGATGGTTAATTACTGGGCAGAAAAATGATGTACATTCCAATATCTAATTAATCTGATGGCTTTTTTACATGAGTTAGTTTCATAGTATAAAGGCTATGAGATAATAGCTTTAGATTTTGTTTGCATATCCTATGTACATAACTCTGATGATATTATGAGGTGGTAATACATGTACATATACCGTCTCCCTTGGTCTAGTGGTTTAGGCATCCGCCTTTGGAGTGGGAGGTCGAAGGTTCGAAGCCCACCAGGGGTCCGTTCTGATATGGCTGATTGGTGAGCCAGCTAGTTAAATAATGGTTACCGTATGCCTATCTGCCTGGTGCCTGGCATTAAAGGGTAGGATTCGGGAGGTACATGTGCTCAAAAAGCTCTCATAAGTCAGAAATGACTGGCCCTTTAAATAGGGGTGACACTATAATAAAAAAACACTTTTACCTTTTACTTTTATACTATACATGTAGTAGATCATTTTGGAAAAAATTGTTCTTGGAATACACATGTAGCATTAGCAAATAAATTGATGGAAGACTGACAACAATATGAAAGAGCTAAGCAACACTCTATATTTATAAAGGGGGTGTAACCTCACATGTTTCAAAAACCTCAATAACTATGAGACTGCAGAATAGAGCTAAGCAATGATGGTACTCATGTTTTTTTTTAGTTATTTTGGAATTTAGATATGTAGAAAGAACTTAAAAGATCTATATTTGTTCAAATTGATGTAAGCTAGGCTTTTAAGGAAACTATCAGAGATGAGGAACAAATTTAATAAACCGGACAGAGTTCAAGCACCACCTCTGCCACACTTACAGGAAAAAGGCCCTTTGAAGGATTTCTAAAATGGATTCAATTCATGAAACTAACCAGAGGAGATCAGTGTCAGAAGTACTATATGACTACATAACTATACAACCGGTCTACTGAGACCAGAGTAAATTGTGACTTAGTAATAGATGTGATTTTCATATTATTTTCTTTTATTAAGCTATTAAGATTACAAACTACACACAATTAATATAGAGGTGGTAAAAATATAACTACAAAAAAATAGGTGTTAGCCGGTATCACTGGCTTTACAGGAAGTCCACACAAGCACAATTTTGCCATCTTAGCCTTAAAAGAAATCTTATTTTTTAAAATGTTATATTCATTTTATACAACATGATTATGGTACTCTTTTTAGTGATTACTTAAATAATGAGCTCTTTTGCAGAACTTACTACTTAATTTAATTAGGATCTTCAGTAAAAGAACTACTTGTAATACTAAAATACAATTATTAATCAAGTGTGAGGGTTCTCACAAGACTGATATATATTACTAATCTAATAAAACCTATTTCAAGGTATACAACTTGATTAAAATCAATTTTTTCTATGTGCCTCCTTCTGAAGTAAGAGAGTAAGAGTCTGTTATAGTCAAACTGGTAAGAAAGATGCAGGTGATCGATGTAGCATCTGTATGGCCAGTGGCCAGTCCAAACCTGCAAGGATCTACTTACTGATCATGATAAAAGGGTTGATGTTTCATTCAATTGGAGGTAGTACAAGTAGGTTTGTAAGCAGAAACCGGCTTACATTTATCCTGAACCCGCCCCCTACCCCTTCGGTCCCCAACATATTACAGATAATAGCCAGTCAAATTTTGTTTAGTTATAATTATTATATGGTGCCATACAGACAGTGCAAACTACCATACAGTATTAAATTATATATAAAATATACATTACAGTTACAGTATTTTATAACTGAAACAGGCATGTAACAGGTACAGTGGTTGGGCAGCCCCTACCAACATGTCACCCGTCACTCCCTGCTAATTTCTGTTATGTGCAGACTATGATTTGCTAAATAATAACAAGATTGAATTTTTATGTTTTGGGTTGCCAATTTAAATCAACACCCACTAACCAGTGAAACAGCATGTTTACTACTACAATTAAAATACTAAGTACTTACTGAATATAAAAATTGCATTTATACAAAAATTGTTTAGGATTTTGACTAGTGACCTACAGGATGGGGTCTGATAGCAACTGTAGTAAATTAGATAACTAATTTTATCAGTCATTTGACAGTCTACTATGTTATTCTTCAATAACCTTTATACACATTAACTTGGGGCTTTTCTTAGACTGAGAATAATCATTAATAGTGAAACCATGCAAGTCCAAGCTTATCCATTTCTGGCTTGAATTTTAGTCTCTGTGTGGTGAAAGCTATGCAGTCAAATAGCCAGTGAGGGGTGTTACATTTTACAATGCACTAGATGCAAACCTGGTCAACCCAAAGTATGTACCAACCCGAGCTGGTTGGTAGTAAGTTTGCGCCCAGCCTAAGACGTGTGATTGATTTGTCCATTTTGTAATTTGTCAAGTATCCCAAGGACGGCCAGGTCGCACTGTTTTGCGGCAAAATGTGTTTGTTTTAAGTTTCAATTCTCTACACCATCCATCCAGGATAGTGGTTCGAATCCCGGCATATATTTCTGTGGGTGAGTATGGTATGACTTGGATCATGGCCCCTAAACCAGGCCTCTTTTGTCTGCATCATCTGCTCTCATTACCAGATATTATCATAAACCTACATGAGCTGGGCACTATAACATGGTAACTGGTAAGCCTGTTTTTAGGCATTGATAAAATTTATGAATAATAATGTATTCAATAACTCTGGTCTAGAATGACTGTTTTTTTTTTTCATTGAGAACAGAGATGATAGTGAATCTGAAAAAATATACAATATAGCAAGTGTTTTAGGTTGATGATGTAAAAGACAGCTCAATGCAGTGTCTATTGTTATCATTTCTGGAACAATAATTTGTCAATCTTCCTATGATGGCAACATACATGTTTAGATGGATTACAACAGCTGAAGCTAATATACCAGAGCCTGGATTTTTAGACCCATCTGTGTATATATGTAGATGTCCAGAATAAAAATATCTGATCTATCATTTGAGTTTCTAACTTTGCGAGATGCGGTATGTCAGATTTGATCATTTTGTTTTCATAGGGCACTTGTCTACCTCCAGGATCTTACAAAATAGCCGTGCTTTATGATCTCACTGACCAAAACCTTGACTTTCGCTCAATATTTGAGAACCTATTCCTGGCGCCCCAGTCTAAGGGGCGAACCCCAGCCTTTCAAGTTCAAACAGGTAGGCAGGAATAGAGGACAACGCACTAAGTCCAGCTGGAGGCCTTAATTTTGGACAATATTCAGACCCTGTTTTGAATGACAATGAGGCTTTGATGAGACTCAAACTAATTAATCAGTCAAAGACACTACCTAATTACCTTTCTCTTTATGTCAGCTAACGGATATATTATTCCAATCAGGCAGTATAGGGGACGTTTTGGTCATATGGGGGTACGTTTTGGTCTGGGGACGTTTTGTTTTGGGGACGTTTTGGATTGCTTCGGACTTTAAATATTTTTGTAAAAGTGTAGTTGATTCGGCGTATTATTTGCATATAGTCAATAAAACACTTGTTAACATCATACCCACGATATGTTGCTTCGATACAGGCGTACCTTTGTCTGCTGCACTTTAAGGAATGCATTGACAACAACAGTTTAGATAAAAAGATGTCCTTTTCCGTTGCAAAAATAGACCTAAATTTCGGTTATGAGGTGAAAATGTCTTCGACCTGTCCCGGAAGTCTTTCTCGCTCGCAACTACACTAAATAATATAAACTGAAATCAGCACTTTTTGGGGGGAGATGTGCACGCTAAGTAAAACGATTAACTACGAAATACACCATCGAATCGTACATATACCGTATGGATTATCGTGCATCGCGAATCGTATATCGTGTATCGTGTATAGTATATGGTGCACGTTGCACGATGAATGATACGATATGATCACGATATACGATTGACAAATACACGATGAGTGCACGCACGTTATACGCACGTTGCACGCACGTTATACGCACGATATACGCAAATTTTGACAACTGTTACGTTCCGACTACTGTACATAGTCAGTAGCAGGGACTGGGGTTTTCTTTATACGTATCAAATGTACTTCCGTCCTAGATTTTACCCTCAAACCCCAAAGATACGTTTAACTGTTAACAAAATACTGATACATGCGCTTTAAAATTGATAATTCTTTTCTACATTGACTTATTGTGACACTTTTTATAACAGGTATTACATTTTACAGTAGCTATTGAATCATGTAAAACAATGAAAATAAAATGAACGAGAAGTTAGATATGAAGTCACGTTACACTTTGAAGTGGCCATCATAATAAAGTAAAGAATCATTTAACACTGGTTAGTGTTTTAAATAGTTTTTCGTCCAATCGCAGCGCAGTATTTGCTGCACTTTAACTTGGATAAATCAATATTTATATACCGGGTCAGTAAATAGGGGAATAATGCTGAATTAAATACTAAATAGGTTAATGCTCTTTTTGATACATTTACAACAATAAATTGATCGCGCGGCTTGACCAATTTGTTTTCGTAAACACTAACCAATACTGTTAACTGTATTACTTACGTATATGAATATATCTAAGTTTTTTAATATTTTTGTTTCTAATGAAATTCTTAACCACTTGATTTTCATTGATTTATTTTGTAAGATATTTTCTTTGATTTATTTTCATTTATTTATTTTGCAAGATAGTGTTTCAATGATTTATTTCATTTATAGAATATAAGTCGGATGTATACATGGTTCGAAACTTTCTTTATCTTTTATGCATACATTTTTTTGTATTACTTCTACAAAATGCAGTACACTCATTTCTGAGGGTAACAATATATTTAAATTCTCATCTATTACATCTTAGCTATCTTAGGCGATTAATTCATTATGTTTTTAAGTTGGTCAAAAGCTATACATAGTTTGTGTTTAAACCTATCCGACAATAAATTAAATATTGTATTGTATTGTATTATATGCTGAATGTACAACATAGGACTGCGACGGATACATCTTTTGACAGAAACCGCAGGTGTCATTTCCTCAAACAGAATTTATGTGTAAAATATGAAATTGAATCCCTTACTTTTAAAATTTAATAATATTTAAGTACCCTAGACACTTGGTAGTAGTATTTGCATGTAGCGTTTAGATTTGAGAGCATTCCTAACAGTAGTAAGCAATAAGAATGTATCGATTCGAAATTATGCAATCATTGAAATATGCGTGCGTCGATACACAGTTATGCAAGTACATGTAATAAGCATGTATCGATGCACAATTATGCAAGCATATGTAATAAGCATGTATCGATGCACAGTTATGCAAGCATATGTAATAGGTATGTATCGATGCAAAGTTGTGCAAGCATATGTGATAAGCATGTACCGATGCAAAGTTGTGCAAGCGTATGTGATAAGCATGCCTCGGTGAAAAATTATGCAAGCATATGTTATAAGCGTGCTTCGGTGGAAAGTTCTGCAAGCATTTGCAATAAGCCTTTGTCGTTGCATAGTTTAACAAGCATATGTTTTTGACATTGGCTGCACCCATTTGTAGCTTAAGGGACCGAGATACATATGGCATCTGGTGTATTGTCAAGGCAATTTACTTTAATAGCCTGGCTGCTGATCGATTTTTAATGTGGGGGAGGGGGGAGGGGGGGGTTAAACACCTGACATGTCTTTAGGTGTGCTATTTCTACAAAACATAATTTTTGACACAAAAATACTCATTTAAAGTCGATTTTAATATTTGGCAGCCATCTTGGACGCCATCTTTGATTTCTCAAGTCGCCACCATTTATGCAAATTTATGCCGGCAGTCCGATAAACTTCAGACTGTCCCGGTCATTTTGATATATAACACGACTTGTTGCACTAGGGGTTCCGGATTCATGATTTCAAAAGTGCCTAAAGTCACCCTACCATTCGTTTAAATGCCTTTTGATATAAGGAAGATACAAGGGAGAAAACGTACTACTGAACTTTGATGCTTTTTACTCGACTTTATCTGGTTAGAAATACACCATTATGTCAAGCAATAACCATATGTACAAACATGACTTAACGTTTTAGTTGTGGCAAATTAAACATTACTTTCGTCAATATGCTTGAACATTTGAAAGACAGTGCATCTTAAACCGTCCACTACCGGTACACGAACTGACAAAACATGTGGTTTTCTAACGAAAACACAGTTCATACACATTTCATATACATAGACGTCTTTTGTAGTAATCTCTTTCTACCATACAAAACAAAATGATCATTATAGTCTGCTGTTTTTCATTTGCATAACAATTAGGCGATGTATAAACTGGCGTATCTATAGTCTGATTCTGACCCTTGAGTCTCCAATCTTTAGGTTTTCCTTGTTTTTTACTGTTGTTTTACAATAATCTTAAACGTCAGTGCTCGAAATTGGACTATATTAATGGCGTATAGATATTTTGTTTATATTTACTCTCGCTGTTAATAGCTGTATAATGATGTATAAAGTCTATTGCAGACGAAGATCTTATGCAAATAAAATTCTATTCTGTCCCGATATTGGAAAACCGTCTATAATGTTTTGTTTTATAAAAACAATTGTTGATGGAATTCCTTTTCAAACTTTTCAACAAACCGAAAAGGAATAAATTGCCGATTTCCAGCAGCATTAAGCGTAAAGAGATAGTTCAAGGATTTCCTAAAAGCACAAAAACAGTCAATGTGCACAGTTCTACTTCTCTAGTTCGCTGTTTTATGTTCGTCTGTTTATTCCTTGCAAAATTCATTCCCTTTATTATCATCTAGCCTGGCAAAGAGGCTTCTTCGAAAGTGATTAAATACCAGTATCACTATAATTTTCTTTGCATTACATGTTACAAAATTTAGCAATTTCATATCTGACAACAGTTTAGCAGATTAAACACCGAGTGCTAAATTTGTTAAAGCATTATTTTATTACGTTTTACTATAACAGGAGAACATTATTATTTCAAACTTCGCCAACTATTCAACACGAAACAGCCACTTAAAGCATTTGTCATTTGCAGATTCGAAAACTAAGACTTCCACAGATTAAAACTACACGGGCATTCTATAACACTGATATAGCATACAATGATTTTATCAAACTGGTTATTTAAATGAATATTTATATTCATCTGATTAAGTGATAATGACCTTTGCAATTTAATGGAATAGGTTTACTAATAGTTTATTATCATTAATAAACAATAATTGCGGAAGTTATAGCTAAATAACGTATTACTAAATGTATATAACAGCTTTTTTCCTACTGAGCATAGTTGAAAAATAACAAAATGTTTTTAACTGCCCAAGTCATAAAAAATAATGATTTCCATAAATTTTCCATGATAATGCTTTGTTGGTACCCACTAATGAAAGAAATGGGTGAGCTGAACTTACTTTCTTTTAATTTTCTGAAGATTGCTAATGTTTTAAGAACTTTTCTTGATTGTTATTTGTGTGGTCCTTTTGAACAGTATTATAACTTTAATACTAACAAGAACTACCTGTAAAAAAGGTAGTCGGTGCCAGTTTTAGTATACGAAAGCGATTGATAGCTATTAATTTCATTCAGTTGGAAGGCGCCGAATGTCATATAATGAGAGAAAAAACAGGACCTTGACCGGGAACTTTCTTTGCAAAGTTGTGCTAATGCTCTTCCCAACTGTGCTAACCGGCCACTTGTCAAGTTTGTCTCCAATAGTAATTAAATATCTATTGCGACATGTGTATCAGGAAAACAAACTTTATCCTTGTTTTTCTTATAAATATGCTGCTCGAATTATTGGCAGTTATTCACTGGCCGAGAAAGTATAAGTTTGTACTCTAAACTTATAATTAACATTAATTTGGAAGTACCAACATATTGTGTTGATAGTTATGAATTATATACGTACTTAAATTATAAACCCATTCAAGAAAAACTGAAAACGCAAGAGTATTTTATGATCTATTCTCATTCTCACTTTACATGTCCGTGGATAAATGAAGAAATGTGTAAATATCGTATTACAAATCATGTAAAATTATATCGCTAGTTATGATTGGCTATTTACAAATTCCTTCATTTATTTTAAACTTGAATTATAAATTATACATTATCTTTGAAAAAAAGTTGTTTTCGGTCTGCATATTTTAAACTGTTTTTCAGTCCTTTTTCAGTCTGTTTTTAGTCTTATTCGGTCTTTTTCGGTTGTTTTCGGTAATTATATGCACCCTGTATTATCCAATCAGAAGGTGCCTTACAGCGTAAACTTCTCATTTCAAAAATGTTATTCATTTTACTCGTCATTACATTCGTGGGTAAAACGTTACGAACTTCAAAGCGAGCTTAAAAAGGCTGCGCCGAAAAACATCCACACTTTGTGTATTAAAGGACTCGATGCCATGGTCGAGTGGTTAAGGTTGTTTACTTGTAATCAATTAACCTCTCACTGGTTGAGGGTCATCGGTTTGAACCCGGTACCGACTTGATCGTTGTTAAAAGTTGGCGGTGCCTTACTCAGGATGGAAATCAGGCTAGTACCAGCCTTCCCGGGAACAACGGGAAGTACATCTGCCAACTCGTTATAACTGAGATATCTTTGAAATGGGCATTAAACCCCCGATAGAAAACAATAGCAATACTGTGTAGCCTACACACATAACATGCATATCAACACGAATGGTACAAAAAAAGAATGGCCGGACTGTTTTTATACAGCCCTTTAAGCAAATATAATGTAGATAGTTCTACCACGTTATACACTGCGTTCCAACCTCCTCCATTCACCACAAAGAGAACAAATATTATAAAACCCATTTATTGTGTTGAAATGTCAAAATGTTTGTCAGGACAAGAATCCAGTTTTTAACTGGCGTGTGAAAATTATGGTAATTTAGACAAGTTTATGTGAAGGCTTTGTCATTAATTTTACGGGCCTGTCTCGTATCAATAGGACTGAATTGATTTTACGTATCTTTAACGATATTGTTAATAACCGCTTGAAGATAATTTGAATTGCTTTTTATTGCGTTCAAAATATTTGAATACAATTAAAATGCGTTTTTTTTTCTTTCAAGAACGCATGCTGAGATTTATCGAGTGGGGTTCATGCCAAAGTACATAACATAAACGATATGTTACAGTATACGGTACGAAAGTACATTTCATAGTGATGTTTATATAGTTTTACTAAACAATTTTAAAAATGCAACCTTTTATTCAAAGATAGATTTGAGTAGCGAGTAAAGTTTTTACAATTATAAAATCATGTTTCGATCGAATACAGCTTGAATTTTGTAATGAACTCGTTAAATAAAACAAGGCGCCAAAATCATGATATTCTGGCCCAATTACCCATCCAATAACAACAAAATACCCGCCGAATCCCCAGTACCCGCCTTTTTTAAAGTTGTTAGTACAATGGCATGAATGTATATTAATGTATAGATTACGTGTTGATTAGTACAAAATCAAACAACGCATAGTTTTATAAAAGTGTAAAATTCCTTTTATATTGCACTCGACATGATCATGATAGAATTGTACGAGTTAAACGCCTCCTCAAACACACATAAATGTACATAAAATGACAATATTTTGCTATCATCATTAAAATAATGTTACCAGAATCTATAGAGCATTCGTTAATCACTCAATCTTAATGTGGTTTTAGATAATTTGTTTTTGTACTTTGCAAATAGCTCACAAGTACTGGAAATTGTGAGCGAGAGGCGTTTAATAAAATATTGTTCTGTCCAAGGTTTATTGCGTACATTTTTAGCTTGACTTTTCAAAGAATAAGGAAGCTATTGCGCTCGCCCCGGCGTCGGTGGCGGCGTCGGCGTCTGCGTTGGTTAAAGTTTTTTATAAATTCAAATATCTTGAATACTATCAAAGGTATTGACTTTAAACTCAAAATATATGTGTACCATCATTATCTACACCTGAGGAAACAATTCCAATAACTCTGTTGTTCCTTTTGACAGATTTATGGCACTTTTTAACTAGAATGTTTGGTAAAATGTCTTACAAACTTAAATATCTTGAATACTATCTTGAAACTCAAAATATATGTTTATCATCTTTTTTACTTAGAACTTTGGGTAAAAGATTTTTATAAAGTCAAATATCTTGAATTATATCAAAGGCGTTGAATTGAAACTCAAAATATATGTTAATTATCGTCATATACACCTGAGGAAACAATCTTAAATAACTTGATTTGTTTTTACAGATTATGTCTCTTTTCAACTTAGAATGTTTAGTTAAAGATTTTTATAAAGTCTAATATCTTGAATAATTTCCAACGTATTGACTTGAATGTTAAAATTTATGTTTACTATCAACATTTTCACCACTGTTTTTGATTTTTGACATATTCATGCCCCTTTGTAACTTAGAATATTGTCACAGTTTTTACCAGACTATTACATGGAAATACTGGAAATGGCTTACTTTTGAAATGTCATAAAATAGTTATGCAGCATGCAGCGGTCATGATTTTTTTTATTTTATGCATATCAATTTTGAAACGTTACAAAGTTATTCATGATCAAATATACAAGGTCATTTTTTTTATTATCCCCATTCCTCCCTCCAGTTGGCTTACATAATCAAGGGTAAGGCTTTGCACGTAATGTACATTTACAAAGGTCTTTGAACAAGTTTCATATCTTTGACCTTAATTATTATAGACAATTACACAATACGCATGTTCTTAGACAAAACCCCCATTTTACTGACAAGCTGTCGAATAGTCGAGCGTGCTGTCATGAGACAGCTCTTGTTTTATTACTTGGTGGGCACTAGGCACCAACAACCTTGATTGTTTGATACAATACAATTCAATACAAAGTTTATTTATAGTCGGTATGTCGTATAATATCACAGTAAAGATAAGCTATTTATAGCACCAGTTACAATGATAAGCTATTTTTATTATAGCTTTTGACCGACATAATGAGATACCAGTTACAATGATAAGCTATTTATAGCTTTTGACCGACCTGATGAGATACCAGTTACAATGATAAGCTGTTTATAGCTTTTGACAGATCTGATGAGATACCAGTTACAATGATAAGCTGTTTATAACTGTTGACAGATCTGCTGAGATATCAGTTACAATGATTCACTTAGAACTCTGCTTTGGTCTAACAAGACGCGCAAACGTTTGAGATTTCCTTCCTAAGGGAAAATGTGCCTAGTTCTGTAATGTATGGTGTAATTCCTTGTCAAAGGTTTTTGTTGAAATGCTTCTACTGAAAGGTTTTTGTCTGTTATCTTAATGGAATCATTTCCAAGAGATTGAAGTTGACTGAAGAATAGAGCGTGGACGAATAGCCTCGATGCTAGTTTCATTTGCATTACTAGGGCAATATTGTAATTCTTTTTTTGTTATTTAAAATAAAAATGCAGTTTTTGCATGTTTAAACATCACTATGCGGGGAAACACGTGACAACAGAAGTGCTACATGAGCTATGCACAGACAAATTGACGGAAACGACTTCTTAAGTCGGAGTTAGCAAAGTTTCCATCGAGTACCGGGCCATTTTTAACAGCTTCTTAAGACCATTATTCTCTGAAATAATGTTCTTCATATAGCAGACTACTCTGTACACTTGGGATTTGTGAGACATTTATCTGTCCAACATAGGTGTATCCACACATTGTTAAGTTACTCAGGCAAATTTTTATACTACTATCAGTGTCTGTCACAGTTAGCGACCAATAGAACAAGAATACATGTAGTGTGCATGCAATCTTATCACGGCATCGGTGGACACTCACGTTTGACTTCTCCGCTTCACTGTATAAAAGTCAATCGTGTGTAAATTGGCGTCAAGGGTTATGTCATCCACTCGCTTTAAACAAATCATAATCTCGGACGGACTGTTGGTTTTCATGACAGAAAGTTTAAATCTTGTCCTAGATTTGCTGTGCAAAAATAAGCGAGCACGAAGTTCGAAAAGCTTAAATGATTTTTTTAAGTGAAAATAATTTAATGTCATCCACAATTAAATTAATGAAATAATGTATAAATTTGAATTTGAATTCAGTTATCTCTAAGATGGTACAATAGGGAGCTTTGCCATACAAAATTATTGAGAAGAGCGTGTGCGTAATTAAAGTTTTAATCTCTAGCCAATAATTCGGTTGCTATGAACTTATTTTTAATTCTCCGCCTTTTTACTATGAAAATGGGTTTACTACCGGTCCTTCTCAGGGAAAGCGGTTACATAATGCGTCGGCTGTATACATGTACTAGTACAACTTAAATACTATTGAAACGGACTGAAACCAAAAACAAAAGTCTGAATCCTTTGTTAACTTTGATTAATAGTTTATATCATGATTGCAAGCTAAGACATTGATAACCGGTTCAGACGTTGCATCTAAGTGTGTTTCAACGGCATGTAAAACGTGAAAAAGCTACATGTAACGCCTTGGTTAGGGAGATCTTATCTGATAAGTGCTATGTGACTTATTGATCAAAAGGCAGTAGCTTTTAGAGGTTGACTATTTGTAATTTAGAAGGTATTTCTGTTGTGTTCCGCTAAAGTATTAGACCTCTTGATCAAGATTGCAGAAAATAACTTTCACCATCAGGTAGCTCAAATATGGAAAGAGACTCAACTCATGGAATTTCAGAAGCAAAAACCAACACATTAGAAACAGGGAACTGTCATTATTGTACAACAATATGGTGTTTCTCTATCAATTCATGTAAATTACTGTTTTAAAGCAATTAAATGAAACTTAAGTCTGTTCAATATAGTAAAGGGAAAATGTATTGACCTGGTACACGAAGATTGATTTTGAATGCTGACCTGGGCCAAGTAAGTTTAATAAGGTAAGGGCGGTTATAGTAACTCTGATAATAACCTCAACAAAAGTTGTTCAGATGTGTAGTAAACTCGTAATACAGTAAAAATCAAATAAAAAAATGTAAAATTTTGGATTTAAATATGTCCACTTATTCTTCAATTACTCATGTTATTTTTACGAAACAAACAAAAATAACAGATATGCGACCTTTGTCACCTATATATTATATTAATCCAATTGGAGATCTTCAGCTTCTAGAAACAATGTCCCAGAATCATTTTACTTGTGATTTCATTTAAAACATCACAACAGCATCCATCAGTCACTCGCTGTTTAAGAAATTTTTCTGTAATAATGAAGCTTTAGCTAGACAAAACAATTTCCGATTCTCCATGTTTTCCTTTTGTGTGTAGGCGAAAACCTGTGCACGTTCGAAATGTAATGTATAAAAAAATCCAAATCCATTAAAGAAGACAGATGCGCCACGGATTGCTTCTCTACTTCTTCCAAACTACATTTCAGGAAGACAAAAATACACGATGTCTGTTATACTGACAATTTTATTGGAAGTTGTTTTAACATTGAAGAAATATTGGACGGTATTTTAATATTGAAGAAATATTGGGCGGTGTTTAATTGAAGAACTGGAAACATGATAACTCGTTATTCAGATATGCATATAACATGTTTCTTGTGTCTTCTAAGCTGATTACACGAAGGATGAAACCGATATGACATAGGTGTTGTTCATTAAATTCGCGGGACTTCTCAGCTACAAAATTCCTGAAAGTATGCAAACTTAAAGAAATGTTCTATAACAGTATATATATAAATATAACAAGAGTATATCTATTTCCTGAATGTACAACGTAGACACAGGTTTAGGTGACACAAAAACGTTTTCGACGAGAAAGGGGACGCGGAAGTACTTGAAAAGTCAAATTAATTGCAAGCATCATTTGAAAGTCTAGTTTCTCAATTCTCTTTCGACTTTGTTCAAAACTTAACTAAAACTTTTATAGCTCTTTATCTTTTAACGGTAGGGCAATAACTATTCCTCCTTCGTTATTCAGCTCTTGCTGCTTTATACATTTAATTTCCTAAGTGGTACGTGTACAATTTAAGGTTTCTCGTCAATATCTCCTTGGAACATGATCAGACAAAGTACGTAAGTGGCAGTATGTCTTTATCCTCTCGTTTTCATAAAGTTTTGTATAGTCACATATAATAACAAGCACAGTTATAAATATTGTTATTTTGAAAATGAGGCTGAGATATGCGTTTTTTCTGCAGTCTATGGTCTCTCAGATATCACAGAGCATGGTGATATGTTGAAAATTATGACGTTCCAATAGTCTGATTATTTGATACCGATATGATGCAATGTACTCTCGTAACTAAAATGTTTTAATTATTTTCTATTACAAGTCGCAGGATGGTCCGCCATTGAAAATCTGTTACGGAACATACGGTATTCTTTACTCACTTCCACCTTGTATTAAAGTATTAACTAACGCCCTGTCAGTTACTTTCGTCCATTTGGCATATGTCTTTTACACAAGTATAAAATGTAATTATTTTACACCGACTCCAGACTTCCCAAGTCATCAACGCATTGTCTTGCTTTCTGCAGTTCCAGACAGTCCTCGTTCTGATTAAGCGAATGCGTAGGCTTTAATCATTTAGCCTTAATCAATGACAGAGGTCGACGAACAGGACATGCCTTTAAAAGTAATAATGCCGACGTGAGTGCTCTTTGGCAAGATTTCTCAAAGCGGGTCCAAATCTGCCAGCCTAGACGTCCGGCCTTCCGTGCCTCCAGCACAGTTTTGCTCTTTCATCTCACAAGATTTTCCAGCTAAAGCAAAGTTTAATATATAGGGTTGCCTTGACCTTTTTCTTCTCCAATTTAAAGGAATGTATTTCTTTCTACAATAATTGATTTAATCTCAACTCCAAACATTTGGCTGTCAAACTTGCGGTGAAATATCTTAAACCGTGTTACCTTAATTAAATTCTTTTGTCTTTCAACAGAACGGAACAGTGACAGTTTGGGTCGATGTTTCTTTACTACATTATATTTTGCATTGAATTTCAAAGAACGATGCCATATATGTTCGTTAGTTAAGGCCGAATTGAAACGTTCGATAAATTGAACTCTAAAATACGTAGTACGTCCTTACCTCTTTCTATTTCTCGTCTTTGCACGAATGGCTCAATGTTGTAAAATAAGAGTTCAATTTTATTTCACCATTACGTTTATTTTTGTTGGAGAAAATCCATCAGTGAACAACGCATTATTTGTTTTGGTATTGTCCGTGTGTCCGTGTCCGTCTGGAGGCATAACCAAAAACCAATGGATCTAATTTCATGAAACTTAAACCAAGTATACAAAAGCATAATGCTTCGGCGCACACGCAACTCTCGTCAAGATTGGTTAAGTATCTCCAAAGTTATTGCCCTTTAATTGTTTTTTTCTTCTATATTCAATTTAAAAACATTAAAATTCTATTTATCTGGAACAGGCGATCAAAATTTAATGTAATTGCCGACCGCTCTTTCTATTATCCACCCGCCCCATCTACAGCCCTGTCCCTACCCTTCCTTGTTGGGGATGGGGCCAGATATTTTCTGAAAAGGCTGTCAGAATTTGAATTTTATTATTTTTAGCAAAAGGAATCAGCTTCGTTGTTTCCAAAAATCGAACATTTAGAAAATGGATTTGTTTTAGAATTGAGGCCCTCAATAGGGTGTTGCTGTTTTCTTAAATATTCTATATAGACACCTCAGCATTGTTGTTTTCAGAAACTAATAATGCTAATTCATTTAACTTACAACAACTAAGTTCAATATGACTGTAAGATACAGAAACAAGAGCTGTCCCTCACGAGGGACGAATGCCCCCGAAAGAGGTGTCTCACAGTCTGTGTTCTCTCCATGTGCTCAATAAATGTGCTATGTAATTTTAAAATCCTTCCATGCATGACAGAGTTACCATGCATACAGTATTCCATTACTTTTAAACACTAAGTGTGACCTTGACCTTTGAGGTAGGGACATGGTTCTTGCAGACAACGCACTGTCTTGATGTGCTGAACATTTGTGCCAAGTTATTTTAAATCAATTAATGCATGACAAAATTACAATCCGGACACAAATGTATGCATATATACAGGATTCCATTACCTTAAAACTCTAAGTGTGACCTTGACATTTGAGATAGGGACGTGGGTCTTGCACGTGACATGTCATCTTAATGTGCTAAACATTTGTGCCAAGTTATTTTAAAATCCATCAATGCATGACAAAGTTACAGTCCGGACACGAATGTGTGCATATATGCATATATAGAGGAATCCATTACCTTAGAGCTCTTAAGTGTGACCTTGACCTTTGAGATAGGGACGTGGGTCTTGCACGCGACACGTTGTCTTGATGTGCTAGACATTTGTGACAAGTTATTTCAAAATCCTTTAATGCATTACAAAGTTATTGTACGGACACGAATGTGTGCATATATAGAGGATTCCATTACCTTCAAACTCTAAGTGTGACCTTGACCTTTGAGCTAGGGATGTGGGTCTTGCACGCGACACGTCGTCTTGATGTGCTAGACATTTGTGCCAAGTTATTTTAAAATCCTTCAATGCATGACAAGTTACAGTCCAGACACGAAAGTGCAAGTGGGAACGCATAGACGGACGGACAGACGGACGGACAGACAGACGGACGGTGCGATTTTAATATGCCACCCTTCGGGGGCAGAAAAAGAATTAACCCTCAGAGATGGGGCCCCAATGGGTTGGTGAAATTTTAAAAATGCTTCTTTTTTTTCTGAAAAGGCTTGTCAGAATTTTATTTTGTTTGGCACAAATAATCAACTTTGTATTCTCAAACTACAGAAAACTTTGAAAATGTATTAGAGACCCTTAAGAGGATGTAGTGCTTTTATTACATGATTATTCTATATAGAAACTTAAGAATTCTTGTTGTCTGAAACTAGTAGTACTGATTTAATTTAACATACAGAAATTTACTTCTTTATGGCTGTGACTTGAAATATAATTGTCCACTCGTAGACGAGGCCCCAGTGGGGTTGTGAAATTATAAAAATGTTGTGTTTTTTTTACTGAAACAGACAGATACATTTTCCAGTTGTTTTTTTATCAGTTATTTTCTTCATTTGGCGGGGAATATCAATTCACTGAATTTGCTTGTTTACACCATATTCAGACTTTTGTAAGTAGAGCCAGTTCAATGTGCGTTCATTGTGCTTTATCTTGCAACTAGCATTAAATCTGACCGATAACACCTGTCCGATATTACAAAATGATATCACTGTCAGTGACCTGATGCACTACTTCCAGTAACCAGCGACCCACAAGTGCAAACACAGAGGTACAATTCCATTCTATCATTTTTTTACAAGACAATGACTCCTAATGATGTAGTTGCAAAAGTACAGCCCAGAAGAAAAGTGAATATTAAAAAAACAAGCACCATAAAAATTAAATCCCCTGTAGAATTTTTATTTTTGAAATAAACATATTGTTGTTGGTACTTGTTGGTACTCGTTTTCTTAGATCATTTGCTATCCATCTACACCAATTTTGAAGCAAAATTTGAGAAAAAGTTGATTTTCGTTTTTTTATCACTATGCTATTTTCACAGTAAAATCTTAATGCGTGATTGAAATGGCCTGAAACCTATCAGCTACCTATCAAAAGTTGAAAATTTTTTCAAACCGTTCACTTTTTACTCAGCAACTCTCAAGTTCCTCGTTTGTTTACAATTAGAATACCCTAGTGCTATTGAGCCCACGTCGCCATTTTTGAAATGTCAGTGTTTTACTTCGAAATTCTTGCGTGTGTCTTTGCAAATATTTTGTTTGCAAAACAATATCATTACATATAACAGTAAAACATTCATAAATAGTCTATTGATGGTTATTATAAAGCTATATTTATGTCGTTTTTATATTTTTTGTCCTTTGAAATGTAGAACTATTTTTCGAGGCACATGTAGTAATTTGAAATCATTTTCTTTTATAAATACCGTATTTATTCTATTTTAGGCCCCTAAAAGTGTCAAAAATATACTATATGAAGATTTTGCATGATAAATAGAATATTAGTCAACTGTCTTCTGGCAACAGGTGATATCAGGTTCGGCAGATACGGTTGGAAAAGGCTCCGCAGAACCTCGCCTTTTCCTACCGAATCTACCCTTGTTGTCAAAAGACAGTAGCCTAATATTCTCTCTATATATATATGTTTCTCGGGGGTAACACCCGTTGCAGCAGTAATATTTCAGTTATATACAGGCGGTCAATTTACCCACTTATTGATCATTAGAAATATGAGTGCTACACTATCAGATTCTAATTCAAAGAGACATAGTCAGTTCGTTAGCGGGACTCAATCTCATCTTAAAAGGTTTAGTGATTGATTTCAGTTCAGCAAATTTAACCAGTCGATTACGGAACTGGGTCCAAAACACATCTAAAAGCAGATTATTCGACCTGGTGAGGATGAACAATAAGATTTTGTCTCTACGCTTTAACTGCTTTCTTAAAGTTTTCTGTCGGGAATTTGAACATCTTAGAATATTTGAATCTCGTGATAGCAATAAACACACAAATTGATCCGTTCCGAAGGTTATAAAAGTATGTACAGCTGATAGTTGGGTTTTTGAATTTATGGCAATTTTACCACAAACTTACGTTACTGCTTTTAATGTTACAACTTTTTCAACTTTTTCTTTAGCGTGCAACAAAGACATAAATCGGTTCGTTCGTACGCCCAGGAGACTTGTTCGGTTACATAAAAGGTAATGACCATTTCCTAGAAGAAATATTCGTGAAATATAGCAAGGTCTTAAAAATTTTAGCCGTCATGGAATGCTTGCAGACGTAATGTTGCATACATAACGGTGTGTGTTGTAATAATGACCCTCTGTAATAAATCGCTAGTTATAGATTAATTATACTAAGAGGAACTTTACACAGATTATTGAATGTTTTACGGTACTGCAACATTATTTTAAATCGCTGACTTTACCAATGACGACAGGAATGTAATAATACATGAAAATATTCTATTATTTATGATTTTGAAGTCATTTCATTTGACATGTGTTTATGGAGTACCCCTTTAAACGTTTGCCAGAGGCGTGACTTCTCAAAAATGGTGTGCTGATATTTACTTGATTCAAACTGTATTACAATAATAATTGTTAGGATATGACAAATTCATCAATAGCTCTGTTCCTTTTACAGTTCCTTGTTACAGACATATGCCGTCAGCTCAAAGCTGGTTGTAATCTAAAAAAACACATTTTTTGTCAGTTTTTGATGAATTTCTTTCTTATATGCACATTGACCCCCATTTTTTATTTTTGCATTCTAAAACAAAGGTTTTAATCAAACTGTAGGCAAAATATCTGAAAAACCTTTTATTCCTTTATCATGAAATATTCATTTATCAAAAATTGAAAAAATGAATTTTAGTTAAGTGGGTGGGGTAATAATAAGGGGCTTAATATTTATTCAGATGATGATAGAAATACCACTATCTCTAATTTTTCATCCTAAAGTATGACATACTACATTAGAAAAGATTAAAAATTGATACCCGTTCTGAAACATACACCACATACATAAACGTTTACAATACGAAAATTCTAGCTAATTTTGCATTAAGCACCTTATCTGATATAGTGTCACTAAAAAATAATATTGCGAAAAAGTTGAGTCATTGACCCATCATTATTTTTCCGGAAATTAACTAGCAATATGTTAGTCTCAATAAAAAAAAGGTCAATAAAATTTCTTGTTATTTTGAATTTCAGCAGTGACCCCCCTTAAGTAGTTTGTTTCTCATGTTGCATGTTGTTGTCATGGAAATGTACATCAGTTTTGTTGTATATGAATACAATTTCAATGTTAAGGTTTCAAGACACAGTTATAGATAAACCTGTCGTTTAGCGTAATTAAAAAACAACATACCATTCATTATATGCATCATTCTGAACAAACGCTAAAGAAGTTTACCTTCGATTTCTTTGAGTAAGCACGTAAAACTGTATAAATAAATCCACACGGGGCGCGCGCTTACAACGAAGTACATTAATTTAAATAATTTTATCAAAGAGAACATAGTCATGATAGATTCGCACACCTTTATTTGCAAAATAACGCACGCTAAACGAAACGTATCTCACGAAAATTATTGTGCAATCATCATTAACGTATTGTGTTCAGTTTGTCGTCAACATCTATAGGATAATTTATAATGAAATATCATAATCGGATCATTATCATTATTATTGTTAATATCATTATTATTATTATACCCCCAAAACGAAGTTTAGGGGGGTATATAGGAGTCACCCGGTGGTTGGTCGGTCGGTCGGTCGGTCTGTTGCATTTTCCTTGTCCGGAGCATAACTTGAAAACTACTAGTTGGAATTCAATACAACTTCATACAATGGTCAGGCACATTGAGAGGAAGTGCAGTGCACAAGAACTATAACTCCATCTTGACTAATTACAGAGTTATTGCCCTTTGTTACTTTTCCTTGTCCGGAGCATAACTTGAAAACTACAAGTTGGAATTCAATACAACTTCATACAATGGTCAAGCACATTGAGAGGAAGTGCAGTGCACAAGAACCATAACTCCATCTTGACTAATTTTAGAGTTATTGCCCTTTGTTACTTTTCCTTGTCAGGAGCATAACTTGAAAACTACAAGTTGGAATTCAATAAGACCATACAATGGCCAAGCACATTGAGAGGAAGTGCAGTGCACAAGAACCATAACTCCATCTTGACTAATTTCAGAGTTATTTCCCTTTGTTAGTTTTCCTTGTCCGGAGCATAACTTGAAAACTGAAGGTTGGAATTCAATACAATTTCATACAATGATCAAGCAAACTCAGAGGAAGTGCAGTGCACAAGAACCATAACTCTATCTTGAGTATTTACTGAGTTATTGCCCTTTGTTAGTTTTCCTTGTCCAAAGCATAACTTGAAAACTACTTGTTGGAATTCAATACAACTTCATACAATGGTCAAGCACATTGAGAGGAAGTGCAGTGTACAAGAACTATAACTCCATCTTGACTAATTACAGAGTTATTGCCCTTTGTTACTTTTCCTTGTCCGGAGCATAACTTGAAAACTACTGGTTGGAATTCAATACAACTTCATACAATGGTCAAGCACATTGAGACGAAGTGCAGTGCACAGAACCCTAACTCCATCTTGACTAATTTTAGAGTTATTGCCCTTTGTTACTTTTCCTTGTCAGGAGCATAACTTGAAAACTACAAGTTGGAATTCAATAAGACTTCATACAATGGTCAGCACATTGAGAGGAAGTGCAGTGTATAAGAACCATAACTCTATCTTGACAAATTACAGAGTTATTGCCAAGAACAATATCTCTTTTTAGTTTGTTTGCAAGGTATTATGTTACTACGAACTTCTTCAGTTTATAAAGCAGTCTTTTTGGGGGTATTAATCACATTTAGTGAGCTTAGTAATTTTATTATTATTATTATTAATATTATTATTATTATTATATAATATCTAGAGTATTTGTTATTATTATCATTGATGTTGTTATTATTATCATATAATATTTCTGATTTTTTTTCTTGAAAAATATGCTTTTGTCCTTCGAAGGTGTCTTTAAACTGAATGTCATTGGCTAGATGTGAAAACTTTCTGACCATTTCGGCTACATACAATGCAGTTTCGTTATACATAACTTATGTACATGTTTTTTCCTTGTTTTCTCAGACCCTGTATACCGATTTCTGGTATACTGAGCTAAACCCCTTAAAATGAGACTTAAGCCAAACTCTTCAGACCTTCCATTGCTCTAACCACATTCAGCAGTTGGAATTAATTTTTAACCAGTAATTGGCTACGAACACA
Source organism: Saxidomus purpurata (assembly GCA_022818135.1). Classification (NCBI taxonomy): domain Eukaryota; kingdom Metazoa; phylum Mollusca; class Bivalvia; order Venerida; family Veneridae; genus Saxidomus; species Saxidomus purpurata. The sequence continues at coordinate 24,427,268 of JAFMSR010000004.1, read as the reverse complement.
GTCTGAAAAGATTGTCCTTGGTTCTAGATTTCTTCCCATAGGGAAATGTAGCTAGTTCTGTAATGTATGATGTAATTTCTTGTAAAAGGTTTTTTGCCGAACTGCTTTCGCTGCAATGTTTTTGCCTGTTATCTAAATTGAATCCTCTCTACGAGATTGAAGTTTACTGCAGGATTGTGCGAGGACAAATAGCCTCAACGCTTCCTCTCTATATCTGCATTACTGGAACAATGTGGTAACTCTTTTTATTTTCAACGCATTAAAGCAAAAAATGCAGTTCTTTCCTGTTTTCGTCAGTATGCGCGAAAAAACGTGACAGCAGAAGTGGTAAACGAGTTAGGTACAGAAAGACCAACAGATACATTCAGTGCTTTTCTTTGAAATGAATGTATGCACAATATTCACCGACTATCCAGATATTTGTTACAGCTTTGTAGGATCATTATTTTTTGAAGACTGTTCTAGTTATAGAGGTTATGTGTGACCTGTATTTGTCCAATATGGGTGCATCCAGGCTAAGTAAGGGACCTGCTACTGTGTAAATGACATTGTCTGACTATACGACCTCTAAACCATATGTATAGCATGACAATTTAAGATAAGTTTAACGTTTGGTACACATGTCATTGTTTAGCGTTTGGTAGGTTCATAAAACTACTTTCCATGTAACCTGCGCGCAAACTTTAATTAACATCTAGTCTTGGATTGATCTGAAATCCATCAAAGTCGTTTTAACTTACTATGCTTTGCACACTCAATGAGAAGTGTTGAGCAAGATCAAACGTTTTAACAAAAGTAACATCTGACGTTAGGCGCAATGTCATGCGCTCGCTTAAAAAAAATCGAAATCACTTCCCGCACGGACAAACCCACAGTGACTTATACGATCAGTGAATAGTGTTGGTAAAATTATTCTGTCATTGTGATGTTAAAATTAGCTATCGCAAGGAGCGACAAGCTATACATGTATTTTAATGCCTTTCGTAATTTAATTGAAAAACTGATGCTTAAATTAGAATTGGAGTTTAGTTATCTTTAACTAAAGATGGAACTCGTGACAAAATTAAAGAAGAGAGTGTATGTACATGATTTAGATATTTATGTGCTTGCTATGGAAGTAGTTTTATCCTCAAAGTTTTTTAAACTAATGTATGTTGCATGGGGTAGTCACCTTTAAAATAAGTATAATATGTTGCTTTAAGGGCCTAGATCAAGGAGACATTAAATGCGTTAACTTAATGGCACGTGTAGTATTGTTTTGGAACCGCTACATTTTATATAAAAAAAATTGAGAAGGAATTTTTATTGTTTTCCATTTAATAACGACGTTTTCAACAAAGTTGCAACGAATAGTTAATTCCTAATGTACATTTTCAAGCCTTTGGTAGCTGAAAAAATGGAAACTGAATTAGTCTGAAGAATTTCATTGGTAAACGACCACAAACTAGAACGAGGAGAATTTTACTGATTCTGCAGATGAAAGCGTTTTTCTTTCTGTTATTTTAAAGCAATTATAATAAGATATCTGTGTTATATAAGTTTGTTAAACTTTGTATTAGATGTGGAATTTTATTGTCATGCTGCAAGACAGTATTGATTTTGCATGGTGACTTGTGACAAATGAGTTGTATAGTGCAAGTGCAATTATGATAACAGTAAAGTAATCTCAACTTAAGTTCATAGTATATACTTTAAAAACAGCGTAAACCTTACGCTTTTATCATTTTAATCAAATGTCAAAATATCAAGTATTCAGCTAGTATTGTTATGTTAACGAAACAATAAGAACAGAAATATGGAATAAATAACCTATATAAATTCGTCCTAATTGGCAGCAGTAGCCTTCTGAAAACAATGTCCCAGACTCAATTTACTAGATAAAATCCATGTGTGATTTCATTTGAAACATCACAGAAGCATCCATCAGCCACTCGCTGATGGAGATATTTTTCTGTAATAATGAAGCATTGGCTAGAAAAAACATTTTCCGATTTTTCATGTTTTCCTTTTTTGTGATTGTTTTTTTACCCCGATTAAAACCACAATACTTATACATAAAAATGCCAGATGTGTAATAATATGCGACTGCATTGAAATTTCAGTTGTCTTCGACACTGTGTATAGCAGATGACTACATCAAGGATGGGTCAGGTATCTGGGGAAAAAGATAAAAGATATTTTCGTTTGGAATGTCAAACACAAAAACAAAGTTTTGAAAGTCAATGAAACATTGCGAGGCGTTTCAGTTTACTTGCATGAATTCTTTATCGTATTTGTTTGTTACAAAATAACCGGTTTGGGATATAAATTTTAAATGGTGTTGAAAAATGTTACTTAACACATTTTTATTGATTTCCTTTTTCATGCCTTCATTTATTCTCGTAAAGTGGTATCAAATTTTATCTACAGAGCTGTCTTCGTCTACAAGAGTTTACTTTAATTTACTTGTACAATTACTTTTTTTAATAAACCATAAAAAGGAGTATCTTAAGCAGTTATAATGCTATTACATATTTATACATATAACTTAAGCAAAAATCAGTATGTCAAGAAAATTTATTACCTCCCTTTAAAAGCACCAAAAGTCAGTATTTAACAAATATTGACTTTTAAACACTGTTAAATGTTTTCAGAAGGATACATTTTTGTAACATATTATTTGTTAGTTTTCTTCTACTCACAATTTGTCTAGTTAAAGTTTCACTGAACACTGTTTTACGTAAGTGGCGTTTTACACATTGCCTCTCTCCACCACTACCCTCCTACCCTAGACAAAAGCTCATTGTTCTCACTAACAAGGCTGGTGACCTCTCCTTTTTAATTTTGCTTTCGAATAAGTGATGTGTGAACATTTCTTCTGCAAAAAAATTTAGAAATTCTCATTGCTTGAACATTTAGAAAAAGTTCTTTAATAAATGACTACAAAATTTACGTATTTTTTTAAAGAAACTTTTTTCTCTTTATGGTATTTCTTAAGGGTGAATACATTTTGAAATCTCAATACATGTTGTTTCATGAAATAGGATCAATTGCTTAACATTTGAAATAAAATACAATGGTGAATTGTCAAATTTAGAGTTTTATCATTGATAAACATGAGATAGGGGTCATTTTCACTGCTTTCGAGAGTGTACTTCAAAAAGGGTCCATTACTTATAAATAAGGCTGGTGACCTAGCTTTTTTATTTTATATTCTGACTTACCAGGTATCACCCTAACAACAGACAAAAATTCATAAAATTCTCATTGCTTGAAAAAAATGATGAAATTGTAGCGATCGTCTTTAAATGATAGAATCTTAGAGGATGGTTGATGTTCTCTAATAGTTTCTTTCAATATTAAACGTCCTAAGCGATTCCCTCTGAAAACCGCCTTGGACAAACCGTTGTATTAGGGTATTGATAACGTTTAAACGTTTAGATATAATGTATATTACAAACAAATACAGTTTTAATTTATGTTGAAATTCATTACACACAATGTTATTCTTTTAAGTGATTCCGGTCTAGTTAGCACATTTGGATAAATAACAAAATGATTTCAGTGTTGTCATGTGTAGGAACGTGCACAAAATAACTGAAAACCACTTCGTCTAATAGCTTCATACGTGTTTCTTGTGTATATTATGACTCTGAGGGCCATATGGATATAAGTTATATTCTAAATGTTTGTAATGCATAATGTACCTTATATGTAACCTTCGTAAAAGAAAGTATTATTATTATTATTATTATTATTATTTTATTATTATGACTGATATTGTTGTTGTCTAAACGGGTGTTAAACTCACAACCAAATTAACCCAAACCTTTCATAGATTAATATCTATGGGAAGTGCTCAATCATAACAGACTTGAATTGCCTAGTGGAGTATTAAACGAAATCTTCTATGACAGTATTAATAATTAAAACGTCTTACTGCTTCCTGTTCACAAAGTTTATTCCAGAAAATGCAGAGGTTTTTTAAGCACGACAGACACGATATGACGGTAAAAACATCGAAGGCACAGAGAACGGGGAAAGGGTAATTGAAATGTCAAATTGATTTCCAGCATCATTTGAAAGATGATGTGCATTGCCTACTTGAAGTCGAGTTTCACAAGTCTCCTTTGAAAGTTAATTAAATACGATAATAGCGCAGTATCTGTTACCGGCATGTCGGTAACACACTTTTGGTGATTACTCCTCTCTCCTTATTTAGCTATTGCTGTCTAATATATTTAATTCCTAAGTGGAACAATTTAAGGCTATAAAAGAGTTTCCTGTCAATATTCCCTGGGAAGATGATAGCAAAAAACGTGATTATCTGAAAGACAAAGTTCGTATAAATGACAATATTTCGCTATGTTAGTGTTTTCACAGATAGTATCTACCGCATTTATAAATACTGTAATCTTGGTAATGAGGCTGGGACATGCGTTGTTTCTGCTGTTTGCAATCTCCCAGGTATCACAGTGTCTGATGATATGTTGAAAGTTAAGACGTTCCATTAGTCTGATTATTTGTTTCTAATACAAATGTAACTTGTTTCCTTATCGCCTGCTATTAAACGGTTTCTTATACTGTTCATTTTCATTTAATTAAAAATAATTTAAGCAACTTACAATGTATTGTAGGGCAACGTCAGCCAATCGAAGCCTGCTTTGGAAATTATTTACTACCAGACCGTTAGTTTAATAAGTAAGGCCGTGTCACTTACAGTTATTTTGGTCCATTTAGCATATGTATATTACATCAATGGTAAAGCGGACAGCGCCAAGTGTAAATGTTGTCATTTTACATTGAAAGTACGGTTATACTTCTATTCCAATTAGGACAATGTGCATCGTAACTCTTTCTATTGTTTATCATATTTGATTTAATTTTAAACTCAGAAGAACTCTTCTCTGTCGGGCTTGTGGTGAAATGTATTGTGCCTTGGTATCTTAATTAAATTATTTTTCTTTAAAAAAGAACTGGTACACTGACAGTTTGGATCGATGCTGCTTTCTGCTGCATTCCTGAACAATGTAATATTTTCTCATGTTAGCTAATGCATAACTGAGTCGTTCGATGTTTTCGCTTCTGGAACATCTGGTAGGTCTTTTACGAAAATTAAAAAGTTTTCTTGACGTCTTTTATCTGTTGCGTTCATGCAGGAATAACTATCTCGATATAGTGAATTAACTTTTTTGATATTTAATATTTTCTCATTTTGTCAGAAAAAAATCGAAACCCCCATAAAGTTTTAAAATTGTAATGCATTGAATTTCTTTTTTCGTTCACATGGTGCACACGTATTTATTATGTTTAGTTTCAAATGAGAGCTTTTGTCATTATCTAAAGGATTTGGTATGGATAATTAGCAGACATTTTGGCCGAAATATATCAATAATACTTTTGCACCGATAGTCCTCGCTTCAAATATCTGTGCGTCACTTAAGTCCTTCATCAATGAAGTAAAATATTCAATCAGAAATTTTAAAAAAAGCCTCTCCCATGAGCACTTTTGGAGTATGGAAAATGCCCCTATTGACAGGTCCCAACCCCCTTTCCCGACATAATTTTGCCACCTATGTCTCGGTTATCAACTCGTATTTTACCCGTTTTGCACCAGGCTCGCATGTAACCGATGTTTATCAACGCAGATGGTGTGCGTGATAGTACCAGATTTTCTCTGAAGCCGACATAATTCCATAAGAAACTCCGCCGATGTCTGAAAAATCGCAAAAAGAAAACTCGTAGCAGACAAAATGTTATGCCTGGTTACCCGTTTCACAGTCTTCGTATCGACACTACGAGGCGCACAAGAATCAAGTCGACATGTGTTCACTCTGACCTCATTGGGCATACTCGTTTCAAAACAAAGTTATCATTTCCATACTGTATGTATAATTATGGTCCTGTATACAAACTGCTTAATAAGAATATCAGTTTTAAGAACAAAAGAGAACTGATTCTGAATATCGTGTCTTTTGAAATTAATTGTTCTGAGCGGTAATGGTTTATTCCCGGTCTGTATCTACTTCTCTTTGCTTGATACTTTAAGGTTTAGAAAGGATTGTAGAGAATTACCCTGGGACAGACAAATAATTATTAGTTATTTCACAACAGTAATTTGGTGTTTACAAATGACACCAGTATTGCTATTTTGCTCTTATTCTTTTCGTGTCTTCTTTGACACAAAGTTTCTTGCATAAGTACTGGAGGCTAACAAAGCTATTCCTAAATAAGACTTTACTATTGGAACAGCATTAACCATAATAACTATTACTCATTTTGTTCTTCATATTGTATTACTGTTCAAATTGATTATCCACAGCTGTTTACTCCTAAAAAGCAGTATTATTAAAGTTACAACTAAATATATGAATCTGTATAAAACTTTTATTTGTATTGAATATAATGAAAAACCATGAAAATCTTTTCTTTTTTTCTCAAATTGAAAGTCCATGCTCTTTAAGCGGCATAATTAAGTTACTATCTACCAATAAGAATAGTTTCTAAATAATTTATTTCTATCTTTCTTATCCAAAATGTAATGTGGTCATGTAAAGCATGTGTCAATTAATTTTGGACCATGTAGACTAAACTGAAATCATATCATGCAATACATTCGGCTTCAAACACGAGGGTTGTTTAGTGATATCTTGATATCAAGAAATCAACATTTTCACACAAAGAAACGTAAGATGAATAATTACACCACTATTCTTTTGAATTGGTAATGTTACGTTACAGCCAGTATTCCTTATCTGTTGCTAGTTGTTATTCAGAATTATCTTTGTCATAAAAAGTATAATAGTAATGTACATATGTTTCATTTCCCGTGTTGGCAGAGTCGGTTATATCCGCACCCTGGTGTGGTTGAAGAAATAATTGACATGAATAAATTCCTTTATTATTTATAATGTCAATAAAAACAACCGTTTGTTACGTGAACTGAGTACATGCGTGCCAAGTTTTGACATGGATTTTTCTCTAAGGAGTTATTTTCAGCAAACGTTTGCATGATTCATAACTTCCAGATACAATGCAAACCAATGACATTATTTGATACTGTAGACTATGTAACAACTGCCAAACACATCGATATAAGCTCTATTGCGTTTAAGCGATTTTCAACAGAGGAGCTGCTTTGGTTCAAAAGAGCCGCCTTGATGCATTGGTAGTGCGCTTGCCTCAGAATCGGAATGTCCTTGGTTCGATCCCAAGCAGAGCCAAAGTAGTGGTTGTTTCCTTAGAAGACACAGATAGTTAAACATCGTCTCTCTCTCTCTCTCTCTCTCTCTCTCTATGTCTCTCTCTCTCTGTCTGTCTCTCTCTCTCTCTCTCTTTCTCTTCGATGTTAATTATATCCAGATTGAGACTCGAGATCCATTAATATAAGTAATAACTTCTTTCGCAATCGATAACAAATAAATTAGTAAAAATTAATAGTACTTTAGCTAAATACAGACGGTCAGTTTACTCGTACCTTATCATCTTTGAAGAATCCGTAATAGACTACCATGCTCTACTTCCTGTTCGGTAGCGAGCTCGAAATCATGACCTTTTGTCAATGAGAGGTTCAAGAATTGGTTTAAAGTCAACAACCCCTCTAAAAGCAGTTATTTTACAACCTTTCAGCGGGATGTTCATGGGGATTTTTTTTGTCTCTAAGCTTTAAATGATTATCCAAAGATGAATTTAGTTGTTTTTTTCTGTAGGGAATTTGAGCATCTCTCATGATAGCAAAATACACATTGATCCGTTCTGAAAGTTGTTAAAGTATGCGTCAGTTGAATGTAAAGACATTTTACCATGAAATTATGAAACTGCCATTGTTGTTCGTTTTGCAGCTATTTCTTTAGCGTGCAACAAAGACATCAATCGGATAAGTAACATAAAAGGTAATGACCCTTTTCACGAAAAAAAATTCGTGAAATGTAGGAAAGTTTTAAAGGAAAGACCTGGTGGACTTTATATTAGCATACTGCTTTTTTAGGTATATAGAACGACACTTTTCGCCGATAGGACACGTGTATACTTTTTACTTTTCTTTTAAATACCCATTGCAAACTTTTCGCCGATAGGACACGTGTATACTTTTTACTTTTCTTTTAAATACCCATTGCAAATGTTCTTGAGTAATAGTGTTGTACAAAGCGGTCATGTTATATAAGTACCGTTCATAGATCTGGCCAGCACTTGACTCCGCTCCTCCAAAGCCGACTGCCAGCTTCCTCATATAAATAGTCAGGTCAGTGTCGGAAACAGAACCCATGACCCTCAATCAGTAAGGCGTATCGTGATTTCAAGTCAGTAAACTTATTGCTCGATGATTGAAGCGGGTCTATTTGATTTGATTTCATATCCAGTTTCTCGTAGAAAGATGAGATTTTTGAAGGAAAACACGTTAAAGCTAATTTCACGTACAGCCTCCATATACGTGTCTGGGCCCTATTTTAAAAACTTTCTACTGCACTTCTTCTGTTCCGGCAACATGATTATTGCCAGTCAAAATAACATTTAAAATGTCACCAATTTGATGTGTTTGGTCACCCAAAAGAGCTGTACTGCTTGGGGTGATATTTCGACAGGAACTACGGACCCCCTTTAACGCTTTTTTTTCTTTGTTTTGTCCAACAAATTGCCTTGCTTTTGAAAGTTGAACACCCCATTTGTTTCTTAGTTTTGCACAAATCAAAAAACTAACACTTTTTTCTGTAAATTGGATAGGTATAACTCCTCGCCCATTTGGAGAGGCCTGACCCTTTATGTTGGTTGCTGTTCGGTCCAGACGAACATAATTAAAAAGAATATAAACTCTTAAGTAAGACATTTCGAAAATGTTAGAATTATAATTAATTTAAAAAGTGAATCCTATAGTGGTTTTGTGTGAGCACCCGGGTTTTTTACTAAAAATGCGGCCTTCCACCCATAGCAATTCTAACTATGACTTTTTCCCAAACAATGAAATGTTCTGTACTTAGGTAACCCACACCTCGGTGCCCATTTAGAAACAAAGTGCAACAGCGTGGAGGTGGTGGTGTGGGAATTTGCAGTTGAATACCCCTTCAGTACGGTACTTGTGTCTTTAGACTAATAATGGCAAAATAAGGTACAAAAGTATTGACTTTTTAGGGAAAACTGTTTAATTTAGGTGACCACTAACTCTTGTCCAACTTCATTGTGTTTGTTCACATTTCTAAAAATGAGACTTCCTTGAAAGCCGTCAAAATTATATAAGGCCAATACATATCGGTCTAGGTATTCATAAATATTTACTTTCCGAAAATCATCTAGATTTTAATGCGGGTAGCGCTAAATGAAAGCTAACTTTTGAAATATGTGAAAAGTATGTATTTGGAGTAGGCTGTTAACTGTAAAACAATGTGATCTTCCCTTAGCCTTTTGCTTGTTGTGTTTTGAATCTTAGGGGTGTATATTAAGTGGTCTTTTTATGGCGATTCTGAATGCTTCGGTTGATCTGTCTTTACGAACACAGAGTACGGTTAAGCGTTAAAAAAGACATTCTATAATATTTTCTATTTATATTTCGTATTGAAATGCCGCTGTCAAACGAAATGCACGATATAATTGGCTTACTGAGCATTTAAGGTCTTCCTTTAGATTGTTTAACAATCTGCGATCGCAATTGTATCCCGAAGAAGTAAAATATCTTTCTTTTAATTTCCTCTAATGATTTACAGTAAAGTAACATTTACGAATTCAATTGCACCATACAGTTCTCCTCTCAGTACGGTTTCTTTAAACGGAAACAAAAAGCATAGAGTAATTTGATATTAAATTGAAGTACACCATTATAATAACAAAAGATTGTAACTTTCCAAATTAAATAGAAACTCTCTAAATCTTCAGAAAATATTGTGCTCCTTCGAGCCTGTTCATTTTATTATAAAATGTTATGGTCATGGCAATGCAGTAAAACCATATTTATGATTTAAGACTGTTAATGAATACAATGTCGATGTTATGATTTTTTAATTCTACTTACAGCTACATGATAGGGGAAACTGTTTCGTAATTTTGACTTTTCCGACTGCATATACGGTTTATAATGATCACAAATAATTCTAAAAGGCAAAACCGTTAGCCGGAGTTTATCAGGAAAGATTTTCAGAGGTGTATAATGTATTCAATAGGAATCAAATTAGTTATCAGATTCCAGTAATACTGATCAATAAAGAAATGGACTAAACATCTATTATATTCTGAAAATGAAAACAGTCGCCTAGAGCAGAGACAATACGCATCTCCTTGTCAATGAGTTATTTCATGGTAATTCTAAGCAACCTAGTAGTCAATAGACTTCCATGCTCAACATGTTTAAATGAACAACAATGGACTATGGATAATTAAATAATTTAACAAATAAAAAAATATAAAAAATCTCGCAAACTTTTGAAGGTCACGTTAAGCTGTATTATTGCTTTTAAAGTAATTGGGATGAAAAAAGGTGCCTCATATTGAATACAAGAGCCATGTTACACATGGTTAATCCCCCCGCCAGGAAAAAGTTACCTGAAGGTTGTACTTTCGTACATTTTACTTGGTGAGAGGAAATCCTTAAAAAGCCGTATAGTTATGGTCATGCTGAGTACAGTTTTCAAGTAAGTGGAAAAAGAATAAGGCAATGAAGAGAAGGTTTGCAAAATTATATTAATGTTCATTATCAGTATAGGTATGATATTTTTCTATTTGACTAAAAGTAGACAAGGTAGAGTTATTGTTCTTGCACACTGCACTTCCTACCAATGTGCTTTGTCAGTGTATTAAGTTTGAAGAAAATCCCTCGAGTACTTTTTGGAGTTATGCTCCGGACAAAGTTTTCAAGTAAATCTGATAAAGGGGAATAACTCTAAAAGTAGGCAAGGTAGAGTTATTGTTCTTGCACACTGCACTTCCTACCAATGTGCTATGTCAGTGTATTAAGTTTGAAGAAAATCCCTCAAGTACTTTTGGAGTTATGCTCTGGACAAGTAAATCTGATAAAGGGGAATAACTCTAAAAGTAGGCAAGGTAGAGTTATTGTTCTTGCACACTGTACTTCCTACCAATGTGCTATGTCAGTGTATTAAGTTTGAAGAAAATCCCTCAAGTACTTTTGGAGTTATGCTTCGGACAAGTAAATCTGATAAAGGGGAATAACTCTAAAAGTAGGCAAGGTAGAGTTGTTGTTCTTGCACACTGCACTTCCTACCAATGTGCTATGTCAGTGTATTAAGTTTGAAGTAAATCCCTCAAGTACTTTTGGAGTTATGCTCTGGACAAAACTTTTAAAGTAAATCTGATAAAGGGGAATAACTCTAAAAGCAGGCAAGGTAGAGTTATTGTTCTTGCACACTGCACTTCCTACCAATGTGCTATGTCAGTGTATCAAGTTTGAAGAAAATCCCTCAAGTACTTTTGGAGTTATGCTCCGGACAAGTAAATCTGATAAAGGGGAATAACTCTAAAAGTAGGCAAGGTAGAGTTATTGTTCTTGCACACTGCACTTCCTACCAATGTGCTATGTCAGTGTATTAAGTTTGAAGTAAATCCCTCAAGTACTTTTGGAGTTATGCTCTGGACAAAACTTTTAGAGTAAATCTGATAAAGGGGAATAACTCTAAAAGTAGGCAAGGTAGAGTTATTGTTCTTGCACACTGCACTTCCTACCAATGTGCTATGTCAGTGTATTAAGTTTGAAGTAAATCCCTCAAGTACTTTTGGAGTTATGCTCTAGACAAAACTTTTAGAGTAAATCTGATAAAGGGGAATAACTCTAAAAGTAGGCAAGGTAGAGTTATTGTTCTTGCACACTGCACTTCCTACCAATGTGCTATGTCAGTGTATTAAGTTTGAAGAAAATCCCTCAAGTACTTTTGGAGTTATGCTCTGGACAAAGTTTTTCAAGTAAATCTGATAAAAGGGGGATAACTCTAAAAGTAGGCAAGGTAGAGTTATTGTTCTTACACACTGCACTTCCTCCCAATGTGCTCTGTCAGTGTATGAAGTTTGAAGAAAATCGCTCAAGTACTTTTGGAGTTATGCTCCGGACAAAATTGGGACGGACGCACGGACGGACGGACGGACAGACGGACGGACGCACGGACGGACGAAGAGCATTTCTAATATCCCCTTCGCCTTCGGCGGGGGGATAAATAAGCAGATAATTTACATAGATTTAGTATATTTAATTTTTAAAAACATTCTGTAGAATTTCAAAGTATTTATTGTCGATTTTAATCATAAATAAACATATGTTCCCAATTATCTCGAACTGTTAAAACGAGATAATAAAGTTTTGTTCTGCTGTAGGAAATAATGTTTTGTAATATTTCACTTACAGTAACTGTACTTGTGTTAAATTTACATAAGTTATTGACCTTGTGTTATAACAGTTAAATTTCATTTACTGGCCTAGTGTTCATCTATCTAAACACATATGTACAGTGCAGTGGGACATGATTAGAATCTTCCAAAATGTTGGATGTAAAGTATACTTCTTTACTTCACTTTTGAGCTTGAGATAGTTCATTTTTAGATTTTGCCCTTTTAATTTTGACTTTTTTAGCTTTTGCCTTTTTATTTTGACTTTTTTTAGCTTTTGCCTTTTAATTTTGACTTTTGTAGCTTTTGCCTTTTTATTTTGGCATAACAAGCAAAGTAAAAAAAGTGTGCAACGAAACAAACCTTATTATGAAGTCAAACCGGTATCGCGCACTTCCTTAAAACTGTTGTCAAATTAAATCGATTCAAAAACATGAATGTTCTGATTATGATTAGATGATGATTTGTTATAAAACGTCGATATATTGTCAAACCGTGCGTATACAAGGCATTTTTATATATGCTTTTTTTTTGTTGAAAAAATATATTTACATGTATTATTTTACGTGAATGCAGCTCATTTTTAACGTTTGCGAAAGTAATCTGCAAGAAATAGGGAATGATCTTTAAGGTGAATTCAATTTGTATAGAATGTCTATTATCATTTGTAGGCAGAGTCTATTTTTGAAATTTGTGATATGAAATGTTAGAGATTTGTGAAAAATCAATTACATCCTTCCTGAAATTTGGAATTGAATTTTACCAGACATTGTCTATATCACCTTTGCATCGACTTCTCTCACTTTTAGGAGATTATTCATTTAAACTTTTCTATGAATTCTTGGTATTTCAAATATATATTTTTGAATGGAGAATATTTTGTAAAACTTTATTTGTAAGTGGTACTATTTCTCAGCATTATTACCTAGAACTATTGAGCGTATAGTATAGATGATTGAATACAGGATGATCAAAAATCAGACATAAATGTAAATTCATATTTTAACGAAAAATACAGACAACCTCCAACTTAAAAATATAGCTTCAATAAGCACAACCACAAACCGTTTTTGATACTTATACTTGAGAAAAAGATTCACTTATGAATTGTAATCATGATTCACATAAGCTGTTCCAATTTCCTCCCCCATGCTGTTACTTAGAAAACCACTTACCGACGTAAAAGATATGTAGACACTTCCCAGCAGTTTTAGCTTCATAAACTTAATATCTAAAATTCAGATTGGATTACACTCGTGCCAGCATTTGATACATAACTGTCAATTTCGCCATTGATACACATAATCACGTGACATGAATCCTTAAACATGCAAATTAAGAGATTTGTTTGACATTCGTCTGTCAGTTCATCATCAATTTTTCGTTTTTGTTGCAGTCTTTAAAGCTATACTGAATGCTTGTGATGTATTGTTAGATGCACTTATGACAACGCCCGTAACATTTGCGATTTTAAAACTCTCGATTGTTACAGTACTTTAATCTGAAAAGTTCTTTTGAGATTAATAGATGGCTGCTTTGAAGTAACTCTTTTTTTCTGCATGTAATGTGTAATTGACAACGTAACTGACCAGTCATATATCAACGTCACGTTTAGCAATTTATAGTTTTAAACTTAAAACCTTGCATCATTTTTGTATTTATCCCCAGTAGTCATTCTGTAATGATAGAAGATTTGGTAGCAAAATTGCACAAACCCTAAGAAGACAATATTGTCGCTATAGAATTGTATGGAATCTAGAAAACGTCCTATCAGTGTGTCTATCAATGTGATTGGTGTTTTTTGTTTATGTTGACAAGAAAGCAATTACTTCCGTTTCTAGTATGACAGCTTTATCGTAGCAGAATAAATTGATTACGAGAAATTGACCTGTTATTGCTCATCATCGCCTTTACGATGGTTATCTAGCAGGAAATGGCACATTTGAACGCGCTAATTGAACTTGAGAAAACGCTTTTGGTAAAAAAGTGTCAATCGTCTTTTCAGTTTTCTTTTGAATCTCAATCGGAATCGATTATATTCGTTGTGTAGGAGAAGTTAACAGCCAATTGTTACAGAGAATGGAATTTAGCTGTCATGTGTACACATCAAACATTTTGGTTAACTAGTTTCAGCATTGATAAAAGTCAGATAATGGGTTTAGCCAGTACAAAAATGAATTTTAAGTATAAAAAGAATTACATGAAACAAAACGCTACGTGATTTAGGCGTGTTAGTGAAAGTGTGCCAGGTGACGGTCGTGAATACCCACTACTTTATCATCCATTCCCTACTTCTACACAAATATTGATTAGAATCACAGAAAGCAGTCACTGGGTAAAATGAAAAAGCAGGGATTGTGACAAATAGATTACGCTCAGTGATTCACGATTTCACAAGAGGGTGGTTTGCTTAAAATAAATTGTATCAAATCGTATTTGAACAGGTCTATGAGACTTCAACCGTCATACTTTAAAAAATAGTTTTAACTTGTACTGTTAAACAGTGTGTATGATGGTCTAGTAGTTTTCAAATACCAGACTTGCAATCTCTCTCAAGTGGCAATTCTAGTGCTGAGCTTAAATCTTGTTTTGCAATACAACACACTGCATTCACCTGTTAGGCGGTACATATTAAACTTGGCCCCTCCTAGACATTTCATTTGAATTTCTCTATTTGATTGATATTTTCTGTACAGACACTATTGGTCATTTTGGCAATGGTTCAGGTTATTTTGGCGAAGCTTATCTCATTTCCGTGAATCGTTCGTCTGCTGACAAAAAAGCGTTACAAGCTGACCACTTGCAAATGAGGTACTTACTTGCTAAGACTGCAATTCGTTTTGACATCCTAATATCAGTTATCGTTATGTTTTTAACCGAATCTTTCCAGTTTAAAGCTGTTCGTTCACAGTTTCCGGCGAAAAAGATGTTTTACGGCACCGCTAGGCATTATGGTTGTATTTGGATTTTCAAGAGCGTTTGTAACGTCAAATCTCAAATAGACAGATAACATTTACAGGAATTTATACTTGAATCTTGTTATTTGACTATTCGTTCTAAAATACAATATATGTTATCTTCAGAGAGTTTGAAGAACTTTATTTTTATCAAAATCTGAGCTGAGAGTGAGCAGCTTTAAAGTCTTTTTTTTTCAAATATGAGTGTAAAAATCGAACCAGAGAAATTTGTATGTCCTTATGAGCTACATTGGCGAGACTAATTAATGTTACAGTGCGCTAGTATCTAATTTGTTTCTGTTTATTACATCACGCCAATAAATGTCCCAACGTTTTCATTACTTGTTTTACTTAACCACGGAATTGCGATTAAGTTGGAAAAAGTATTTCAATTAGACAATGGTTATTGGTTTCTGTCTGTATTTATCTGGCGTCTGTTTGTTCAATTTCTCTCCGAAAACATCACAAATTCAATTAAATGATGGCGTGTTTTGCAAATTCAACCAACTATTGACATGATTGCGTCTCCATCATTCCGATACGGAGTGTTTGTTCATTTTAAGGCTGACCTGTAAGTATAAATGAATGTTACTCACAGAAGTACATCCCGCTACATGAAATGTATGAATACAGAAATTTGAAAGATATAAACACCAAACGATTTGCCCGGAGATTGTATGGTTATGGTTACACTCTCATATCGCACTGTTTCTTTGACCCGTTTCATGGAACTATGTTACAAAGATCGAGACATTGGTTGGCGTTTTTCTTCGTCTTATTTGTTTATTTTTTCAAAGGAAAAGTTGGGGAAAGTTTAAACAGCAATGAGCGCAGTTTTATTGAATTATTTGGGAAAAGTGTTTGTTTATTATAGTGTCGCCCTTATTTAAAGGGAGTGATATTTCTGACTTACGAGGCACTTTTTTTCTCTCAGAAATTCTATAAAGGGACCCTGCTGGATTTCGAACCTGTCACTTCTTTCCCGATTCACTTCTTAAAACTTCACTATAGTAGTAAATAGGGGTTAAATTCATTTTATTGATCATCGATATGTTTTTGGTCCTAAAGTTCGCTATGGACTCCAAAATAATTATTTGTAATATTTTATTTGCTAATAATTTTTTAAATGCGCGATATCACAATACGCTATATATCATTCATTAGATAACGTACCGTGCTAATCATTTAACTGGTACGGAAAGCTTCGTTATAGCATAACGTTACACCCGGTTCGTTTCGTCCATTCTGAGTAAACGTGCACAAAAAAGTCGTAAATAATTATTATACCCTCCTAATTGTATTGTGATATATGCTCCCTGTACTGATACTTCCATTACGAAATTAATAGCTTTGAAAAACAAGGCCTTAATGAAATAGACACAACACTTACAGCTATTTCCGATACAATTTTCTCTTGCATTTAGCATTGTTCTTCCAATGTGATAATGTAATTCCCCTTAAACTATCAGAGAGGAGAGGCGGCACTGACGGAGTGCCTAATTACGTTGCTGGAGGAAACTTTGGGAAAAAAGGCTGATTTTGTAGAGAAAAAGTGTATAATGGAAAAATACGTGATTTTTACAGTGATTTACAAAATTGCTGTTATTTTCATTTAAGAAGAAAAAATTATTGCCCGCAGAAATTTCGTCTCAGAACAAAGGTCGTCGCTCAAGAAATGGGTGATAAATACCACCTCGCGCATTATATTTAATACGTCCAAATAAATATGCTGGACTAGTTCAAGTAGAAAATGCAATATTTCAGGTAAGAAATGATTTTGTATCTTTCTCCAACAAAGCATGTAAAGGAAACAATTGATAAAAAGTGAATTTTCTTGCAAAATCATAACAAAATCAACGTGGATGTTGTTTGCACTATTTTAAAAACTTAGCAATATTTAGGTAAGACGAATATCATAATGTTTTGAATTGATAATCTCTGTTTTAAAACATATGTAAGTATGGGTTTCGGTGAATCGTGACTTGTTCAATAGCTCTAACATTTAACGATATGAAAGTAGCATCATTCTTTTGATATTTTTGAGTATTTCAAAATGTTTTTGATTTCGTACTAATTCCTAATTGTGTATGTCTTACAATTTGATAAATATGTACTCTAAGGTAATAGAGATAGTAATAGTTATTGCAATAACGTTGGAACCACTACGACATCATTTCATTTAGTCTAAATGTCTGCATCTATGTCGTCCTGTTTATGAATATTAAAACGTAAATTTCTTGAAAAAACATTATTGTTCATTTTTGTTTATTTCTTGAGTGCGCTGCCTAAGCGCATGTACCATTCAATCTTTAAAGTTAAAGATGCGCTCCCTGAAGCTAGTGTCAAGTTAAATGACTTCAGAAACATAAAGTGTAGACTATTTGCAAGTATTATCAATTAACTTGAACTTTAAGCTATACCTTTAGGTCACTATCGTTAAATAATCGTTTTTAAATATGGTGTAGTACCGTAAAATATTCAAAATGTAAAGCTGTTGTCGTACCTTTAATAGATGGATAGCGATTTATTACAGAAGGTTAATTATTTGTGCTAAAATGAGGCATTTTCCGATATATGTTGTTCTTTAAAATTGTATATTTCTATCATTTTGCGTTCATTGAACATGATTTTGAACATAAGTTTTATGTTTGGGGGATATAATTGCTAAATGAAGGGAGTGTAATCTTTTAAAATGAGTACCTAAACAAAAAAGCACCAGCGTTCAGGTTATTTTGTGTTAAAAGAGCATTTTCCGAAGTCCGTTTGCGTTCTGCATTTTTGAAATTTTTTGTTTGAGTTTAATTGCGATAAATGTAGGGGGGCCCCCCCTAAATTTGTTCCTTTAAGTGCGATAAATATTTCCCGATCAAATAGTTATATGAAACATATCGTTCATATTTTGTTTGAAAAGCTCTTAAAAATAAAGTATTATGACCCTAATATTTATGAAAACAGGCCCTTATATTCCCATAATTTGCTATCGAATAAGTACTTTATTATTGTTCCAACCTGTGGCATCTTATAACATAATTGCTGCACGCATTTTGCATGCTTGTTAAGTTTCGTTAATCATCTCAAGATCAAAAGAGAACTGTGTTCAAAGACACTACGTCTTTAAGTTTGGTCGATAAAATTTATAAACAATTTATATTATAGGTTATAAAATAAATATAAGAAAATATAAAAAAAAGATATGTTGCAATATTTATTAATATTTGGCTCCATGCCATTAGTAACTCTGATTAACTGTAATCTGTAACTAAATTAATAACGGTTTGATCTCCCAATCTGAAATGACATAATCCTTTGAAGTCCCCGTGATCAAATCAGCGATCATCAAATATCATAACTGGCTTGTTAGACTTAAATGATGTCGTTGAATTTTATCAGCCGACCGGACAGATAATGATACGAGAAAGAGATGCCTGTCTGCTATGCGCGCGTAACTAATGTTACATTTTAGAGAATTTGATTACGTTATGTATTAAAGTATCAACATGTAAAGTTACATATATTACGTTTTACAGTCTGGCTACTACAATCGTGACGTCATTTGTTGGCATTGCACGAAACTCAGCCGCTAAATAATTGAACTATTGCACCTTAATAAAATTTTATGTTGGAATAATTTCTTCTTGTTTATGATTCCTAGAGGATATAATATTCCTGTTCTAAATACATAAACTGTAACGCAATTGGAACAAGATCGAAATTTCCTCCTTAAGATCTAATGATTGTCACTTACACTTGCTATCAAGCATTACTAATGATGCACTTAGACAAAAGTGCATTTGTCTAATTTGATATACAGAAATAAACGAATCGTTTTGAAAATAGAGACAAAAACTGACAAACAGAGAACGAGATGGAAGGATATTTGATTAAATGGTAAATGTACGTTTTAGAAATAATTACGCATATAATTGCATTTTTTTCATTAGGGCACACTCAGAGGTGTATACATTGAAGAATATGTTGAAGATATTTTTTTCAATACATGCCAAAAATCAGACATTCAGTTAAACTATATTTGCAAAGTTAAATTTTACCATATAAAAGAATTTAACAGTCCCTGCACGTGTGCTTTTACGTCGTGGCTTTTTTACAGAGCAACTCAAGAAAATACATAGTTAAGAATTGGACCGTCGCAAAAATGGGTTGCCTTTACCACGGAAACGCCCCATCAGTGGCTAGTAGTCTCCCTTAATTTACGGTTGTATATAACGTTGACAGCAAGTCTACACAAATGGTACATTTGTAGTAATAATAATGTATAATATAATGTCTGGCTATATATTGGTTTCGTACGAACCAGCGTATAGCAAGAATAAAAATACCAGCAGTATTGATCTCTGTTTGAAAATGAGCTCAGTCTGTGGCATTTCATCTAGCTGAGGGTACTAAAACCGGTATGACATTATTCATTTAAAACATATTCGCTATCTTTCCTTAACGTGTGCGTTCTCGTTCGTTTATTCCGGGTTTTTTTTTTGGGGGGGAGGTGTTGTTCGTTTGCTGTTTCCTTTCTTTCTTTCTTGTTCTCTTTTCTACCCCAGAGTAAGTTCTTTCTTTCTCTTTACTATCCTAGTTTACGTGAGTGCACCATATCCGTCAGAAAGACAGATCTAGTTCCAGAATTATAAAACCATTTTTCATGCTCTTTTATGTTTCATGCTCAAACTTTGAATCAATATAACATTATAACATTTAATGAATTCTAAATAAAAGTATATCTAACATGCTTTCTGTAAGAATTTTGAATTACTTTCAAAATTGCTTCTCTTTTGGTTTTCATAAACACAAATATATCAAGCTACAAGTGAAAAGCAGTTAAAGCTCAAACTGAGTCGAACATGAAAAATATGTATATACTTTATAGTTTAATCGTTGGTACCGGATAATCAATATGACTAATGCCCCAGGAGAGTTCAATTATTTTAGGTTTCGGAGGATCTTGCAAGATACAAAACGTGTCCTGTTCCAGACTCACCCCCTGGTTCTTTAACATGCCCGGTGTACAGCACTGTTACATCAAGCCTGAGGTTCCAAAATACCATTAGTTACAAATGTACTGTATGTTAGTCGAGGAAGGGGGGATCGGACCTGCGATCCCTGGATTACTAGTCCAGTGCGTTTACCACTAGATCACTGATCCGCTCCTATAAAAGTTCAATAATGATAAATACCTTATAAGCTTTTCTTGCCGATATTAATTGTAAGAAGAATGTGTAAAGTCACTTTACTGCACAACAGAGTAAAGAATATGGTTATATAAAAAAACAAAGACACATAAATCAGAGTTACTGTAGTGAATTTTCATTGGTCATGAATGGCTGCACTTTGTGTCGTATTTGTACTTAAGAAATCAATTAATAACCTAAGGAACATGATAAGAACAATGTGTGAAGTCAACATGAAAACTTGCATTTTTAAAGAAGAACTATTTACTGCACAACAGAATAAAGAATACGGTGACATCAACCTATAAAACACGTAAAGCAATTGGTCATGAATGGTTGCAATTCGTTTTACTTATACTTTTTAAATGTCAGTTAAAACAAAGGAAAGTCTGCACGTGACACCCACAGATACTAGCCGGTGAACTTCCATATTCAACCGGTCGACATTTAAATCATTATCCCCAGACGTTAAACCAGGACAAGCGTTTCACGTTCAAAGATTTCCCTGAACAGTTTTTTGTAATAGACAGACATAGCGATTAATTAATGATTTGAAATCGAGTAATATAACATTACGAACATAATATTGGTGTATTTTATCTTTTCTGCTCATGATAGAATCAATGTCCGGACCGAATTGATTCTATTGTTCCGCTTCTTGCCAGGTTTTATTTCCAATGTTGTACTTTGCATGCACACCATGTTATGGGCTATTGATATTTTCTAAATCCTAGACGCTTTCTTCAACAAACATTGATAACGTTTTATACACTAAACACGCAATAGTTCTTTAGCATTTGTATAATTATGCAAAGTTAAGCTGGGTGTTGATTACTGTTATTTAAGATATGGCTCTTCAGCTCATTCATCAAATCAAGAGGTAAGATTTATGCGTTTTTTTAGAATCTGATTTATTCTATTTTTAAGAATAATTGTATTGATGTTAATTATAAGCGAATGTCTACCAATGTGTTGTATTTACAGTTTTGTATAAGTGACAACTGATGGTACTACATAATGCTATAAGACGTTGCTACTGTGTTATAATGATCTAGGTAATTGGCCTGTATAATAATTCCTGTGTGGGATGCGAAGTTCCAGATGTTAGTTTTGTGCAAAGTGAGCAATGTTTTTATCTCATTATTCGGCGTTGCTTTTGTGTGTTTTCTCTATCGGGTCATTTTATCTTGACCTTTGTAGCATGTTTGCTGAAGTGTTTCTAAGTAGATATTCATGTTGTGTAAACATGAAGGTCATTGATATAAACATAGCAATGAAATCTCTTTTACGCTCTGGGCAAAATAACAATATAATATATAATGTAATGTAATGACACGATTGCTGCGTATGTATTTTGTTATCGATTGCAGTATGTTGTAAGTGTATGTGTACCGAATGTTTGATATATAGGACTTTCGGTATCGGCACATAAATAAACAACTGAATGTTGTTCAAGGAAGAGACATGCATAAATATATACATAACGACTCAGAGCTCTTATCTCGACCTTGAATTTCAAATACTCGACAAATTCTCTGAATATAAAACATATGATTCATCGTTTGAGATATGAGATCGTTAAACTATTCACCACATCTGCTGCATGAAATACAATGTTATCCACAGGTATAATTAAACAGCGGGAAAAATCAATCCCCCTCTGGAAAACACTCATTATCCGTTACTCACAGTCGATTAATCACCTGTCTTTTGTCCTTTATGAGATCGTTAAACTCAATATGTAAGGTTACAATTGTGACATATTTGTAACAATAACACTATTTTTGCAATGGTTTCCATGACAACAAATCGTCATTTTCTTTGACATAGCAAACGCCCAGTGATAATTTAACGTGCAATATTCTGTACTTGTTGACCCAAGCGAAAACTTTAAAATTGTATACTTTTAGATTATTGGTCCACCTATAGTGTGTACCATGTCTGTTACTTAGCTCCCGTTTTGTTTTGTTTTTTTCTTAGTCTGGTGGCTGTGTTGGGTGGTATTTTCGGATTACTTTGCACTTTATTGTATATAATATCGTTTAAAGTGAATTCTCCCGAAGGCTTGACAAAAAGCTGGCGGTCGTTTGGTGGGAAATAATCCACTAAGTAGAAATGCCATTCCAATTTTCCCAGCATACATCTCACTCCCGCTTTGTCTGTCTGGCCAACGAGAAATGTCTGGGTTTTTTTACCAGAAAATAATGCTATTATTCCATTGGTGTAACAAGTCTCGTCGAATTTCAACAGTCTGAATTGCGTAAAGATACATGTTAATTGTATTTTCCGATGCTATCTTGAATGGATTTAAGTGGAAAAGAGTCGATGAAAGATACGTTTTCATCGTCAGTGTCTCTTAATGCACTCATTTATCAGTCGCAAGTACATTTTACTCAGACGTAAATTGTTCTATATCATGTTACAAATAAATAACCGAGAGTTGTACGACCAGATAATCTACTTATTTCAATAAATGAGTCTGTGGTTGAAATAAGACAAATATATCACGGAATTCTGCACGAGCTTCTCCCGTTTAAATCAGGGAGCACAAAAAACTACTTAAGTGAATTAAGGAAAGAAAGAGTGATGTTACACTGCTAATCTATAAATGTCATAAAATTGATATAATACACACACACGGTTTAAATTTCACGGAAATAATGCGGTAATGTATTGATTTTCGTAAGAATATTCATTCGTAATATTTGTCGTAACTTAATGTTAGTCATGGTTCATGATTGTATTATGCAATTTTGCATGTAATTGCCCACTTCCAGTCACTTTTACTGTGTTTCACGCTTCTACTTTCAATACGGATATACCGAGCAGAAAAGTAAAGAGTTTGGTGATGACTTCGATTTATGACCAAGAAATCTTAAAGAAAAGTCGGAAGAAGGAAAGCAATGAATAGCAACAGTCAAGACATACTCACTGGTTTCTACAAAATGAAAAAACACCTCACAACCAACGGAAAAATGAATAAATAGGATACAGCAACAATATTAAATACACTGCCTTCATTTCTTGAACTCGTTCTAACAGCTAGGCTGCACCTGCATGTCAGAATGCTTTTTTAATGGAAAATTGAGACTTTTGTTTATGGTTGAAAAGATAAGATTGGCTTATTATGTCAGAAAGTATGCATTTTATCGGAGAATTATTCATTTGCAAAAATAAATTGAATGTATTGCAGCTTTCCATGAATCAAATATCATATTTGCATATCACCTACAATTATAAATTATGTACTCTGAAATGAAATAATTATGTCCTGTTTGCTTTAAATAAATGATTATATTTCGAGATTTGAAATTGGAATGGTTCCAAATTCTTGGAAAACTTATTATGTTGGACATAGTTTATTCAAGGACAAAAACTCAGAAGCAATTTATTCCGCTAGAATTTCTACAATGGACGTGTATATCTATCACTTCTGGCAGTCTCATTTATTGTTCAAATGGGCGCCCACTTAAACTTTGCTAACTAAATAGCCATTTATATAGAATATTCAGAATTCAGCCGCTAAGGCAAACTACTAGTAATCTGCAACCGACAGGCAAAAGCTTGGAAAGCAAGATATAGACAAAAGTAACCGACGCCAAAGTAGTTTGAAATAATTTATATCCCAGCAGTGTGTGTTGTTATCATGTACATTCTAACTGACTGGTATTTATATAGGATTTAGCTTATGTGCAATATCAGCTTAATATATGTTTTTTTGGTAAAATTAGCATATGTGCAGGAAATCGGATCTTTGTACTGACTTTTTGTATTTAAGATAAGTTTCAATATATTTCAACTATAATTTAGTTGATGAAAATCACAAAGCTGTCTAGAAATCTACATATACACTGTTTTATGTCTTGATGACTGACTCATATTTCGGCCAATCATAAGTATATTTTATATTAGGCAATATAATGAAACTGTGCTTGAAGCCACAGAATATAGGGTTATACAGTTAAATTACCAGGAACACTTGTCTGATGGTTAGATACTGTCTAGAATACTATTGATTACTTTGTAAAATGCTATCTTCATAATATTCAAAATTATATATCCTTCCGCGCTGTAGACGTAGCAATAAAAATTATGACGGCGAAACCATAGGATAGAGATTCATGAATGGTTTTAATACAGTGACCGATCCTGTAACGGGGTGATTAGGTATCGCTTTGCTTTGAAGATTTGATGTTAGGAAAATGTTTTTCATTGCAAACTATTGCGCAATCTTCTTTGTTATATATCATTCAAATCTATCGAGGTTATTTTCTGTCTACGAGTTTTCTCTTTTAAATTTCACATATCTACACTAACCGTGCTTAAATCTAAAATGTACGTGTCTAACTAAAATTTAGATGTTGACATAGTTCATCCTAAAAGTACTGAGTGGAAATTTTATGAGCAAAGCACAGCCTTATCATGCTCTATACAAATCACAAAAGCAAACCAACTTGCGACCACTAGGAAGAATGTCAAACGAAAAGTAAAGACATGAATAATGAAACCAGGTGGCTGTAATTGGACTTTGAAGTCGAATGTGCATGACACTCAATCTGTTACCCGCTCTTTCTGTAAATACTTGTGTCATTTGTACTGGTATGCAGCACACCTTCTATGTTGGTCGCTGTAAAAGAAAGCATCCCTGTTAAAAGGTGATTACGTCAGTAGATTTTCTTTAGATTTGATTGAACGTTTAAAAAACAGTAAATCTCATGATTTTGGCATGTAAAACCAAAATGAACATCACGGTCTAAAATTATTTCATCTTTTATTTACAGTTTCATATGCATGGTGATCTGTAATTGATTACATTACAGAGTCCTTGGATTCAAAGCCGGCACATGCGGCTCAAAATGGTAGCATTAATTTCACTGTAATATATCAAATTATCAACGTCTTAGGAGAGCATTGCAAGCGGTAGAAAACGAAGAGGTTTCCATTTATAGTAATGTATTTTTATTGAACATTGAGACACAAAGGATGCTTTCAGGTGTCTTCTTGAGACATGATTCTTTGTTCTGTCAAGATGAATTGACTTTACTTTAACTTGTATGTAAGTTTTTTTTTTATTTTGTTTTTTATGCCACTTTCGGGTAACCACGTTTATATTTTTCATTGCAGACATATATCCGAACATACTATACAAACCTGGAATAAGTAAAGCTAGTTCATAATAAGCGCCATAGATAGTTTTATTAGTCTTCAAATCGTTCATGTATGTCTGCAAAAAAGGTGAAAAAATGATATGTGATAACATTTGAAAAGGAAAGGAAAAATATCTTAAGGACGTGCTGATCGTTTCCCTTTCATGTGAATATGAACTTAATGCAATCAAGCTATGGTATTTACCATTTAAGCTTACCTGAGTGAGCACGTCGTCACTCCATGTGAGCTATTATGATCGCCTGGTGTCCGTCGTCTGTGTGTCGTTTTTCGTCCGTCAACACTTAATATTGTTGATGCAATAGGGGCTACATTTTTTTCACTAGATCTAATCGGAATTAGTGTCTTAATGAATGCTAGGTCGAACTTCAATATTGTTTATCTCGAGTCAAAAACTGGGTCACCATGTCAGATCAAAGAAAAACAGTGTGTATGCAATAGGCTGCATTTGTCATTCGATCTTTGTGAAACTTTGTCGAAATAATCACATGAGTAATCGGGGTCAGAAATAAAACGGTTTTTGGAACATGTCTCTTAATGTTTTGTTTGCAATATGTTGGACTGAACTGTATTGTAGCAAACAGTTTCATAGCATTTTTATTTGACGGGACCAAGTCTAGGCGGTATTCAACAAATTGTTCTTCCTGCAAAGTAATGTTTTAATTACATATAACTGTAAGAACTTAGACATTTAACGAGTTGCTTTGGCATATCCAACACATTATTTCCTCGAAATAATAGAAACTAACAGTAAAGTCGGATATAATTCTGTCGACCTGTCTTTATTCTCGGAGATCTGACAAGTGCATATAGATTAGTCTGAGAAATAACCACAGTTGTAAAAGAATACTGGTTTGAACATAAAACGTTTATAACTGATAAAGGGTTTGCTTAATATTACAATTTCTAGGGAAAAGTGATATAAATTGTAAATTATTATCTTAGTTTTAAAGAATTTAAATCTCGTTTTTGCGTTATGTATGCTTCTTTTGTCAGAAATAGTAAATGTAGCATATGATGACCTGACCAAGGACATTACACATGTGACCTGACCATGGCTTGAACCTTGGTCCTCTAAATTCCAATGTAATTGTAGTTGAGAACCACTGTCTCTAGTTTTAATGTTCCTAATACAATAGTTGCTAAATATTAACTTGCGTCTGTTTTTTCCTTCGAAAACGTAACGCTGTTATTCGTAGGACTTGTCGAGTCGGACAGCGCGGGGCAAGAAGAAAGACTACGAGACAGTATGAAAAGATAGGAAAAAGCACAACGCAATCTCCCCATGTCTATCCTAACAACAATAGCGTAAGCAAGTTGAAACTTAACACATCTAATTTAATTGCATTTGAAAAGTAAACATTAAATTTAAAAAGTACGTCAAGTGTATCAGAAATACATGCAGTTTTAAAACATGTAGTTGAAAAGGACCATTTTGTCACATATTACAAATAGGATGGTTATCAAAGTAGCAACATATCGCCGCACACTCGAATAACTCTTTTAACATTATAGGAGGTAACATGAACACGTCTCTGAGAAAGATTTTATATCTGAGTTGTTTGTTTCAATTCTGCATCAATATGTTGCTTTTATGTAAATTCTTCAGTGCTTCATCTTTTATTCAACAGTTACATGACTTAGTTGATATCTTTACATTTGACAAATTTTATGACGCAAGAGACAGCATAGTCAATGTGCATTTATACAATTCTTTTCTATACAGTCATGCAGAAAATTGTTGGTGACATATCATTGCTTTACAAAGTAAAACAACGTCAAATGGCTTCTATCGTCAGAATATTGAGATGAATTCAGAGAAATATGATTGTTGCGATTTGTAGTTAAATGTGACAGTATGCTGTCTTTTCATATAATCAGAAAAAAATGTCACTGAGTCAATGTTCGTGCTAGGAATTGGACCACATAAATTATTCATCATTTGGGATCTACATGCTTGGTAATACAGTTACTGTACAGACGAGGTAACTTATCAGAGACCTACTTTTCGCTAGTAATACATTTTGTACCACATTAGTTTTCTCAAAAGTGTCGTGTATAATGTAATTATCTACTGTGATGAATATGTAAGACTGACATTTACTCATATAAAGCGACGGGATCTAGTTTTTCCTGCTATTTGGTTTGTTCCTTACCATGAATAAAATATCAAAGTACATTTGTGGCATATTTAGGTCTTAATTTCTTTATACATGCAAACTTTATGTCAGGATTAGTTATCAGAAATATGTTTCTGGTACGTAATATAACATTTTATGTAGTGTTTTAAAACATATGTACAATTGTGATTTTCATTTAAAAAAATTAATTAAATTTTTTTATAGAATAAGAAGTAAACAAATTTTGTGAGATGTAGACAGACAACGCTTCAAATTAACTTCTTACCAGTAACTGTCTTGAAAACATGTAAGCAATAATTTAGGCCGAGTAGTTTACTTACAGGCAGAATGAAATGAACAGAAACCTTACAAAAAAGGTAGATTTTCACATTTTGACTGGGATAGTCAAACATAATTCCTCTGTATTCAGTGACATAAACCTATTTATGCGATGATCTATACCGATACTAAAAGAAAGTCTTGTGACATACTTCCGCAGAAGATATTTGATATTTCTCGAATGGTCTCTAAATCAAGAAGAACATCTTAACAACGGACAAACAGTCACAGTGACTGTGGTTTTGTATTAAAGGACAAAAAATATATGTCTGCAGAGATATAACTGTCTGGAACTTGACCTATTTCATTGTGTATTCTCTGAATAATACTCACTTGAGATCATTGGGTAATATTCGGAATGTTTTATCTCAAACAAGTATAGGATGCTTATGACTGAAACCACAGAAAATATTAATCATGTACTTGTTGAACACAGAAACACTACATAAATGTATTATTTCCATCGCTTCTTTAGTGTTAAATCAACAGTATTAAATCTTATTATTATATCACGCCATGGTGTGCAGTAACGATCGTTACAGCGAATAATCGATACTTACAACTGCACATAGCAAAAGCCACGACCAATAGAAGTGTTACCCCGAATGTTTATGGTTGAAATAAAATATCATTGTTTCAAAAGCATATTTCACTTTGGCGTGCTATTTTTCTCGGTACATTGTGCACGAGTTTTACTGCTGTGTAGTTTTAGGTTTAACAGTGTCTCACTAGATTAAAGCTGCTCGCTCTCAGATTTTAATGAACAAATAAATTTGACCAAACAAACTGAAAATAACATATTTTAGAACATATAGTCAAATGAAAAGGTTCATGTAAAAAATCCTGTAAATATATCTGAATTGTACCAAATTATAAAGCGTTACAAACGTTTTTGAAAATCCAATATGAACATAAAGTGTTGCGGTGCCGTGAAACCAAGCTCACCGACATTTGCAACATATTTGCTCAAATTCCTACCTGGACTTTACAAAAAATGTAGCTGTGTTGTTGATTCTAGCAATTACTTATACATTTTATACTTCGGTATATCATTTTGGAGAAATCAATTTTTTTCACCACCAACTTTATGTTTTCATCAAAATATGAGAGCGAGCAGCCACATCAACGTTCATCTATGGTAAAAATAAATACTCCTTATTCTAAATACTACAGTAAAACTTTAGATTTTTTTGTTTTAGAACTAATCCTACCATAATAATTAAATGATAACTCTTATCCTACAAATTCTATTGTGTAACCCATGACATCGAACAATGAATTGAGTCATTGTGGGCGCATGTGGTTTCTGTAAGATTACATCAATTCTACTGTAATAGAAGTGATATATCAATGTCTATGACTGTGTTACAAGTTGTAGAGAACATCCTCACGTTAATCAAGTGGCTCCCAGTTATGCATCGATCATTTAGACAAACCAAACAAGGCGCCGTTTGACAGTGTATAAGGCTCTTGGTTGCGAACTATATTCGTACGTTTATAGCTCTTTCGGGAACTATTTAAACGGAAGAGCTATATGCGATGGCAGAAGAGCTTTTATAAACGCATGTAGGGCTTATTAGATTATTTAGATTAAAATGACGAAATAGTAATGTTGAATTTGTGAAAAATCTGTTTCTATTAGTCTTGTAACATATTAAATACATGTATATAAGCTCCACTAGAAGCAGTATTACCGTTTACACAGTATTACACAGAAATCACATCTCTGATGCATTAAAGGGCCAGTATGTCAACGAAAATGGCAAAAGGCGAAATTATCATAATATGACCACACTATTTTGTGTTCTACTGTACCTATGGCAAATGGCTATCTTCTTTGATGGTATTTTGCGATAGATACATCCTGTATAGTCGCCTACCGTTCTATCCCATTCTTAATTTTTAGGCAAAGATAGTAGGATTACATTAAATAGATGGAACTTTATTCTGCAATTGCTACAGGAACTACATACTTTCACGTGCTCCAGACACAGCTTCCTGCCACAGGTCTTATTTTATCTCTCAAATAATTCTAGTATAGACAAGTTCTTGAGGTCATAAGATAATAAACCTGTTTAGATCTCCCGTTTTTGCATTTTGACTAAATAACCAGAATTACATACAAAAGCATTACAATCTATAATCTAAGAACATTTATCTTTATAAATCCATTAATATTAACAATCCAACCCAATATGAACATCAATCATTAAAAATCCACCAATGTTAACATTAATCTTTAAAAATCCAACAATATGGACATTAATCTTTAAAAATCTAACAACATGAACACTGATATTTAAAAATCCATCTTTATATATAAAGATAAGAGTCATTACAAAACTTGCATGTTTTAATGTACAGACAAATGTTGTCGCCGATGGCTGATTGTTGTAAGCAAAAAAGCGTTCGCAATGTCTCTTAATGCGTTTGTTTTCATCGTGTAATTCTTAACCGTGCTTCATCAATAACAAACAGTATCAGTTCCTATCTTTTTGACAGGATCAAGTCTAGGAGGTGTTAAACAAATTGTTTTTCCTGCAAAGTAATTCGTTAATTAAAGATAACTGTAAGAGCCCAGACTTTTAACGAGATACTTAGACATATCTTACGCTTTATTTCCTCGATTTATAGAAACTAACCGTCAATACGCAATATGAATCAGCTGCGTATCTATTTTGTGTCAAGTTCTGGCAAATAAAATGCTTATTAAGTTTATTAAGCTGAGAAAGTATCCTACAAAATTGTACTTTAAAAGCACTTCAAAACTATAAAGAAAACTTACGTTGCGTAGAAATGGTCCTTAAAATTTATAACCGAACTCCAAAGCTAAAATGTCTAGGACTTGTGACTTTGATTTTAAAAGCCGTCTTCCTGTTGAAACAAAAGTAGACTATTTTTCTTACAGCGTTCACTTTTGTTTTGATTGTATCAAGTTTACTATTTGAACACTTGTTGTACATGTGCACATGTATGTGTAACCAAATGTAGTAGTTGTAGGAGCTTAACGCCCCTGTCAATCGTATTCAGACAATTTACCTAAACATTATTTTGTCCTGGGAAGTGTCAGTACCACATTCATATTCTTCGTAAGAAACTGCCAACTTTTTCACATAAAGAAAAATGGTCGGTAACAGGGCTCGAACTTTTGACCCTCAATATATGAGCGGTTACAGTGACTTCAAATCAGCGACGAACATAACCAAATGTCTGTTTGTCATGATAGTTGTGTTATACTTACACTACATTTTGGAGACTGCATGACTGATAAGCAAACAAAAGTGAAAACTTTACTTAAAAGTAGCAATATTACGTCAACACAGTCACTGATATTTAAGTTTAAGTGGAAACTATGGCAATTTAGTGACAAGATTCAGTTACGAATAGATTCGTAGTCACTTCTAAGATGTTTGTAAACAAATTATTTATGTCATCGCTGCAGTTTTTGTATATTTTCTGAATCAAAATATTCGAAAGACATTTTACGTGAACATTTATGTAAATTTATGTAAACTTTTATGTAAATACTCATCAGCTTCATATTTTATTCAACAGTTTCATAGCCTAGTTT
The DNA here is from genome assembly GCA_022818135.1 of Saxidomus purpurata. Taxonomy (NCBI): domain Eukaryota; kingdom Metazoa; phylum Mollusca; class Bivalvia; order Venerida; family Veneridae; genus Saxidomus; species Saxidomus purpurata. The sequence goes on along the minus strand of JAFMSR010000004.1, from coordinate 24,395,638 downwards.
TCTTGAACATTTTTCCAACCAATTTTTCAGACAGTGCAGTCTAGTAAGCCCATAAAGATTATTTGTTTGGAGGTGAAACATCATCGCTTTGAAAGGTAATGTCAAATGACTACCCGTTATAATAGTAACTTGGGCATCAGAAAACATCAATGAGGCTGGATATCGGCTTCCTTACGACTAGAAATGAAGCAAGGTTGCACTTTCATTTTGTCCTCTCTTTGTTGAGATAAAAATTAATGTGTTAAAGTGTACATATATAGCAAACAATGTGACATGAGAGAGTCCCATGTCTGTTGGTATCTGCTAGATAACGCGTCCCATTGATTGAGCAAACACCATTCCTCAGACATCAGGTGGTACTTCATTTTTGATGGCCCAATATTCCTACTCAGTGGTCTCTCGGGCATAAATGAATTGCGAAATAAATACGTATTACTGTCAGTGAACGATGATTAAATCGTGAAAGATTGACCCCGTTCATGAATATTATATGATTCTTTAGGCTAAGAAGAACCAAGTATTGCGCTTTGTAGTGTTTTGTTTATGTAAACTCCGAAAGACAGATGTTTTCGATTCAGAATTGAATAATAAATTATTTATCATCATGCATCTTGTAACATTATTTTACAATCAGATTGTTATATGACAAGAAAACAACATAGCGAACCTCTATTAACAAGCATTATAAATTTACGGTTCTCAAAAGTTAGTTTTATACCAGAAAGTAAGTCTTAATTTTACTTTTTGAACTAGTCATTGAATGAATCTTTGTGTTACAGTTTAGCAGATATTAGTATGAGAAAGTTGACAATGCCACTATAATCTAACTACCAACGTTGTACGTACATTGCTTTGACAAATGAAGACCTAACTAGACAAAAGCTTGTCACACAATAGTCAAAAAAAGATCAGCTGGCAGAAATGTGTTCGTACTTTAGAGGAAAAGCTTTTGAGAAAGTAATAAGAAATTGTAATTCGATATGTACACAAGTGTAATTCACTATGCAACACATGGAAACCGTATTGTAATTGGTGTAAAAGTAAGTTTGTGTAGAGTTTTTCCTATCGTTTAACTTCTCCCTGCAAATCTCAGTGCGTTATTATGTAATATTTTATTCAGACAAATAAAATATCATTTTGTCCAAACCCACAGAAAATATTATACAAATACCAGTTTCATGGCGCATTAAAGCTGTTTAAGTGCTTGAAACACTATGCAGATATATTCTGTCTGTTTATCAAACACTGTCTAGTCTGCTATTGATTACCGTGTAAAAAGCTAGTATTACATTATTACATATTACTCTAAATCATTTATTATTCCACGCTGTAGACGTCATAATAAAAGTAATTTCGGCAAAATTATAGGATGGTTATTATGGGACATACATGTAATACTTTTGATGGACGTACTTCGTTTGTTATATGTGCTTAAACCACCATCCTTTTCAAGGTATATACGGTACGTTTGAGGACGACAAGGGAACCGGTCCAGCCTAGCCCTTTTTACGACAGCCCCTTGGTTTTGTTTACATGCCCGGTGTCCACCCACCCCCCAACACGTGAGACTACCCCCTAGGTTTCTACCAGTTCATCTCTAGATGGGAGGGAAACACTGAAAAACGTTTCTGAAATTTCCAGTACCCCGGCCGGGATTCAAACCGGGGACCTCCGGATTGATAGTCCAAAGCGTTAACCACTCGACCACAGCACCACCCTCAAAACGTACTTGTGTCAAATAACACTATCACACGAAGAGATGCACCGAATTTTTTAGTTAAAATGAAGTATGATCATTTTCTATTGTGCAATTCATTGTTTCTGTGTACAAAGACAATTTTCTCTCTTAATAGTCCTTTATGTTATGTAAGGTTGTTGGTTGCGCGTCGGTTGAATGTGACATTACTGAATTTTACTAAAAATACAGAGAGTTTCTAGGGGAAAAGTTGAGAGTGTCGTGTTGCATGAATAAACAAAATCGCTGATTTTTTGCAATTAAATTTGATCGACAATTGGTTGTAAGGTTCGTGGTCCAAGCTGTAATTCTCTTTTAATAAATAAGTGTGAGCGCTTCTGTTTTTTGTGCTGGTAGTGTATCAAGAGTTAGCACCACACCATTCATATCCAACATTATACATGAACTTAATTAAATAAGTGGTACTAAAAGTATATCGTAACAATTGCCAAAACGGAATCTTTATATTTCCTTAATGCCCTTTAGGCAAGTTGGATTTCATATGAAACTGTACGCAAAATATTTAGATTTCGATATCCATTCCTTTTTATATAAAAAAGAGCAGCCGAAAGATCTCAATCAGTCTTCCGCATTTTTCAGTTTATCAAGCCCAAACGTTAGTGTGATTGATGACATTAGACAGTACATGGAGTCAATGCCGGCACATGTGCCTATCTATGGTTTCATCTATCTTACTGTGCGAGAGGTGATTTATCAATGTATTTGACTGTCTAACAAGTGGCAGAAACCTTGCTCTCATTAATCAAATGGTTCCTAATTATAGTAGCAAATGTGTTGTCGCCAACGTCATTGAAACAAACAGGGTGTCTTCCTTGCAAACAGCTGATACGTTTGTAAACACATGATACTTTTGCTATGCCAGTAAGAACAAGACCTACCTTCACTAGGTTAGAGGGTAACGCATTGTTTCTTTCGTCGGGATGTTCAAGATTTCAGCGAGAACTTCTAATATGATGTTGAATGTATGAAAAAAAATAGAAAGTCAATTTTAAGAATTTAGATTTACTGCAGCCAGTGATTTTTCTTCTAGATTAGGTTGACCTTTACGGTCATTAGAAAGAGTGCCAGCTTCAGTGATGTTGGGGTTTTTTTTATCATAAGACATGCTGTGCGTGAATAAAGGGTAGTTAGTCAGAAGACAATTCTTAAGTGTTATGCAAGTTTATCACTTTACTGGTGTCCATCTTTAATGGATGAGTCATTAAAAAGCTTTTGTAGCTGTTGCTGTCTTGGACTATATAACGTTATATGACATAAGAACCACTTGATTTGAAAACGTTTTCACTTTGATATTTGGTTTATAAAAACAATTGTGAAATAAACCAATTTTACAGTCGATGTGTTTGTATTAATTTTATTTACGGATCGTTGACCAATCAGAAGACCGGAAATTTTATGTGAGTGTAATAAAACTTTATATTGTACATGTAAAAAAAGACTAGACGACTTTTCGTCAACAAAACAGCATGTATAGTTTCTTGGACAAGGCTTCTAATGTTTTTGTTTGCATAGCGCACAACTACACAGTGTTTCCTCTATAACAACCAGTATCATTGCATTTTTATTGGGATCAATTCTAGGCGGTATTCAATAGTGTTTTCCCTGCAAAGTAATGCATTAATTAAAACCAAAAAAAATAAAAATAATATCAAACAGGGAAAGATAACTGTAAGAACTTAGACATTTAACGAGTCATTCTGGCATATTTAACACTTTATTTCCTCGATTAATAGAAACCATCGGTCAAGTCGGATATGATTCTGTCTAACTGTCACTGCTGCCTTTCTATTATATTGCAAGATCTGTCAAATAAATGCTCCCTTAAGTTTATTAGTCTGCAAAAAATCGCATTATGATAAACACTGATAAATAACTTTAAAACTGGAAATAAAACTTATATGGGTAATAAATCACTGGACTTAATACACAAACGCTAAGACATATGTCTGGAAATGATGATCTTATTTCCAAACAATTCTAGGAATGCCTCTTTTTCGTCTTTTTTATTGTGTTGAGTGTATTTCGGCATATGGCGTGCACGAAGTCTTATTACATCTTCTATCCGCTCTGATCTTTTCTCATGTGCAAATAGAAATGAAATTTTGTATTATAAGAAAATAGCTTGACGACTTCAGTTATTAGTGTATTTCTTCTTCGGTAGCAGTTTTAAGCCTAAGTAAGCCCAACTGTTCTAAAACTATATTTAGTGACTTTGCGATAATGTATTGATTCAGATTAGCTTACACAAAATCGGATCAGGACCAACACGGTTACCTAGAGCATGTTCGAGAACCTTAAACGTTGTAGCAGTGTTTATGTCTATAATGTCTTCCCATACTAAATAGAAAATTTTTAATGTGTCAATATAATGCTAAGAGATTTTCACTAGCAAATGTCCATTGCATACGTGGACACTAGTGCCTCTGGTGGCCTGTAGCTTTTCAATTCTAGCAACAATACAGGAACCATCTTCTAGATTAGGATTTCATATTTCTCAGTGCCTTAATACATGTACGACAGTCTACTATATCTTATGCAGCCAGTTAAAGCGTATCAGCAAATATTTGGTGCATAATCTTACGTTATTTCTGGATGTGTGGGAGACAGTTGGTAAGAGAGGTTGTGATTTTAAAATTTGACGTTCTTCGTCTTCTCTTTATGTTTCGTAATTTCTTGTAACTGACTGCTGTGTGATGGAATAAAGTATTCTTTTCCCGTTTCGAATAACTCATAGGAACTAGAATCAATTCTGGCAGAGCGAGAGTCTGGTAAAACTTGATGGTCTTGAAAGTTGAAAGTAAAGTCGGGCATTGTGGAGTCTGTATTGCGTGTGGAACTTATTCTAATAGTAAACTTTCAAACTGTCAGATTATTTCGCCAGCACTATCTATGTGTACTGATGAAAGTATATGAGAACAAGATTGTGTTACAAATTGACTCATTCAGACAGATCAATGAACCAGTTACTGCATATTAATGCACGTTTGGCACACAGGGGCTATTTGCAATTCTAAAGTGTACTACTTTACAAAATCAAAGACAATTTGCAATTTTAAAGGTTTAATTCTTTCTTTACTTCTGTAGAAAATCGAACATTGACAGCTAAGCAACTAATTATACCCTGGCACAAAAGAAACAGAAAAACAACGTCTTGTAAATAAGCATTAGCAGAAACTCCAAAATCTGTTAAGTACAAACAAATAATTAAAATACTTCGCCGCGTTCGCCGCCAAAATAGGACAGGAAACATTTGCAAAATTGGAAGGGGGATATCGCAGTTACTTTTTAATCTGTAAAATGTTTTAAGTAATTGCTAGGCTCTATACTTTATTCAGCAGTCACTTCCCAAACAGATGGCATAGCTATTTTGTACATGTGGACGCATACATCTTACAAATGTGGCTACCGAGATCGCCTTGAAAAGAATTTGTAGACAGTCAAATTAATGGCTATAAGTTGTACAGATTAGGGACTGGAAGCATCGATCAATAAGTCACAAATGGCGCCTACCAGCGAAATGAAAATAGTACGCATACAATCGCTTACAATCTACATCAGAATCAAATCACATTTTGTAAAACTGTTCCAGGAAATTAAAAGACGAAATGTAAACTTCAAGAACCGTACTTTATACTTCTGCTAATTTAAGATTAGTTTTCTTTGACTGTATAAATGGGAAATTGTGGTTTATGTTTCTATTGTAATTGTAACTTTACTGATTCAGTGCTTTAGCAATTACAGAGACAGATTTTAACGAGTCAACAAATGAGACCAAATAAACTATTCATCATTATTCATGTAATACAAATATTATAAATGTGCAGTTAGTATGAGACGATATCGAGGCAAACTAATCAGAAGCCTTATTAGTACAAGATCATCAGTGACCGCCTCTAAAATTACATTAACAGTAATTCTCTACGGGAAGAAGAATCAATTATGACATTTTTCCATATGAAGCGACGGTATTTGGTTTTCTTGCATATCAGATCGGCATTTCCGGTGATTTTGCCCATGCCGGAAAAACCGGTCTGGCACCCCTCCTATGCAAGACGACTCTCGTGAATTACTTATGACGTAACGTTATAAACATTATGACGTCACTTTCCTAAACACAACGTCGGAATAACGTTTGTGTTTTTATAATAATTCATCATTTTGATATGTTTGCGTTTAGAAATCTACTTTAAAGTGGAAGACGGTAGGCCCGCTATGCAATAAAAAGTTTCGATGTTAATAGTTTCTGTCATGAGACATTTGGCTCGGATGGAAATATCCATCACCTCGGGTAACTGTAGCCTCGTTCCTGCCAAAACAGTTACCCTCGGTGACGGATATTTCGATCTGAACCTCGTGCTCATGACAGAAACTTTTAACATCAATGTCAAATGATTTATTTTCTTATAGCCCATTATCGTGGTCCTTGTCGTAAAATAGAAATACGTCCTCCTTTTTAACATGTTTATGGCTTATTTAAGACTTTAATTCTTTATTCATGCCACTTTAGAGTGAAAGGGAAATGTTAAACTGTCATATTATTAGTTTTATTTCCAGTTTCTGTTCATATTAAGAAAACTTTCAACATAAACCAAATTCCGATTAACCATATTTAAGTTTTTGTAAGTCTTATCAGTTTTGCATTTGAGAAAAAAAGGAGATTTAATCTAACCAAATGGTTTTATACCGATTTGAAGACGCTGTAAGTGTATAAGTACATAGTGTTCAATCAAAATTACACAAAGAACTCTGTAACATATTTCAATACTGAGTTATTTCTTCACTTTTTTCAGAGAAAAATAATTGGTTTTCCTGTTTAATGACATAGAATAGGCTACTATCTTCTTTTTCTGAGGGCAAATGTTTTTTTTACTCTCTGTCTATAAGTCATTATGGATGTGTCTGTTTCAATTGTGCTTTTAAAAGCGAAAGAGTTAGTCTGAAGCATTTTAGCAGGAATTTGCCAGGGAAATCTTTCAATACTTCATAGGAACATCTGCTTAAATAGGCTTTCAAAAGAACTTACAAGGGAGATCTTTTATGTCTTCCGGGAACATCTGCTAACTTACAGCGAATTCCAACATATATCATCGCACATGTGAACAAGACGAAATTATTTCCTCAGGAATAAGCAACAATGCCCATGTCATTTCAAGAAAAGATGAAGTATTGATCCAAAGGATTTACTTGTCTGCCGTAAATAAGAAGAACTCGTATGGTTATTATAGCTTTTGACAAAGATATATGTCAAAACAGTTTCTGTAACAAATGTGATAGACCAATATAAGAAATTTGTCTCAGATTCCTTTTCTTGCGGTGCATTGAATTCTTATACAAAGGTTTCTCATTAAGGAAATGTATACAAGTGACTGAAGTATTCTGCCTGAGAGGCATTTTTCATTTATTTGCTTCTTATAAGTTTGATTTATGTTTTTAGCAAGGCTATGTGCTAACTTTCTCGAATAAAGATTGGATCTCTTTTCTGTAACGCCTACGTTCTCTTCGTTCGTGTCTATTTACAAGGAATGAAACTATACCATTATACTTTCACTACAAATTGAATGATTGCGCTTGTAAGTTTATACTAGTACTAAAATATGTGCCGGCCATGTACTTATTATGAATATTGTTTTCAATGACTATGTTAACAGAATTATATCAGATATTCGATATAATATTTTTAACCAAATTCCATCAGATATATTTAATATTATTATCTTTTTTAACCAAATTCCATCAGATATTTAATATTATTATCTTTTTTAACCAAATTCCATCAGATATTTAATATTATTATCTTTTTAACCAAATTCCATCAGATCAAGAGACATGATATTTCTCCGGGATTTCCTTTTTTCTATATATATATATATCTATTGACTGCAATAACATGAAAGTATTTACATGTAATTCTATGACTTTAGTGATTGTATTCTGCAATATTTATATGAACAGTTGACTGTATTACTGTACCAACAATTAATTGTATAAGTGTAAAAAAAATTAACGATTGATTGTATAACGGTAATAACACATCATTGTTTGACCGTTATAAATTAAATAACAATTAACACTTAACTGTATTACTGTAATAATAATTAGGTAATGACTGTACGTTCCTCGACAAACATCTAACAAGGGAACAAACAACGATGCTACCCGACAGGGCCTCGTATATACTATGAATGTAATAACATTAACAATAATATGTTATTGTATAACTACAATAACATTTAACAAACACATAACTGTGTAACTGAAGCAACGAGTTATTGTCATATTAAGATAAAAAAGACTGTAAAATGCGAGTTAATGCGAACATTTATAGATCAATACAATGCCCTTCTACAATGTTTGCATGATAAGAGATATATACTAACACGTATAACTGTTGCAATTCGATGCTAATGCTATTTGTCTCTGAAGACCAAATAACATTTAACCTCTATCAGACATTTCCTTCGTGACACATAGGTTTATTTCATTGCACTAAGAGAAATGCCATCAAATTGTTTTTGTTGCCGTCCCTTACATTTTCAAACTATTCTATTGTGACTTAGAAAAACAAACATTTTTGTATTACCATATTGCCGGTTCTTCTGTCTGGAATTTAATTTTACACGGGACATAAATACTGCACCTATTAATAAGACAAGTCCTTTTAATAGGATGACACTAAAATTAGCTCTATGTTATGAAGTTGTGTCCTATATGTCTACATAAAATAAATATGTAAATTATGGATTAAAACACACACATAAACGTATCTCTAGAAGTTTACAAAGAAAAGTAATTACCCCAACCTTGATTTATGTAAAACGACACCAAATATTCTACCAAGACAGTTATTTCGTTTTGTTTCTTCAACACTAGTTAAAAAAAAACACTTACGACACGAATTTCTATATCATACCATTGATATTTATTGTTAATTCTGTGTTTTCAGGATGCCATCAAAGGGTCGTTACACGGCCGGAAAACAAGTATCCAGATATGAAGCAGATTCAGAGAACATCGACATAGAGTACAAGAATCTTGAAGGTCAAGGTCACACAAGCTGGTGTTCGAACTGTTCCTGTCCTCTGGGAGACAAGAAGCCTTTGGTCATCAAAGCATTGACAATAACTGTGGTGTTTGGTATTGGGTTAGTCCTTGGCTATCTGTTTAGGAAGACAGTGTACACAAGCAACGACGACATTCCTATAATTGAAACACCAAATGCCAGCAACATCTACAGTATAAAACAGGTATCCATATAGTTGTCTTTTACGTGTATTAATACACAAGTTACGCTTTTTGAAAGGAAATGACGTCAGAATAGTCTGCTGAAAAAAATGTTATGACAATGAGGTATCTATCATGTTATAGTAATTTGCATACTTTTTGAAATTTGAACTCTTAGATAACAAAATTAAAACCATATAGTAATAAAATGTACGAACATTTGAAAAATGGAAAGTCTTGGACAAATTTTGTTGTCTGTAAGATAAAGTGGATCAGATACCCCACACTTACGAGTTCCACTTTTCTGCTAGATTTTCAGAGATGTTTAAGAAATCATTCAACCAGGATTAAGGCCAAAACACTATTGCGTGACAACTATACGTTCTACACTTCGTGATTCCACGCATATACCAGACACAATTATGTCGTTTTTTATCAGTAACAAGGCACGGGGAAAATGTCAAACAAAGGACAGTTATTTATTTGGTACAAATAGAAACCTGTGAAGTTCCGAAATGTCTCCGAAAGATATTTTTCTCAGAAATATTGAATCAATACTGATGTCCGCTGAGACTTCGGTCATTATTTATTATTAACACGACTTTACCGTAAAACTTATTAAGACCTCATTTACGTCATCCAATAGAGACCAATAATTGCCAATGGTAATATATATAATTGTTGCTCGGGTTTGGAGGATGTAACCGCTTTACCTGCTATTATAAAACCATCCAATGTGCGGTAAATGCTTAAAAGATTCTTTAACAGTCGTGTTCGATTTTTAAAATGTACCCAGTTCTGTCCTTATAAGTTTTTTAAATCTTCGTTATTGTTTTTGCTTTTTAAATATCCAGTTTTCTTCTCATGAAATGGTATTGGGCATTCAGTACTGTTTATCCAATACTTATCCATTATTTCTCTGTAACCATTGAGCCCGCGCAAAATACAAGAAACAATTTGTTTCAATGAGTGTTTACTCTGGTAGTAATTCATTAGAAATGGCCTTTATATCCGGGCATAAATCTAGTTCCCATTAGTGCTTTACACCAAACGAAATTAATGAGTAAATAGCAATACAATGTAGAAATCTCCTGAGAGATGAGTAAACTGTGAAATAATCATTCTTTGAAGTGTATTTACACATGTATGTTTCCCTTGACACTCCTTCTAATGAATGAACATTCTTCATGAGCGGAAACCGTAACTTTGTTCGACGTTTCTCTAAATGGCTCGTATAACTTTCAATGTTAAATATTCATGGTTTGATTCATAGTTAATTTTTTTATGAATTATTTCAGTTGATTTAATTTGTGCAAGAGTCATGCTGAAAAACAGAAATACACAAACAACAGTACTTCTAAATAGTTCATTTCCGCCTGTTCGTGACATGTGATGGTAAAACGTTTTACCAGGAATATTCGTTACATGGCTAAACTTATTATTATGTTACATTTGTATTCTAAAACTGAAAAACTTTATTATACTGATATGTCAAATGCGCGCCATTCCTCGGAAATCGACGGGCTGTCTCTTTTGCAATCAATGAGACCAAAGTAAAATTAATTTGTGTATTATTAGATACTCAACATGCTTTTGATACAGTAACATAAGTAGTGTTACGCCGTTAATTACACCAATGAAATGAAATCTTAATTTGATTTGTGGGCTGTTTATACCTCTGCGGCTACTGTGTGGGCTTGAAACATTAGAGAAGCATTTTGTTGATGACTTCTATCAGATCAAGGTGAAAATCCGATTATGGACTGAAGAGTCTATATATCTTGATTATTCCACTTCCAAATAGAGCACAGTGCTACAAAATCGATCTCGGTATAAATGTATTTACAGATCTAAATATGGTTAAATACATGAAAAGCACAAGAAATGTTCATTCATCTGCGCTGCTTTAATATAAATGTAATATCGTTAATAGAAGAATATGAAATTACATGTAAATAACAGTCTAATTTATCCATACATGTTTTAGCTCGACTATTTGAAGAATAAGGAGGCTTTTGCACTCGCCCCGGCGTCGGTGTCGGCGTCGGTGTCTGCGTTGGTTAAAGTTTTTTATAAAGTCAAATACTATCAAAGGTATTGACTTGAAACTCAAACTATATGTTTACCATCACCATCAACACATGAGGAAACAATCCCCATAAATCTGTTTTGATTTTTGACAGATTTATGCCCCTTTTTAACTTAGAACAAATATCTTGAATACTATCAAAGGTATTGACTTGAAACTCAAAGTATGTGTCTACCATCAACATCTACACCTGAGGAAATAATCCCCATAACTCTGTTTTGATCTTTGACAGATTTATGCCCCTTTCTAACTTAGAATTTTTGGTTAAAGTTTTTAATAAATTCAAATATCTTGAATACTATCAAAGGTATTGACTTGAAACTCAAAGTATGTGTCTACCATCAACATCTTCACCCGAAGAAACAATCCCCATAACTCTGTTTTGATTTTTGTTAGATTTATGCCCCTTTTTAACTTAGAATTTTTAGTTAAAGATTTTTATGAAGTCAAATATCTTGAATACTATCAAACGTATTGACTTGAAACTTAAAATGAATGTTTACTATCAACATCTTCACCAATGTTTTGGATTTTTGACATATTTATGCTCCTTTTTAACTTAGAATTTTGTCACAGTTTTTACCAGACTATTATTAGAAATACTCGAAATGGCTTATTTTTGAAATGTCATAAAATAATTATGCAGCATGCAGCGGTCATGCTTTTTTAATTTTATACATATCAATTTTGAAACGTTACAAAGTTATTAATGATCAAATATACAAGGTCATGTATTTCATGAAATTATCCCCACCTCCTCCCCCAGTTAGCTTACAGAATCCAGAGTAAGGCTTTGAACGTAATGTACATTTACATAGGTCTTTGAACAAGTTTCATATTTTTGACCTTAATTTTTATAGACAATTACACAATACACCTGTTCTTAGACAAAAAAAACATTTTACCAACAAGCTTTCGAATAGTCGAGCGTGCTGTCATGAGACAGCTCTTGTTAAAGGAGTATTATTGATAGAGGTAAACAAGTTTTGCGGTCCCATAAAACGTTATAGGAGGTTTTGACGTTTTGGATGTTTTTGTATTTGAACATTCTTTATTACTATGAAACATAACATAGAGAATTTGAAAGACGATTTCTTTCAGTATTATGACCATGTAGTGATATAATTTTGTTTTCAATGACCATGTAGTGATATGATTTTGTTTTCAAGACCATGTTGTGATATTATATTGTTTTCAATGACCATGTAGTGACATGATTTTGTTTTCAATGACCATGTAATGATATGATTTTGTTTTCAATGTCCATGTTGTGATATGATTTTGTTTTCAATGACCATGTTGTGATATTATTTTGTTTTCAATGACCATGTAGTGACATGATTTCGTTTTCAATGACCATGTAATGATTTGATTTTGTTTTCAATGACCATGTTGTGATATGATTTTGTTTTAAGGATTATGACCGAGAGTTCAGTAAGCTGTTACAAGCGGACGTGGAGGATGTGTTTAACTATGAAGATCACATGAAGTAGGTATCAAGTGGGTTCAAAGGTCATGAGCATTTGGTAACACTTGGTATAAACTTTTATAAAAAGCAGGTCATGGAATTAACATTTCAAGTACTTTGTAATAAAATAACCATGTATAAACAAATTTGGTTGAGGTTTAAGACTTTCTTATTTAGTTTGTAGAAAAAAAACACGCTAAACTACCAGCAAAATGTAGAAAAATCACGGTACACAACTAGCAAAACGTAGAAAAAAACACAGTAAACAACTAGAAAAACGTACACAACAGTCTTCCTTTCACATATTTTTTTATAAAACATGTAATTAGGAAATTGATTTCACCTTTGAGTGGTATACCGGTTAGTATATCACTGTGTGGAGTGCAGATGCGTAGTAATCTAATCACGAAGGCCGAAAGCCTGAGTGATTAATTACGACGCATCTAAACGACACACAGTGATATACAAATCGGTATATCACTCAAAGGTGAAATCATTTTCCATTCTAACACGTTAATTTAAGCAAAACAATGTTCGAAGGGGTACTATTTGCTGCGCTTACATGAAGTTGCAACCTTGAGTATTCCGTGCATTCCCTGCAGTTCGTGAAACTTTGGCTGTTCTATTTTACTCCTCAAATAAAACACTATTCGTCTTAGTTTTGTTGTTGCTGATATTGCTGGCTATACCAGAGTGTAGAAAATTTTACTAAGATTTGTTTTACATCACGTGAATTAATTCACAACAGTATGCACACTCGTAGATGTGTTGTGAAAATTACGCCGCAGGAGGGAATTTCAGCAGTCAAAATTAGTTCCGGGCGACTAGCGTGATATACTTGGTAGATATATCACGCTCAAATCCTTCTTTGCCTATATAGGAGAAATTTTTAATAGTGTTAGAATGTGGTGTAGATGCTTCGTAATTAAGCACTCAGGCCTTCGGCCTTCGTGATTAGATTACTACGCATCTACACTCCACACAGTGGTATACTAACTTGTATATCACTCAAATGTGAAATCTATTTCCTTATCTTAAAACAATATTAATGAATGAAACCCGACCAGTCACATTTCTTTAAAGAATGGGATCGGTTTTTATTGTTAGAAAAAAATCTATTTTGAAAGTTTTCAGTGGATATAGGAGTAAACCGGTTTGGTACAAACCTAATAACACGTCTCCCCTAAAACAAGTACAATAGCTACAACCGTTCTCGCTTAATTTTGAAAACAATGTAGATGATAAATATTTGGCGTGTTCCATGTTTCCAAAAGACATGGATACATACAAGGAAATGGTGTCAAATATGCAGGTCAAATTTCAAAACTATATGAAACGGTACATATCGAAACACTGTTATTTCCTTTTTATACGTAATGTGACTGATATCACCTCAATGATTTCATTGACACTTGACGAGAAAGAGTGTTTTGACTTGGTTTATATCAATTCAAAAGAAAAATCGGTGTCCTATTCAATTTCCACTTACACACATATGGTACTCTTGAATTTGTGTCAAAGTATAAAGTTAAAATACTTTCCAAACATCACGAAAAGGCTTCGAACTCTGTTTAGACTGATAGTAAATGTCTTTTACAATTGTTGCTTGCGTTTCAGGATTATAACACGGTATGTTCATATGTCCGGGGTTGGCTCAGCCAATAAGCTGCTGGACTATGTAGAGAAGAAGTGGAGAACATTTCCCTTCGATGCTGTCAAAGTGAAAAAATACAACGTTACATTGTCGTATGCTAACTAGTAAGTGTTATACATCTAATGCTGTCAAGATTTTATCTTTACCTTTTTTACTGCACCGGAATTTATGTAAAATCCCTTACTGCGCTTAGGAGATATACTATGTTCTGTATGTTTATGCAGATTGGTTTAATCTCCTCACAATTTACTGTTAAAACATCAATTCATATATTATGTGTTCAGAAACACAAAGGACATTATCCAAAATGTTAACCGGTAATTTGTCACTAAAACACCTACGGAAATGTCAATCCATGATCATATCACATTGTTTATACGTCTGGGCACAAACATTAAAACAACACAAAGGACTTTTTACGAGTTTTTCCTAACAGAAATACCCATTAAGGATTGACTGAATAATCTCTATTCTAATATGACATGGCCACTTGCTGATGCGGTCTTGATGGAGTGCGCTCCCCTGTGACCGGGACATCGTCTGCTGAAAGACTGGAATTTCAGTAGATTATCTTTCGTCAAATTATATCATTAAACATAGTTTAAGGACGTTATGTATTGATTTACCAACTTGTTCCCTTTTGCTACAATTCTAGATGATGCTTGATGAGGAAACACCCAAATAATAAAAGAATACAAATTAAGATTCTATTCACAATTATACTGCTGTCTTATTGTGAAAACAGCAGACGTTTTGGGCTATTAATTGTGGTTTGTGTGTTTAAGCTTTTACGCGATAGGAAGCAGTTCAGATAAATATCTTTCTGTCAGCCTTTAGGGAAAATACAAGACAGAAAGAATTGATATATGTCGTTTCCATAGCTTTTTCTTGCACATTGGGAATCAGCATGTTCCAGGAGAAGTAATTACTGTTGATAAAAATAACACACTTTTAGCCCGTGCACAATCTAAATCAAGACCATGAGTAATGGACCCTTGTGTCTTCAGCACAATTTTTGAAACCCTTTCATTGGT
Organism: Saxidomus purpurata; assembly: GCA_022818135.1. Lineage (NCBI taxonomy): Eukaryota > Metazoa > Mollusca > Bivalvia > Venerida > Veneridae > Saxidomus > Saxidomus purpurata. The sequence continues at coordinate 24,380,416 of JAFMSR010000004.1, read as the reverse complement.
TGAATTCTAAATGGACTTGTATTAATTTGGATAGTACCATATTATTTTATGCTGACAAATGAAATGCTGTTTATTTGTCATATCTTATCGGTCAGAGTGCCATGATATAGATCTCACAGTGGGGTGTTATTGGTCTGCCGGAACTACTTTATTTAGTTGCACATGATGAAGCTTAAAAAGAAGGTTTAATAGTTAGATAAAAAGAAAATGTGTTTATATTGAGTGACTATGGTTTATATCTTAACTCAAAGTGTAACTTTTTTTTACATTTAATGAAAAATATTATAATTGTATGACTTTTCGTTGAGATATATACTGTACAATACCCATGGTAAGGAAAGCGGCACTTAAATGTACTCGTGAAAAACGAACAGAGTTGAAAATATTCAGACTTCAGGATCATGGTCGCAATGATAGAATCACTCACAGTAGGGTGTCAGTTTAGGAACAGCCATTGTGTGAAAATATATATATTTGAATGCAGAACTAAGGTGGTCCTTTTTATTGACAAACTGAATGTGTCCCAACTCACCTGCTTTTTGGTTTTTATAAGATCATCGCAGTTTCTTTAGGCAATGTAGAAGTTACTTTTTTGGCTGGGACTCGAAAGATGATTTTCATTTAAAAAAAAAAACATTGAAAAACAGACGATAACTACATAATTTACCGTTTGATACTGTAGAGCGGAGAGAGGTTTTGCTTGGTAAAATCAAGCATATGTCAGTTATACAAAAGTTAAGGTCCTCTATATTGTACGTTCTCCCATTCAGTATGCAGCAGTAGTGACAAGTAAAGGAAATAGATGTATGCGACTATCCACCAAGTTGCCTCGCTAAAATTCAATACGATATAACGTTAAAACTTCAAACAGAATACTTTCAGCCCTTTTCACCGGACTGGGCTCAATCATCTTATGTTTTATGCACAAATGGGTAGATAATAACCGAATACAAGAGATAATGGTAAATGTAAGGACGACTGAATGCCAGTCTGCCTACCTTGGTGCATCGGATAATTCAACAGCGTAAACATTATACATTACACCGTCTACAACTTCCACTAAAACGCTCAAATATAAAGTAAGATTTTTACAAACATATATATTAAGTCACAAGTTATGCTTCTCGCCATGTTTTAGCCACCGGAGGTGTTTTAAGGCCGGCATCATCACTGCGGATGAACGACCACCGGATATTGGGGCGAAAGTGAGCACAGATAATTAGTTTTCGCGAGGAACGTGTTACAACCGGGGTAAGTTAAAACCCGATTTTCACTCTGATGCTATGATTTGTGTTTATATGAGTTTTTCATATACGATAATGACTGTCCAATCCGAAAATATTCTCGATGTGCAACATAAATATGTTGAAATGTTGAAAATGTCCAAAACAGATAGCCTGCTCACTCGAAAAATCTCGACCGTTTGCAAATTATGCCGTTTTATTTATTAAATCATTAACATATTAATAATCTGACAAGGGCTATCATTTGCGTAAAGACAAGATAATAATGTTCAAAATTCCATCATTTTAGACGAGAGTTAGCAAAGATACGGTTCTCGAAACATTTCAATTACTGTACTGGGTATTGGTTAAACGTGTACTGAGTATTGACGGGTGAGAGAATTACTGTACTGAGTATTGCTCAAGAAATGAGTAAAAATAATTTTTGAAAAGAGAAATGTATATATTTGTTTCAGTTGAAGGTATTGATTCATAAAGTGTCTTGTTTTTGCACAAGTTTTATTAAACGTTAATATTTCAAACCATAAAAGTGTATAATAACCTGTTTTGTCCGGCGTTTTGAGTATTAGACACGCATGTAACAATTACATTTTTTTAAATTTCACCAAATAATTATACAGTACCGCACCAGCAATTTAATTACTCGGACATGAAGTGACTTTAAATGCTCGCCAGAACTAGTAAACATTTGTCTAAATACGTATAAGTTGTAAGATAAAATGCAGTGTTTTGTTCTAGGTAATAAAAATAGCGGAAGTTTCTACCACATCTGCATTGTGTGCGTGCGTGCGTACGTGCGTGCGTGCTTGCGTGCGTGCGAGTAACGCAATAAAACAACATTTTTTACGAATTCTCCTAAAGTATCGCTACAACATTCATTTTTATCGAAATGTAGATACATATTTGACCCTATGACCTAGTTTTTTACCCCAGATAACCCATATTCTAACTCTATCAAGATTTTATAATGTTGCCATTCTGACCAAGCTTCATGAATGCAACATGTTTATTTTCGCGTGATCTTTATTTCGCGAAACGCATGGTCCTGGTTTATTTCTTTGATTCATGATTCACGACCTATTGTCCATTACTTTAATCTCGCGAAAACCAAATACTAAAATGAAATAAATAGATTCAATATGCTACTTAAAATTGGTACAATAATAACATTTAGTAACAAAATTATTAAAAGAATATCAGTTTTTGTGTTGAAGATTTACCTTTACATCAGGTGATAAATAATCCATTCTCAAACAGTTTTAAAATGATGAATCACACAATTCTTTGAAAAATGATCCGTTAATCCCTACTTTTATCTAAACAATTACGTCAGATTGTTCGGTTTGTACAAAATATCATTATCCCGTGTTGATATTGTCAAAGCTGAAATGGATCATCCTTCCCTCAGACATCACACGCTTTGTTCGATATATACAAGGGCATTCAACGTGAATATAAGCACGTTTAAACATATGCCCGTGATGTGAATATTAAGTTTTCCGGGATGTGTAAATTCAAATTATTTTGTAGAAATAGAATTGATTTTGGATATGCAACATATCATACTGTAACTTGAATTGATTTGATCAAAACATTTTAAAATTAATTCAAATAGATACACCAATTAACATAGAATGTTGCATACACAAAGTTTTTCTGGGATTTTATTTGGACCAAAGATGATCCATATGCACACTCAAACTAGAATTCATCAAGTGATTTCGACTAACGGTCATGAAGATTCAATGAAAAATGCAACATCTATTGTATACACAAGGGTTTTCTATGATTTGATCCAGTGTCCTAATTTTGATCCCAACATGATTCATATTCTTACTCGACCTAATCTTCATCCAAGCAACCATACTGACTGAGTTCATGGTCGAATGAAAAATGGAACCTTTTGTTGCATACAAAATGGTTTTGTCTATGATTTGACCCCGTGACATAGTTTTTGAAACAATATAACCCATATTCGAACCGACATAGAATACATGAAGGCAGTCGAATGATCAGAATTGATCAAGTGTCCTGAAGATCCAGTGCAAATGCAGTCTCTTTTTGCATACAAAAGTTAAATGTGCATAGACGACACGCAGACGATAGACAGACATACATACGACGGACACCAGGCGATCACAATTACAAACCTTGGGTACTTCGTGCTCTGGTGAGCTAATAGAACGCTTTTAAAGGCGCAGAATATTTCTATTACTCACTTTTAATGCCCAATACTCAGTACACGTTAGTATCAATACTCCGGTACACCAGAGAACAAAATAAACAATACCCAGTACACTAACTTTAGTTACATATGTATCAATATTTTGGCCCCAAAAGCACGTTTGTTGATAAAATCTTGAACACTTATGTCTGGTACTTGCGCAAATAAATTGCTCGATTCAGGTTATTCAAATCTAAGCACATTTGCAAAATAAAACGGTAAACATTACCAACGGTTGACTTTTCAAGTGAGCAGGCGATCTTCTTTTTGATATTTTAACATATTAACCGACATTATTTACAGCTCGGGTACACACTGGACTAAGATAGCCATCGAAGTATCCAAAAACACACAAAGAAACACTAGATAGTGTGTATTAGATTAAATATCGGATTTTAACTTACACCAATTGTAACACGTTCCTCGCGAAAACTAATTATCTGTGCTCACTTTCGCCCCAATATCCGGTGGCCGTTCATCCGCAGTGATCATATAAATAGTACATGAACAACTGCATTAAATCATTTCCGTTATATCATTTATAGTACAAACATGAATGCTAACCTCGTCACTGTGCAGACAGTCAACGGCTCCCAGATCTTTCACAGTCGGTATAACACATCGAGCTCGCATCCAGAGTATTTACCATTCAGCGCATATGCTCCATCTGGAATCGTATCAACAGTAAGTGTTTTACTTAAATCTTTGTGTTCACCACCATATGTTTCATCAGGAATCGTGTCAACAGTAAGTGTTTTACTTAAATATTTGTGTTCACCACCATATGCTTCATCAGGAATCTTTCAACAGTAACTGTTTTACTTAAATATTTGTGTTCACCACCATATGCTTCATCAGGAATCGTATCAACAGTAAGTGTTTTACTTAAATATTTATGTTCACCACCATATGCTTCATCAGGAATAGTGTAAACAGTAAGTGTTTTACTTAAATATTTGTGTTCACCAGCGTAGGATATTTTCTTAAATCGTTGGCAGCTATTGTTTACTAAAGGATTTACCTTGCATGGTCATGGTGTCCATCCGATGTAATGTCAACAGTTAGGCCTTAGTAAAATATTTACTATTTTGCGAGCAAGTTATTTATAGAATATTTGCCAGTCCATCTGGAATCTCATCAGCCTGAAGGAAGTATTCATTTGAATTTAGTATACCATTCTCTTGACACCCGTGTTTTTGAGTCTTGACAACAGCGTACTTGTTTTTTCTGCCCATGTAGATTTGACAGTGTCAAGGTTTTTAAAGAATACATTTTCCGCGAGTGTGAGATCCTGTTATCAGAGTTTGGATTTGTTTTTTATCTTGCAAAACTAACTGACAATAATATTAAATTTTAAGTTTATCATTTCACTGCTCATGGTTTTGTTCTAGACAAGATATGACTTGTACATCTTGTTTAACGTATGTGACATTTCCATTAAGGAAGCGACATCTACTCATTCAGTGTCTTTTTGTGTATGTTAAACGCTGATTTATGGTGAAAGAAATTTCACATAAATTGTTCTTCCTCTTCTTAATTTCGGTGATATATCTGTTATAGCATTGTAAAATTCATTATAACGTAAGTGATATATCTGTTATAGCATTGTAAAATTCATTATAACGTAAGTGATATACTGCTTTTCCAATGCTCATTAATTTTATAACAAGACGATGTCATTTCATTTTCGATGTAAAAGTAATAGTAATATAAAAGTACAGAAAACTCCGTTTATAACGAACTCATTGGGACCATTTAAATGTTGTCCTTATATCTGAAGTTTGTTATATCCATATGAGACTTTCGTATAAAATAAAGAATAGAAAAAAACTTGGGCAAAAAAAAAATTGTTCCTAATATCCGAAATTTCGCTATATCCGGAGTCCTTATATTCGGAATTTACTTATATTTTGTTATTGTTTTCAGACAAAAGTTGTATATGGGCACTATGGAAGGCCCGCCGACTTGCAAACATTGGAGAACATGAACGTATCGATCAAAGACTCGCTACTGATTGTTAGATATGGCCGTATACACCCAGCAAGTAAGGTATTTATTCTTAATGCTAGCTTATGATTTTTTCTTTCTTTTTGTGTTTTTGAAATTCACGTTGCTTACTACATGTAAAATACTTTCTAGCAAATGTACAGCATATCTTAATACTTTTTGGTCTTAATGACAGATAAGCATATGTTACATTGAAACCACAGGTGTTTGGTTAGTCGCTGTCTGGAAATTACAGACATATGATATGTTCATATGACTGAATGGAAAAACCATTCTCAAGCAAGGAGTTAGACAGGCAAGAAAAAGACGTTAGCGACTTACTTCACACCAGTGACTGCCTTTGATTACAAATATTTCTTTGGGAAAGTTTTCTCTATTGAAAATAGAGTATCTAATGATACATGTGTGTTGACTTTATGTGATGCTATGGCAACTATATAATACAATGCCCTTCTGTATTACATTGTATTATAATATATGCAATAAGACATGCCTTAACATACCATACAATATAATGCAACGCATACCATAATGTTTCTTAATATACCACACCCTACAATACCATGGCATAAGATGCGGTAACATATATACTTAACAACTTTAAAAACGCGACATGGGATTTAAGTGTTATTTTGTCGTAATTGGAAGTGTAACTCGGAAAATTCAAGACCACATGTCTTTTGCCGTTCAGTGGTATTATTCAAGAAGTTCATTACAAAAGTCAAGCAATTTACGATAGAAACATTATTTTATAATGTAAAACAGGGGAATTCTAATTACTGTTAGAAATGTATGACTGATTTAAAGGGTCGCGTTTTTTAAGTTGTTTAGTATAGTATTATTACGAAATGGGATCAGATATGATGTGGTAATTCATATTAAAGGTGATGAATGCGGAGAGATACGGCGCTGCGGGTGTCATTTTTTACTCAGACCCAGCTGATTATGCCAACAACCAATCAGCGGTGTATCCAGACACTTGGTGGCTGCCAGGCTGGGCCGTACAACTGTCACATGTTCGATACAGTCTCCATGGCGACCCATCAACACCAGACTACTCATCCATCAGTTTGTATTCTATTTGTAGATTTCATTTGTGAGATTTTACTGAACTTTAGAGTTTTAGTATACCATAAGATATTCCCTCTAATACATCATATCTGAATGTCACATCCTATAGTAAGTGAAGAAAATGATGCGTGTACCTATGAGGTGACGAACAGTTCAGTTCCCGGATTCTACACACATGACACCATACTGCAAAAAAGACTTATGCAATGCAATGCAAACATTACCATGATTGTGAAAATCGTAATAACATTAAATTAATGCAATTTACACTTAACCTTAAACGCTTCACATTTTCTGTTTTTATCACAGTTTGACACTTTGCGTGATCGTTTACCAGATTATATCCGCGCAGGGATGATATGAATATAAGTAACCAAGCCGGCGACAACCATTTAAATATCCTTGTCACTTATATCCCTGTTTGAAATGGAAGTTGTAATAAAAACTCTTTATTTTAGCTGGTGTCCATCATGAATCAGAGATCAAGTCACATTTTCCAAAGATTCCCGTGCAACCCGTGAGATATGAGGACGCTAGATTCCTTTTAAGGTAAACGCGTTCAACCATTATATCTATGAGTACGTGTACACAAAAGGAGTTAGTATGCACTTCATTCCATTAGAGAATAATAATCATGTGTTTGCTTACTGGAAAGTACAGACGTCGCTTACTTAGATGCTAATTGTGAATTTAAACCTGTTAAAATATAATATTTCTTTACGATTTTGACTGATAAAAAGCTAGAAATCTTAGAAACATGAAAGACATTTCAACATAGAAAAGCATAGTTGTTAAATTTTAAGTTTCCATAATGATTTTTGAAATTATCTAGTAGGCCATCGCACTCCCTTATTTAATTGTTCACCATAATACCCTTTTCATTCCAGTGATATGGTTGGGCCAATAGTAGAAAATGACTGGTTTGGTGGACTCAATATAACATATAGACTGGGACCAGGTTATACAGATAATAGGTAGTAAAGCTTTTATTTTGTTCACCTTTTATGTTACGGGTACCTTTAACAAACTCAGAAATCTTGCTTATCATCCTACCAAAATATAGTTCAGTTGTAAGCGGACTACTTTCAGCTTAAGAGTTAGAAATAAAATATTTGAAGTTTAAAATTACTTCTCTCCTCAATATAACACCATGGCAAAACACATTTAATTCCTTAGTTGTGTTTCGTGCATGTACCTGTAGTCTGTATAGACAACAGTTTGTAATACTGAGCATCAATCGTTTCAACTCGGTAGTCTCCGGATTTATCCGTAAGATTAGGCTCTTGCGTAATAAGGATTAGGAATACACCAAAGTGTGATTTGCCCAAGTAACGAGGAGGTACTTTTTTGTTGTATAAAATAGTATGTCTAGCGTGTTTTACCCATGCTGTGGTCCCTGTTACGCGTAAGTACAATTTAAAATATTTCAAAAAAGCTACTTTATATACAAATCATTGTGAGTAAGCACTTTGAAATCAGGCGCCGTCTTTTCAGAAAAATGACGTCAGAAGATGAAGATTATCTGTGTATCAAATTTAAATTCTTATTGGTGTTGGGTTAGGCCACAATTTTCGTTTTAAGATATATCAGAATAATTGTGCAACTTTGTATTTCAGAAAAGTGACAATGCAAGTAGAAAATATGATACAGGAAAGAAACATTTCAAACATCTTGGCTGTTGTGAAGGGCCATTACGAATCAGGTGATTGGCTTGATTTCATTATAAACACTGTTTATGGTCTTTGTTGTTTTAATATGTGTCTCCTCTGGTATGGAAATGCGTAAGACCGTAGCAAGTACTCATAATTATTTTTTTTTCTTTTTTTTTTTAAATACTCATAATTTCATGAACCAACGTTTGCTTGTAGCACTGTTGGGGTATAATTTGGTTATAATACGAATTGCAATGTGTAAGGACGGATATATTCAAAGTATTAAACTAATTCCTAATATTGGTGTATTGTCAGATGTTGCATAAACGCTTGAACCATGGAAAGTACACCAAGATTATTTTGCTTGTTAAGTTTGTAATAATGAAGACAAAAAGTGTGTAAGTCTTTGAAAAAATTATTGTTAGTAACTGTTGTTTTTATCCAGATAAATACGTATTAAATTTATTGTTACTAACTGTTGTTTTTTATCCAGATAAATACGTGATAATCGGAACTCATATTGACTCCTGGATACAAGGAGCTGTGGATTCAGGCACGGGATACACGGTGATCCAAGAACTTGCTAGAACATTCGCATATCATATTGGAAAAGGTACGTAAGGAATATGTATATGAATATATCTGAATTTTTACCGTTAGAATAGTCATTATTTAAAAAGAATAATATAAAAAAGATATTTTTAAACATGAATTTGTCTATGTTGATATTACATACTTCAGTGTATATTTTATTTGATGCTTGGTCTCTGTAATAACAAAGATAAGTAATAAAATACGATTTGGGTAGTTGTCTTCCTGCACAGTGGAGCTTTAAAATGAGTTACAAAAACAATTTTATACATTTCGGGATATTTTAGTAGCCCCATATTTATCTCGCAGGGTACCTTGTCACAGAGATGTCTCAAGTAAATCCTGAATGTTTTGAAATCTTCGGAACCTGTTTTATGTAGTTTTAGAAATTTTATGTCACAAGCTGACAATACACTGACAGTTTGAGAAGTATAAAATAACATAAATTTATTCCTTTTCTAATAATATAAACAGAATTGACAGAATTATTTATGCTACCCTATCCAGACCTCGTTGAAAATAAAAAGCGAAACGTTTTTTGTCTGTCAAATAAAGTACATTGATGCAAGTATTAACGACAGAGCCGATCAACGGATATCCAATAAAATCACCGAGATAAATTATAAAGATTGCAATACCTCTCAAAATATTTCCCTTGCGTCTTTCTATTCGTAGGTTGGAAACCTCGGCGAACCATTATATTTGCACTATGGGACGCATCAAAATACGGAAATATTGGTTCCTACGAGTGGGTCCAGGTTCGTACAATCTGGGTTTGATTTTCATTTTATAAAGCTTTACGTTAAAATTACAAATAGTTCCCTGCAATATCGATGATAAGGAAGTCATTATTTTGTTGAAAATATTATCTAAATTGCACTTGGGTAAGTGGTCTGTAGCAGTACTGTTACAGTACTGTCCTGAATGAATAGTTTAGATATTAATTCATTTGAATTACTGAGTTTGAGAAATAAGTTCAGGTGCTCTCATGACACCACCCATGTTCGAACCAGTAACTTATGAATAAAACAGTCAACCGGCACATGCCTGGATGGACCGATAAACACATAGTGTTAGATGTCTTGTGCAAGGACCCGCCTCACCATGGATGGATCTAGATCGTCTATGTTCAAAGGACACCATAACGCAGTTAAAGCAGTCACTCTGCAATTGCCCTAACTTACTAGTTAAAATAGCCATGACCTGTCTTGTATAGAACCATAATTTGTTAACAGTTACTCCCACAGAAAATATATGAATATTAAATAAGAACTTGAATAGGGGACAATGCAGATCATTATCCGACTTGGCCGTCATTTACTCTCAAAGGGGAAACTTTAAGGCAAAAATAAGATCGAATACTCCTATAATACGTCTATGGTGAGAGACTTCTGGTCTGTCGCTTTATACTTGCATGTGTACAGCTAATCAGACAGAAATAAACACTGCAATAAAACCCCTTTTATATAGTTAGTGTTTTATTTGTGCACGATGTAGACAATTTTCCATTATACAGCTGTATTAATTCACTTTTGTCAGACAAAGCAGTGCGGTGCTGTACAATTGCACACGCAGTTCCTGCCAACGTTCAATTATTTCTGTATCAATTCACTAGAGATTACAATGTAAGAAAACATTATATATCAGTTAATATAGAGAAGTCTGAGAAGGGAATTTTCATTTTAATCAATCAAATTTAATTTATGTTATTCCATTACTTTAATTGAAAAGAAAGAAGAAAATTACTTCTAAAGTTTCAGACACACAAGTGTAAAGCTTTAACGCGAATGGTGAGGGGAATACTGAATTTTCTTAGATATTTTCTTTCTTGCATATTCGCAAGTTACGGTAGGCTATGTATCTGAGCTAAGTCGCACCTGGGCATGAAAATGTAGTCCATCTTTGATGTATTTTATCTCGATCGATTTCATCTATTTAATAAAGGAAGCCATCGCACTACTTTTATATTGAGATTGTTTTTGTTGAAGCCTTTGTAGAATTGTGAAATAAAGTATCGAAAGTATTTTAATTATATGCTTGGAAAGCTTCACATGGTTTGAATGCTGTTTATATCTGGTTTATTCTTTCAGGAACATGAGCAACAGCTTATTGCAGGTGCGGTAGCTTATATAAACTTAGATGCATTAATTCAAGGTAAATGAATGTATTTTATTTTATTCAGAAGTTTAACATTCCTGATGATTTTTTTGCCATTCCTTGCGTTTTCAGGTGTCCTGAAATGATTAGCCTTTTCTCATAGATGTTCAAACGTTTAATTACTTTATTTCTGAGGATTTTTTTTTATGTTTTGTTGAAAATCGTTTTTAGACTTTGTTAAACGTTAATGATATATATTGAGATATTTTATTTTGTTATTATTGAAGTTTTGTTGTTACATTGCTTTATTTTATCTGCTTTGTACATATTTATGTCAATAATGTAAAAAATGCAGTATTAAAGACGTTTAAAAATAAGAAATGCCACGTAATAAATGATGTCAAAGTGTTTTTGCTTCCATTAAAAATATAACCGATTTATTACTTTTGAAATATCTTAATCATTTGTTAATGCATGAAGATAACTAATGAATAATTAATTACTGGTAAAGGACGTTAAAATGTTATGTTTAATATAATACAGATTAATTACTTCTGAAATGAAATACGTTAATAACAATGTTAAAGGTCCACTACTAAGCGAAAATTAAGCGACAGTTATTTCAATGGCAAGTACATTACCTTATGCAAGACACTAAATAATGAAGATTGTCAGGTTAAAATTTACAGAAAAATGTTTGGAACACGAAGAAAAGTATGTGTATTATGTTGAAATCTCAGTGATTTGACAAAATGACCACCCAGGTCTTTTTAACTTTCTTCATAATGCATAGAAAAATAACTGTACATGTAGTGGTTTATTTAGAATTTCTACATACCAACTTTCATTGTTTATTAAAAATAACATTTCTGAAGTATATTTGAATTTTCGCTTTCCTTAGTATTGGACCTTTAAGGGAAATTCATATGAACAGAAATCCAAACATCTAGAACATGTTGTCTTCTTCAACGTTTGGTTCATGCATTATTTACTTTAAATAACAGAAAGGGACATACCCTACAACTAACAGATTATGTTACCAAAATGTTTAAAATGGGCTAACTGAATGTAAAATAGTAACTTAATGCATTTTTCCAAGAAGAAAATATATTGAAAAACGTCTCGTTTGTACAGTAAACGCCAGTATAGCGATATTTTATAGTAAGTCACTATCCACCCAAAACTTCAGAAACAAGTATCATCGAAAGTTTTACGATGAAAATTAAATTAAACTTTCGAGATTTCGTGGTAAATCTTTCAATTATTTGATTAAATAATGTTTTGAATTTGTTTAAATTGCAACCAGTCTTGGGATTTTCATCTTTCAGTTCCAACCCTCACAGAAGATTGTATCAACTGATAGATCTTTACGTTTCTTCCTTCTCTTTACTTTATCAGGTAGTTACAGTTTTGCCGCTGCGGCAAGTCCTCTACTACATTCGTTGATATTAGAAGCAACCCAAACAGTGCATTTAAATTGTTCAAATATAGAATGGTGTACAAAAGAGTCGACAGTTTACAGTCAGTGGGTTAAGAACTTTCCAGGCGAAAATAATGTACCAAAGTAAGTACGACTCACGTGATTTTAATACTTTCATTTCCAACCATACGTGACAGCATGCGTTTCACATCCATTATAGGTGTGCTTGAGACGTTTCTTTATTCTTCTCTTCTTTCTGTTTCTTCTAATTTCTTCTGCGAATTTTGAATTTCATCATATTATATTTCCATCGATATAATATTTTTCAGTTTTCTGATTTCTATTTATATTTAACACATACAACACAATATTTACCCCCAACATTACATAAAATTGTTTTATAGAGCGTAAATTTACTAAGAAGTCGTGTTAAGGAGACGAATCCAACAAGACAGTATTGACTTTCATTTTTATCCTTTTCCTCTTTGTACAATTATGTATATGTTACACTGTATGTACAGTTATATATATTTGGGTATAAGTATGTTTAAATTAAATGCGTTTTACAATTTAGTTTGTACCTTTCCTACTTGTTTGATTATACGTCTTTATAACTTCAAATTACGAGGTTACTTCTGAAAGCAAAAAAAAAGAAATAAATAACGGATATTTCTTCAGATAGCAGCCTCGGGCTTATCAGCTCAGATCGGTGCTCCGAACTTTTCGGTCGCATTTTATATTTTATATAATGACATTTTAATACAAATGTAAGTGTTTAACTTCTATGTATATACAACATGATATAATGTCAACTGTATGAGTGTTATGACTGATTTCAAATGCTAAGACATCGTTTACTCCTAACTTATTTCCAATGAGTTCGACAGTTTGATATCCTAATGAGACCAACATAAACCTACTTTACATTTGCTTACCCTTTTGAGTAGACTGGCATTCAGTCCTTACATTTACTATTTCTTACTCAATTAACTCCCTTTGCTGCCAAAAATGTAAGATGATCAAGCCCTGTCAGTAGATATGGGCCAGAAAATATTCTGCTTGAATAATGAAAAGATACTATCATCTAGCCTGGATCTACCTTTTGAGTACAAGTTTATTTCATTTAACTTAGTTCATGCAATACATGCCAAGTGAGAAAATACAAACATTTTGAAACAGAACGAGGCTTATACCTGTCAACAGTTTGCGTTTCGTAACGTCAGAATGTAATCATTATTTCACAGATTGAAAGCACTAGGAGACGACAGCGACCACGCCCCATTTTTATACAGACTGGGTGTTCCAGTATTGCTTCCACAGTATACGTTTAATGAAACAGTAAGTTTGTTTTGTTTCATGCGTTTTCTGTTCCATGATTACTTTAATTGATTGATTTTCCTTCCGTAGCCATAAATATTTAGACATATTTATAGTTAAAAAGTCACGAGGGAAATATCACCGAAATAAAAAATCTCAAAAACGTTTTTCCATGTCTTTATTGTTATTCTCGTGCAAATGACTTGCTGTTTTTATTGATATATATAGTTCTGTAAAACATGTTTGTGATAAAGTCAGGTGCAACCAAACAAGTTTGCGATATTCAAAATGGCTCGTTTTCAACATACGCTGGGTAGGATTTCTTCTCTTTGAAGAATTTATAATACGTGATTATTTAAAGATCTGCATGATCATATAATTTGTTTCAATACACCAGCGAGAAAGAAGGTCTTATCTGCTGAACTCTTTCCACATGTTATAGACGCTGTACTATTAAAAAAAAGTTATAAAAAAAAAAAATAAAAAAAAAAAAAAAAATTTAAAAAAAAAAAAAAAAAAAAAAAAAAAAAAAAAAAAAAAAAAAAAAAAAAAAAAAAAAAAAAAAAAAAAAAAAAAAAATATTTTTAAAAAAAAAAAAAAAGTTGTTTGTATGTATGTTTAGAGTTTTATGTTGATACCGGATAATCCATATGACCAACGCCCCCAGAAGAGTTTAGTTATTTTAGGTTTCGGGGGATAGTACAAGAAACAGAACGCGTCCCGTTCCAAAGACACCGCCTGGTTCTTTAAGATGTAAGGTGTACAGCACCGATACATCGGACCTCGGTTTTAGGTCTTATCCGAAAGACTATTAGTGATGTCAGTAGAGGAGCGGGGGATCGAACCTGTGATAGCTGGATTACAAGTCCGGCGCATTACCCACTGGACCACTAATCCACTCGAAAGTTGTATCAAACTGTATCATGCTTATGTACTGTTTGTAGCAATCAAGATCTCAGCATGCATGCATTCTGTGAATTTATCGATGTGTTTCAGATGTATCCATCTTTAAGTACATACCCGGCCGTAGGAGCTCTGGAGGACACGAAAGACTACGTAGAAAAATTTATAGATCCGAACTATATACTCCATATCACAATGACGAAGGTGCTTGCTGACGTCATCCTGAGGCTGTCCGATTCAGCCGTGTTGCCATTTGATATACAAAGTTTAATAGACTTTGTGGAGTCTGGAAAGACAATGTTGTCCCAAATGAATGAATTTTTGATCTCCAAGGGTGTAATAATAGGTACAGTGGGTTTTTCTAATTTAAATTGAAGGATAGACTTGATAAATATTTACAATATTATTAGCTCGTCTGATTTTTGAAAAAAATGACGAGCTATTGTCGTCACTTGATTGTCGTCGTCGTCTTCGTCGTTGTCGTCGTTGTCGTCGGCGTTGGTTAAGTTTTGCGTTTAGGTCACTTACATGGAAACTATCAAAGCTATCACTTTGAAACTTGGAAAGCTTGTTCATCTAATACCCTTCTTCACATTGTATGCTAAAGATGCTGAGTCTGACCTGTTTTTTGGGTAAAAACATGAATTTTGATTGTTTTGGTTGATTTTGAGAATTGGACATAGCTTCTTCATTTTTTGTTAGATTGATTTCAAATTTTCACAAACAATAAATGGATAATGTACTTCAACATATCAAACAGGGGTTTGAGTTATACATTTGGGGGATTTTTAATTTTTTGGACTTTGTAGTTTTTAGATAGTCTGATTTTTTAAGTTTTGCGTTTAGGTCAGTTACATGCAAACTATCAAAGCTATCACTTTGAAAGTTGGAATACCTGTTCACTATCAAATGTACAATAGAATGAAGGAAGAGTTTTACAGTTACATAACCCTGTCATGTATTTTGACTGGGTTATTGCCCCTTCTTAACTTAGAAAGTTTCACACACACAATATTTTTGTAATAGTGAACATAATGCAACCAGACTTAGTGTATAGGAAGTACTTATGAATATTTTTTAAACTGGATTGTGTTTTGGGGCTGCTGGGATCAAGGTCACTGTTACTAAAATTAGGAAAACCGTAATATATTCAATATCTTTAGTTACAGTTGACATAATGTAACCAACTTTTGTTTGAGGTAAGTATTTAAGAAGATCTTTAATGGGGTTGTGTTTTGGGGCTCCTGGGGTCATTGTCAATGTCACTGTAACTAAAAATAGAAAAACAATAATATGTTGAATATCTTTAGTTACAATTTACATAATGTAACTAAATTATTAAGTGTGTAATATATATAAATGAAGACTTTTATTGGGATTGTGTTTGGGGCTCATGGAGTCAAAGCTAAGGATTTTTTTCTAAAAATAGAAAAATGGGAAAAACACAATGTCTTTAGTTGCAGTTGAATAATTGTGACCAAACTATGTCTAGTAATTATTATGAAAACCTTTGGTGGGATTGTGTTTCGGGGTCAGGTCAAAGACATGTTACTTAAAAAAATAGTATAAATAACTGTAAAAGGATAAAATCAGGTCCCTAGGCGGTTTGTTGATTTTTTTAAGTTAATGATTCCCATTTAAATTCATTCATGTGCCATACATTATGTAAATTAATCCTTTTGGATTCTTTTCGTATTTGCATTGCAGTGCACTAATTTGTTTCTAGATCTAAGCCTGTAATCAAGTTAGAATTTTGCATTTTTGCAATTCTTTTGATTCCACTTCCAAAGAGTTTTCTGGATATGAATCCTTTCTTGAATTAAACTCCAGCTGCATTTCATTTATTAATGAAAGGTGGACGAAATTTGCAAGAAAAGTTTGATTAAATGCTGTTCATATGAGGATATATATACTTACAGACAGCACACACTTCTGCACAGAGGCTACAGACAGATTCACCAGCACAGCTGTACAGTTAAAAAACAAAATAGATAATATTGACAGGTCAAAATTCAGGTAAAACTTACTTTATTATCGAGAATTATAGGTTAATAACAACATGTACCAGAACAAAAATATCAACACATTGTTAACCGAAAATTAAAAATAAAATAACAGTAAAATGGGTATTTAATCAAACAGAATGTTTCCACAAATGGCATTACTACGCTCCTGTATAACAGAATAGGTGTTTTAACATATAAAAAAATGCAAACGAGTTATTTTCTAACGGTTTAACATGTGCCACGTTCTATACGATACTTGACATACTAGTTCATACTCTCAATAATGTAAAACGCCTTTAAAATTCAACCAAGTGCTGGAATACTTGGCAATTCTGCGTCACCAACCCCGACCATTTTAATTATATCGCCATTTTTTATTTTTGAGCGTGCATTAGATCATTCGAGTAGTTATTCGTACATTGGGGCAGTTAGCGGAAGTGTGCCCACTCTGAAATCTAACATTGTTACTATATCCACCTTAGCCAAAATTCAAGATTATTTCCCCAAGTCGCCCATCTAATTTATCAGCAAAGGGGCATAGAAAATGATGGATATAGTCAAACTCTGTTTTTTTGTAAATTAAAGATATATTTACATTTTAGTAAAGTTGTGTACTGTATAAGGTTTTGTATTTACCACGTGTTGCATTATCATGATTTTTGTCCTTTTTCAGTGAATTCGATTTGTATATTTTAAACAACAAGTTAATACATTTAACAAGAGCTTTCATATCAGATGTGGGGCTTCCTGGGACCAAACATTACAGGTAAACTTTGTCAAGTGAAACCGAGTTTAGTTAATACTGATGTGTTCTAGCTCCGTGGCAAAATAAGTTACCACCTCAACTTATATTTTTCGTTCTTTTATAACATCACACATGTGCTTATTACATAGTAAGTTTCAGCTGATTGGCTCCTCTTTCCTTTGTCTTTAGCTATTTACCGTTCTTGACCTCGTTTCCTTTTCGTATTCAGCAATGGAAATGTAGATCTATTCCGACAAACCTTGCATCCTATGACCAACATGTACTCTAAAATTCTAAAATTAACAAACGAAAGAATCAATCGTTTATAATGAGCTGACCAGACAACAGTTTTATCAAAAATAATAAGTTTAATCAGTTTTTTGAGCTTACATACTCACGGCAGCCTTCTCCACTGGTGAAACCTTCGGAGAAGGCTGTGATAGACAAATGTTGACTACGGAGTAGTAGGGTGTCTTGTTTTCTCTTTTGTATTTTACATCGAACAACGTTTTCAAAACAAACTTGAATGTTATTCAACCTGTATTTAGCCCTAATATACAAGTAGCAGTCCTTTTATTTAAAGGTATACGTAAAGAACCGTCACAGAATGGCTATAGCCATGTGGAGGATTTGTTTTAGCAATACTGAGCAAAGACGAGAAGTATTGTATTCTTCTCATGCCTTGCACTTCCTTCTCCTATCTTTCTAGTTATTCGATATAAGATACCAAAAAAAGATAACAAGACATCCTACCTCATCGTAGACAAATATGTCTATCACAGGGCTTTCACCGGAAGGGCCTCGCTTCACCAGCGACGAAGGTTGTGCGAGTTATCTGACCGTGATACGACTAGTGTTTAGTTTGATTAAATAAATCATTGAATTGCTAATGTACATGAAAACAACTGTTTATGTTTCAGAAACATGTTATTAGCACCAGATCCACTGGACTTGAAAAAGGAAAATGTATTCCCTGGAATATATTGGAGTGTGCATTCGAATTTCAACGAAACAGAAATGAAGCAGCATCTCAACGAACAGATATCATTGCTTGTTTTAAGCTTTAATAGAGCTTCAGATATTTTAAATGATACAATGGTCACGTGACAGTAGAGCAGTTTATAGGCAGTAAAATGAATGGCAGTAGATGAAGCGATGGTTAGAAAGAAATGGTGCCAATAGAAATGATTGTTAGCTGATTCTGCACATGCTGTTGCGTAAAGAGTTAAAGCAAATGTGTGGAAAGTGACGATTAATGTCAATGTTTAAATACATGATATTTGGGGATTTGATATGACTGTTATTGTCAATGTTTCAATGCATGGTATTGTGGGATTTGATATCTGTATATATCGATACAAAGGACAAAAGGTGGTATGCAAATAATTCAAAACAGAAACATGATCTGCTTTACTTGTGTATAAGTACACGGGAAGATCTTGTTCAGTGGCTGGCACAAAAGTAATGTGACATAAGTTTAGTTAATATGGCCAAAAATGATTTAATGTAAAAAAATACTTCTCATGTACTAAAAGAAAAGTAGGGACGTGGGGACATAGTCCATGGCCGGGATATTACAAAAAGAAATATGATTAAAGTGTTGTTATTTAAGTACATTATGATACATAAAAGAATGTAGTGACGCCATTGTTATTTTGCACATGACAAAATTGCCTGCCAGAGTTTGTTGGTGTATGGTACCTTTGTAATAGAACATAGCAGAAAAGAGTTTAGTGCATGATAAGAAATATTTTAATGTTTTCTTTTTCAGCGATAATGTTGAAGTTCTTAACAAAGGAAAGATAAAACATAACTTTTTTAAAACGGGAACTCCAATGCAGTGATATCCCTTGCCATACTACCTATTTTCAGAAAAAAAATGCTAATTTGACAGATTCAATATTTTAAAATTTCGACATTATAAAAAGAATTACTTATTGCAAACGAGCTAGTCACGGCTAGGCGTGATTATGTGTATTTTTTTAATAACTTACTAATTAGCAAAAAAGAGTATCGTTTATTTTTTGGTAGATCGCCATTGTTTAGTGCATGTGACCACAATCTCGAAATTGATCGTATTACTTAATGTTTAACGGTATCCGTTGTGTAGCGGTTTCTTATAGTAAAATAAATCACGTTATTTCTGAAATTATTAGATATGACTCCCTGGTTTTCCGGGAACTGGTCAATAATATCTGTAAATTATGCATACAAAAGAGAAAACATTTCACACAAATGTCAAAAGTACGTTCTCTATGGAAGTAGGTAAAACAGATATGTGTGTACAGGTATTATTTTGATTTATATTACATGCCAAAACTCAGAATTCCATAGTCTGATTATGGTTAAGCAAAACTGAGCTGCAGATTTCAGTATAAACTGTTCATTTACGAGTGTGCCTAAATAAATAAAGCATTATAGACCGAAAGTTGTTCTAGCTAAACTGCTGAGTTATCACTTTTAATAACGTCAGTTATCTACAGTTTTATGTTACGTTTATACCACAGTATTGACTCATATACATGTGAATACGATGAATAACAATTGTAAACGTCAAATAATATTTTTAACGAAATAACAATTAACTGATTGTTCTATTTTTAGTTGTAGAAAGTCTTTTGTTTCCTGCTTACACGTTGTATTTACCATACTGTTGTATACAATACTAAGTGCAGTCTCGGCCGACTCTAGTACATTAGTCGTTGTATTTGCCAGGTAAAGCACAATTTACCGTACAAACAGTTAATATCTAAGCCAGAGTTTTTATTGTGTATTATTTACATTAGTCAAATGTAGCTTATATGATTAGAGTTGATTGCTGTAAAGTACAAGCCTGAACCCTACTATGTAAGTAATTAGTGTGAATTATAGATGACTAAATTCTATTTAGAAAACAGTAGATATGTCTATAGACAGTTCTTATAAGCATCGTGCATATAGTTGTAAAATATAAAGCACAAAGTTTTCCATCAGGTGAAATATTTGATGATCTGTTTAAGAAATTGAGTCTGCTTTGCATTTTCAAAAAGAGATCCTGCAAACAATCGAGTCCCGGTGTGTTAACAACGTTTACATATTTTGTGAAAACATTACGACGGCAAGGAAATAGAATTCATAATTTAAATGAACATTGTTTTGTTGCGTATCTCTTTAGCAACGTGAGTGAGTGAGTGAGTGACGTGACGTGACCTGACGTGACATCTTCTATATACATAATTTTATCCAAATATAGAGCGAATCTTGTGTCAACTTGTCACACAACAGTACTCGTACAGGTAATAATCTTCAATACTGTTTGTGTGGCTGTTGTATTCCTGTGCAGATATAAAGTTCCTCCGGTCAGTTCAGACGTTCATTAATCTGTGAAAAGCATATTTGAAATTTGTTTTGACCGTGTATTCAGATATGTCATATTGTTGGTTGTGATTTTATACATTCTAGACGGGCTTTTATTGATCTGCTTCTACTTTGCCATCATCAAATTATTCGGTTGCTGAAGGTAGTGGAGTCTTTTATGGTTTGGCATTATTCTCGTGGTGAATCGCGTACCTGCAGTTGTAAAATAATTATTTATTATCATTCATGCTAAATATGTTTGAAAAAATATGTTTCCGCTATCTGTTTCCAATGGGAATAGTCCTAAAAAACAGTCGCTTAATACTGAAACAAAAACAGTTTTATTCGAGAAAGTTCGCTGGTGTTACTTTTTTATCGTAAAGTAATATACATAATCGCTAAACGATCAATTCACTCAATGTCATGTTTTTTGCCAAGAATAAAAAACGTTCAACATTTCATCGTTATTTAATCGGCTTTTCGTAGGAAATATCACTTGTGATCATTGTTTCGTAAACTAGGCCTCCTTTCGATCATAGTTTGTGTGCGCACACAATTTACTGAAACATGTCATCAACTTGGAGAAAGAAGAAAAGCAAAAAAGGTTATCTTGATAACGATATAAAATATTTCTGGCTACTTTTGATGTGGCAGTCATTTTACGCTGCACATATCCAAGCAAGCTAAATTTTGTAAAATATAATTTTTTATCCTCATTTTGATTTCAAAACTATTTTTCATGTAAATATGTTCTGCTGAATACTTTTGGAAAAGAAATTAGTGTCCGCTCATTGCCCGATTTATGCTAAGTCTTAAATTACAAACGTTCACTTTCATTAAATGTAGGATTGTGGTCGAAATAAGCGACGTTTTAAAGAGCAACCGTTAATCAAGTACATAATTTGAAGGATGATATATGAGGGAGTGTCAGTGATATAATTAGATAGATATATATGTTGCTGATGGGGGTTCATTACACTTCATTTCATAGCTGGCAATCGAGAACAAAAGTCAGGTTTACCACGTACAAACCAAAATACTGGTATATATATAATATGACTTTATTATCTTGAGTAATTGTTAAATCCCTTAAGCCTGCCAAGAAAAAGCTTCTCTTTGTGGCTTCCGAGCCCACTTGCCGCTATGCATTCGGTAAATTTTCGAAATGCATACATCAACATTTAATGTTACTTCCAGGATGATAGATGGACATTTCAAGTTTAGAAGTCTGTTAAATTCAAGGGTAAAAACGCAGTCTTATTATGAACTTGTCCGTTTTATGCAAACTAGAGAGATATCTGTCAGAGACCCTCAATTTTAACATTTATACAATATTATATCTAACTGTTGTGTACGTTTAGCCACTGGGATATAACTTATTTTATTTTTTTATTTAACCCCAATCTTTAATTCGCCCAGCTTCCTTTTAAATGCACTTGTTAAATGGAAAATGTTATCAATATGATGGCGCAAAACATTTGTCTCTATCATTATTTTTGCCTCTTCATATTTAAATTAGCAAACGTATAAGGGAATAGTTATGTCCTTTTAACCTAAAACAGTATTCCGACATTTTTTAGAAAGTTTTTTAATGTAAATACAAACTTCTTTAAATGCAAGAAGTTTGCTTTAAATGCAAGAATTATCACATTGTTTGCTGTTGGAATGTCAGCCATTGATGGCAGTCACTTTTATTTCACAGTAAGGACACTGTTATTTTTCTAGTATGCTATATATGCCTACGTCATTATATTTATTTTGATCAGTTAACATGACAAATGCCGCTGAATAAGTAAAGTATTACTTTTGCTGCTTATTTTATCTTTTAACATGCAGGACATACATAAATACATCGTGTAAATAGCTAAAGTGTTAACCGTGCAATTTATTTAACATACATTGTGTAGATACATGTACATTCATTTTTTCATCTCATCCCTATCTTTGTTCCCTCGATACTGAAATATTGAGTGTTAAGAACGTTTGCTACAGTTTTATGTAAGAATATAGGGCTAAACTTTTCCATTTCTTCAAATTGTGTATGTTGACTGATTTTCAAGTTTGAAACAGAAATCTGAAATAAAAATCAAAGGTCAAGGCCTTGATCTTGAATTATCTGCCCTTGAAAATCAGAATATATAACAAATAGCTGTGTTCAACAGCTGATAATTTAAGATGAAGGCCTGTGACCTATGATTTTTATTTCAGGTTTCTGTATCGAACTCGATTCTCAGTCTAAGATAGAAAGTTCGAAGATATTCTATGGAAATGTTTGCCCTGTATACATACAGGAAACTGTAGCAAATGTCTTTAAAATTCAAGACAATGTTCGACCTTTTACGTAGAAAACAGTGCGGAAATGGCTGAGTGATCATAAACAAATAATCGAAACCAAATATTTCAATACAGTGTATTAATGAATTAAATTGGGCATCTGTTTCAAACACAAATAGAAGTTTACCCTCGGTTATTTGATTTAAAATATTACTGGCATACGTGGATCATCTAAATGTAAGCCTAATCCGTAAGTTTACCTCCTGGTTCATGTATACATGTACATAAATCATACATAATAGAATTTTGTATATACTATAGCCATTACAGAAGCAACGTAAAACAGTACATATCAATTTGTTACATTTTCTTATTTCTTGTATATACTTTAACATGAACATGTAAATCTGTTTATAGGTACTTCTTTTTCCATTGGTTAATAATAAATTGTTTTACTAATAATAAATTGTTTTATTATAATACAGATACTGAAGATGGGAATTGTTACTTTTTTATTTCGTTTATATTACATGTATTGTTGTGATAGTTGCAAAACAAGCTAATGCTGCTGATGATACGGACATGCATTCAAACCTCGTTGCTGGATGGCCATTAATGAGTGACTCCGTCATGGTGTCTGTTTGTCAAAGCGTGATGAAATATTAGCATGTGTAGTTGGTGTCCGAAGAATGTACGTCAAAGTAGGTTACCACAAGAAATAAGAAGAAAAACAAAGTACTAATTCAGAGCTACGAGAGGTGTTCAATTTATTATGAAACACTATCAAAACACACCTATAAGATCTTTCAGCTTACAAAAGCTCGTGTAAAGCGATTAATTCATGTAAAGTAGTGTATCGTACATATATTCAACACATTTGAATTCAAAATTCTATATGGTTAGACCAAAAATAAATGAATTAGTTGAGAGCATTATTTTAGGCCTTTTGAAAAAAACTGTCCTACAGAAACATTGTGAAACAAATAAAACCGATGGGACATAATGTTTCTGTTGCTACTGTGCATCGCATTCAACATGGTAAAGGTGTTATTCGAAATAACGTACGCAAAACAGGTAAAAGTGGAACTTTTACCAAACTTCGTACAGCAGCTACTGCTGACGTCGTACGGAAAATCCATAATATGATTAAATTGGTGAATTCGCCCACACAAAAAGAAATGACAGCTAAATGTGGAGTGTCTCTAGGCACTGTTAACAGAATCATAGCCAAAATTATAAAAGCCGAACTGAGGAAAAAATATTGTGTTCATAGGCTTAGTGAGGCCCAGATTCTGAAACGACGTGCTCGATCATGGCGTCTGTTTCTCCGTCTTAACTGTGGAAAATGGAAAAACGTAGTAACCACTGATGAGGCTATGTTCTATATGGGCAGTAGTTATGGTCGACGTCGTGTTTGCTACGTTCGTTTAAATGAGACAGACCTAAAAAACTGAAGTTCGTAAAACGAGATGCATTTGCACTTGGGTTTAGGGTTTGGGCCGGTGTTAGTTTCTACGGCTAGACATCTTTGATTTTTATCAATAAAGGGGTGAAAGTCAATGCAAAGTATTACATAGGCAAGGTTCTAATGCCATTTCTGAAAAAAGATGTTCCGCGCCTTTTTCCTGGAAAAGATAATGATGTGGTGTTCCATCAAGACTCGGCTTCTAGTCACACTGCTAAAATGACCATTGATTTTCTCAACAAACACAAAGTAAATTATAGCATTCCTGCAGAATGGATGCCAAAAAGTCCAGATGCAGCTCCCACGGACTTTGGTATTTGGGGCATACTGAAACGTAGGCTACAAAAACGCAAGATCTATAACATCATGTCTGGTCTTAAATAGGCTCTTAAAGACGAATGGAACAAACTTGAGCAGTCGTGCATAAGTCGGACTTTAGAAAGCTGGTCTAGAAAGTGCAGAATGATTTACTATTGCCATGGATCCCAGATTGAGCATCTGTTGCAATAAAACATATGCGAGTAAATAATAAAGCTGTGTTTAAAGCTGTTTCATAATAAATTGAACACCTCTAGTGTTCTAGAAACTTGAAGGTAATAATTGGGAACACTATAAAAAAAAACAATCAGCCTTTTCAGTGATACCTTTCAGTTTGAGCTAACTAGGACGTTGTTATTGACAATCATAGACTGCCCTTGTTTTGGTCAGCACCCATTGTGAAGTTGAGCACACATAATTTGCTCAGAAAATGACACAACGGGATACTAAATTTGTTTTTAAATAAAGGCGTTGATGGACTGAATTTATGCTAACCAAGTCATCTTTCAGATATGATGTAGCGAGATGTTTTATAGTTTTATATACCATAATAAGTGATGCGACATTGTTGAATATTACAAGGCTTTGAAGTCTTATTAATTTAAATTTGACGAAAATTAAGTATGGGTACATAAGACTAAAAATGTTTTGATACAGATATTAACGAAGTTAAGTAAAACATCTTTATTAAAACAAGGATATGTAACTCTCAACATACAAGATGATCTGACGCCTAGAGCCGGATGCTCTGTTTAAGATATTTTTCTGGTCTTCCGAATGTATTTTACCATTGCGTTTAGCGTCAGACTATTTATATCAGGACTGTGTGTCCTTAAATGTGCAATAATTGCAATGTAAGTCAAGTCGATTTCTCTTGGACAAGGTTAGTCGAAATTTTCAAAAATGTAATGCCTGAGTCATGCATTTTGAGCAGAGAGTAAAATTGCTCTTTTTCCATTATAAAATCATGTTTCGTTTGAATTATGCTTGAATTTCGTAATGAACTTGTTAGTTTAAACATAATTTATTGCCAATAATATACATAGCAAATGGTTTGGGCCACAAGTGCTTACCACATTATAAAACGAACATAATGAACTTGTTGTATAAAACGAAGGAATAGCAGAAAGTATGGTGTTCTTGCATTTTCCAAATTACACTTGCAATTAAGACAAAATACCCGTCAAATCACTGGTTGCGTTTTTTCAGTCGTTAAGTATATATACCTGGTAGCAAGATATTTCCTGATTAATATTGACAGAGGATGTCCCGGTTATTTTGAAAACCTGCAAACAATTTCAGACAAGTAATTGTTAAGTTTTTCCTATGCAAGTCTTTTTAAGACCCCTGTGTATGATTTGAATACATTTGGTTGAGGACACCTAGTCTGTGCTACATGCCAAATCTAATCTCTTGGCTTTGTAGTTGTGGATAATACGTATATTAAGAAACTCAACTCTTCCGGTTTCGGCCAATTTTGGCCTGAGAGGCATCATTTGAAAAGCATCAAAAGAAGATCACTAGACAAGGCTTCAAGAGATTTTAGATAAAATTCGTAAAAAGATGGTGAGTAATCGCAGTACCTGGAAATATGTTCTGGTGAGCTAACGCAAACGCATTCTTTGTCAATGCTGGCTATCAAAATGAGTCGTATCCCACAGCAATGGATACACAACAATTGTAAAGTGTATTTGAAAGTGATAACAGCACAGGTGTTTAATATAAAACTTCTACAGTTTATAAATGATGAATACGCTATGTCAACATTTGGTTACAAAAATGTATAGGGCAATCACTATAAAAACGAGAGAGTAGGTAACGTAAAACCTCATCACATTTTTTTTACAAAAAGATTAATCTAATTTAAATGGTGTCTTGCAAAGTAAAAGATGAAAATACATGTCTGGAAGATCATTGGAACGTACCATGGTTAATTAAATATCTTAGGTATGCTTTCAAGATTAGCCAGTCAATTTTCTGGATATATCAATAGCGCCATTTCCTTTTTTGTGGAACATTGCTGGTCTTGGGTCATGCCGACGGGAGATACAGTCCTTTCCTCTGGCTGAAAAGACCGATAAAAACTAAAAACACTAACACAGAGAAAATGGCCTATTATTTGCTTCCAACATAATTGTATGGCATGACCTAATTCTCCTATATCTTCTGAATAAATCAGAAAGGAAATAATTCAACATTTGCTATAGAGATACATAACCACCGCCGTCTACTCAGCAGTAATATTCCGTGCACATACATTTTATTCGCCGTTTCTCAAACGTATAGCAGGCTGTATTTATTAGCCGTTTCATTAATCCAGTTTTCCACAGTTGTCTGATGTTCTGTCAACCAAACCATGTTTGATCTCGTAGATTCTACCGCTTGTTTGAATGCCTGTTCGGCAGGACCTAAGTCACTCGTGACTGCAATAAATCGTTCAAGTTCTTGTAGCTGTACTCTCGTTGTAAAGGGTCTCGTTACTCCGTTGACCAAATTACTCAAAAGAAATAAACTTCCTGCGAAAATATCCATGAGTCGTTGCCAGCTCCTTTTCACATGCTCCCATACTTTATCAATAGCTGTGGGATTTTGCGCTAACCATGTTAGAGTAGAACCAATATCACGTGTCTGAATGGTTGATGAATCCCAAGTTAGGTTCAACAGTCGATACTGCAAAGCTTCATTTTTTGTACAAGCCAATGCACTAAGATACGCATATTTTTCGTTTGTATTAAGGGTAGCATTATATGTCAGCAGAACAAAGTTCCACTCTGCTTCCGTGCCTCCTTTTAAAGCAGAGCATAGAGTTGTGTCTCGTATATTATAATCCAGTGGTTTTCCTTCATTCTTCCAAAGCGTGAAATCCGTTTCCGACTGTTTAATACACAATGGCATATCGAGATTTTGAGCTTGGGCATAAATTATGGCCCGCAGCAAATTTTGTTCCATTGTAAGTGTCTCTTTGTTTAGATCAAGATTTCTAAATATTGTATTTATGAAATAAATCATAATTTGTTTAAACGTTTCATACGTTGGAATGTTCTTGATAAGTTGGCTTATATATCCAATCTCCGTTGTCGCTGCTAGCCACGGCACATATTCATCCTCACTTCTTAAATATTCGAACACAGATAAAGCCGTTTTTAACTGAACCATTTTTGCTTTGCTTAAACTAAATAGGTCATTAATGATTTGTGCTCTATTCACTAAATCTATTTTAGACTTGTTCTCCTTTAACTGCTGTATCAAACTTTTCCATATATTTTCATCGTAATTCACTCTATAATATCCCAGTTGTTTTAAATTCGCAATAATCCAGTTCCCAGGTAGCCATAAGTCGAGAAGCTGTCGGTCTACAATTAGCAATTCTTGGTCTTCCAGCCAAATTATATCCTTGTACGTAACAGAGAAAGAAATGTTTATATTCGTCGTGTAGGTCAGAGGTATTTTCCAAATATAATTAAATGGTGAAATTTCCGTGTCATTAGCTGCCTCACTTGGATTATTTAAAAATCGATCTTGGGTAACTCTCAGGACACCTGGCCTAATTTGTCGTAATGTGACAACTGGATAGTTCTTTTGCAATATCCATGTGTCCATCACTTGTTTGATTCCCGGTGGATGATAATATGTCAATGGATTAGGTTCAGTGGCTCTCCAGAGATGATCGTGCCCTACACTGCCGTATGCGTGATCTTGAAGGTACCTTTTAAGGCCGGCTTGAAAGTCCTTATCTCCTAGAATGAAATTAAGCATTCTAATCATACAGCCCCCCTTAGTGTACGAAATAGAATCAAACACTTGACGAATCTCCGTTGTATCTGAAAGTTTCTTGTACACTGGGTGTGACGTTACCAGACCATCGTCATCGAAAACGCTGTGCATGTTTCGAACAGCAAAATGGTTCATTATATTCCAGTCGGGGTAAACATCGGCTATGCCTACATCTGAAAAGTAGACCGCAAATCCTTCCTTCAGGAAAAGATCACTCCACCAGTCCATGGTGACGAGGTTTCCAAACCATTGATGTGCAAGCTCATGTGAAATTGTTATAGTTGAAGTCATTAGGTTATAGAGACTATACTCGCCTTCTTTGTAGAATATTCTATTTTGGTTAAAAATGATCAGCCCCCAGTTTTCCATTGCTCCTACTGACGTCTCTGGTACAGCAAGAATGTCTTGTTTTGGCAATGGAAATGTTATTCCGAAGTACTTTTCGAAAAACGACAAAACTTTGGCACCAAAAACAAGTGCGTGCTCAGTTTTGTTGATAGTTTCTCTACCGGCCCAAGAAGTGTAATTAAGTCCACGTCGGGCAGGCCGAGTAATTGATACTAAATCTCCAACTGCCATGGCCAGTAGGTAGGTTGACATCTGCGGTGTCCTCTGGTATATATCTGCAACAAAGTTTAACTCTCTTGGCTGTGTATGCAGTAAAGGCATGTTTGATAAGCTGACCATATCCTGTCGTCTTACTAATGTTATTTCAAATTGAGCCTTTCGGTCCGGTTCATCAAGACACGGAAATGCTTTCCGAGCATCCGTTGGCGAAAACTGCGTTGCAGCTACGTACTGATTAGTGGTTCTGTGTGGAAAAGTACTCAGATACATTCCAGCAAAATCTGTTTGTAGTCGTCCTGTGAAATCCAAACTGATAAAATATTCTACCCCGGGTGTTAAAAACTCATCTAAGCAGATTATCAAAAACTGCCATTTTTCGTTTATTTCGTAGCGCGATATTTCAGATACCTCTCCCTCTTGACTTTTCAAAGGCCCAACCATCATCGAAGACCCAATCAGATGAAGTTTGTTGACACTTAAAGTGATATTTTTACTTCTTTCAATACATCTGAACCTGAGCCAAACACTGCCAGTAAAATTAAATTCAGAAGAATTTTCTCCATAGATATTTGGAAATAGCTCGATTTTATATAGTATTGGTTCAATATGTCTTGGAAGACGGCCATCCTGAGAAGCCCTGTCCATGAGACCTGCATTTTGTGTTCCGTTGGTTTTTGTTGTAGACGGGCAATCACACACCTCAGGCGCATTATGAGCACCAATAAAGTAGAAAGATACTGCAGTCCCACATAACGTCAAAACACACACCACGGTCAGAACCAGTCCTGGAATACAAGAACAAACACATTGAATGCAAATCTGCAGTGCTAAATAAGAAAAGTTGGTCTCATAGTAGCACGCGGTCGGAATTGTGCTTTTCTCGTCTTTGTTATGTCTTTGTTATGTCTTTGTTATGTCTTTTTACAGTCACATACGAAGCCAACTAACAAAATATGATCTTTGTTTTTTCCCGGATTATAACTTTTATTTTTTACCACCGAAGTATCTGGTAGATCCTTTTCAGCCTACCCGGGTATTTCAGTGGTAAAATATAAATAAGATAACATTAGTTAGATATTCTGCTTCTTGTGTAACTGAAAAAGGACAAAACATGCCTGGAAAAGGCGCACTCCTATGGTTGGTCTATAGAAACTGAAACGTATGCGAAATACACAATCCTACAATTAACCTCAAACGTTAAATGTACATACATTTGCACTTCAATACTTCTACTGTTGATATCTACCATTTTTACGACTGGTTTGCTCTTTTACTTTTGCTTTCGATTATAAACATTCATGCGTAATTGTTTTTTCTATATACTGAGGTAAGTCACTATTTTCAACATTATTGTGTCTTTATACCGTTTTACACATTACGGACATTGCATACGTGAAATACATGATCATACAGTTAGTTTGTCTTCCTACTGAATGCATTAACGCTTCTATTCATGCTTGTTTTTGTTTTGTTTTTTTTTTGTTGGGGGATGGGGTTCTAACTGCAAAGTTTGGGTGAATCTTGCTACCCATATGAATAGCATTAAGTCTTCTCGCATCATTGTCAGATACATGGCTATAAATACGTCAGAAGTTATTCTTTTTATAAAGTCTTCACATAAATCGTTTGTGACGCGTTTGGCTTTTTCCAATGTTTCAGTTCCTTCAAGGAGCTCGATCTATTATATATGCAACTGTGTCTGGTTTTGCTTACTTTGTATATTAAATATATATTGTAAAGCATTAGGTTAAGACACCTTATTACATTTACGGTGCCGTCGGAACACCAAGAACGTCGACCATGTACGGTGTGACGTCAAGCGACGGTGAATGTAAAAGTATAAGACAAAATCGAAAAGTTTGATGCCCTCTACGAAAAACAAATTCCCTCTACGTCGCCCTCGGCGCAATTTAAATCAGTTACATAATATTGTAGCAATATCGTCAAGTCGTTAAGATTTCATGGTGGGCGAAGCGTGAAAAAACTTTGAAGTTTGTTTTTTAAATTTATATAAAATCTACACTATGTTTTTCAGCGTGTCATTGTCACACGCGGGAGTGTATACTGAAAACGTATCATCAGCATGAACAGTTTTTTTTAACACAATAACATGTTGAAGGTGGTCATATCGACACTAAATATGCATGCCTTGCTGGAAACTTTCAGTTTTGTTCAGAATATAGTTTTTATATTTTCAAAAAGTATTTTCGAAAGCCGATGAGTCCGCGAAGAATTAAATTAAAATGTTCCAATGAGTTTTTCTTTTTTGTACACTTTTAAAAGGCGGTTTATAACGTTTCAGCTCATATCATACAAGTAATAAGAAATTAAAGTGAAAACAGGAAGGGATGAAAAAATGAAAATCAACTTTTTCTCGAATATTGCTTCAAAATTGCTATAGATGGATAGATAATGATCTAACTATGAAAATGAATACCAACAACACTATGTTTAATTCAAAAATAAAAATTCTACAGACATTTCTCGATTTTATGTGATGTGCTGTTTGCTTGTATTCCTAGAAATTTGAATGAAACGCACCTCTGTTGCCTGAAGCAGCTACTGAAAATTTGATCTACAGTGTAGCGTGTTAGAAATCCACAATAGCCTAGATCTTATTTCATAAAACTCATTTAATGTCTAAAGTGAGCGGGGCCTAAAACGTGATATCAGGACAGTGTTATAATAACACTGTCCTGTGATATCAGACGTCGCAATATCAACAAATATCAGACCGGTGTTATCGGGTCGTCGACATGGCAGTTGCATAATAAATGTAGTGAAAACTGCTTCTGTGCGATACAAACGGATAATAGTTAATATGCTGTTTGTCTTATATTTCAAATTATCATGAACGAATCCGTCTATGCAACTCCTGTAAAACATTCGCTCATTGCAAGTAGATAATAGTGTATGAAAAACTATTCAATCAATTTACGGAGAGCTATTAAAATGTTAACATCTTTGGCGACGTCTTTTATGTCTGCATTACTGTTTCGTCTTGTATTCAATTTGAGTAATGCTCAATGTGTTTATGTGTATGTCTATAACTGTAAGGTTACATGTGTGTTATTTATCTTTTAGATATATGTATGCATTTCATGATATAACACTATCAAGTTGTAATTAACAAACATATTACAAATAAGGAAAATCCACTATACAGTGTGCATAACCCACGTGACTTGCGACGTCATAAGTAAAAGAGCTCCCGACTCGGAGTGTCAAAAGGTTGTAAGAATTTCATTTTTAGGTCTATTACTTTGAAATATAGCTCATTCTTAGCGGAAAACAGTCTTCTTTCCATAAATTATAATCTATCCTTCACCAGTTTAGTCGTTTGGTCCCCAAAATGAGGCAAATGGTCAAATTTGAGAACTTATTGGAGCTAATGTGACAAGTGTTCACACATTTTGTAACCTAGCATAAACAATGTTTCTATCAGTCAACGAGAGTTCACGAGGATAATTAGCATCTGAAAAATGATTTAAAAAATGACTTAAATGCAAAGAAAACTAAATATTTGTTTTTTGAAAATGGGCTACGGTGCAAGCAAATTTAGTAAGGGCTAATGCGACAAGTCACTTTTAGAGTACGGTGCAAAAAATTAAACAATTTCTGTTGAAAAACGACAGAACTATGAAAGAAAAATATATATATCAGAATTGTTTAAGGTAACTGCGGACCTTAGGACCAGAATTCAAAAAGTAGATGGAAAAGTACGAAATTCGGCCCAGGTAAAGATCTACATCTATATTTTCAAGAATTAAATTCTGTTTTTCTATTTAGCTTTAACATTCACATAAAAAGCGCCATATGGGGGCACCAGTTTTTCTAACGAAAATTGATCGTTTTTCTATCATAATTTCAATAACATTTTGGCGATTTCACTTTTTTCAAGTGTGCATTATTTTGACAACAACCTTTATTTGGTAGAAGCAATTTTAATGTGTCTCATGCATTACAAAACCAATATTTCTGCGAAAACAAATAGTCCGAAACCAAAAACGTAGTGAATTTGTTTCGTCAAAATTTACGGATTTTGACATATAGCGCGTTATCTGGGAGGTCAAAGTTTTTTTTATAGATTTATATTATGTGCATCAGGTTGTGTTCTTAAAAATAATCGAATAAAAAAAGGCACGTGTTCACGTTGGCTTTTTCCAAAAAATACCTTTTAAAATTACCATCAAATGCTAAAAACGCGCCATTGACAACGACGTTATGCGTTGCTATTACAATGTGTTATGACAAACACTGAAATAATTAATGTGCTTTTTTATTATTTATGCAGAAAATCTTGTGGGACATATATGCGTTTAAACTCTTTCAACTGTATTTCTTTAAAGTAAATATAGTCATTTTTCATAATGAAATTTGTACAAACGGCGTTTTTAGGAGTTTATATATAACTTATCCCGATTTGAAACGTGTTAACATTTTCTCTTCAGTGTGACGAACGAAGGAAGGTTCTCCGGGTCCAAAACCGCACTTCTACACTTCAGACCGTTAGACAAAAAATTATGATATGTAGCGTATTTATAGTTGTTTAGTTTTTGAAAGTGTCTCGGGTCCTCGTCCGCACCCAAAGCCCCGGATCTTGAGACTAAGCTATATATCTGTCACTTCGAGCCCTGGACATATTTTTGTATTTTCTATATATTACTTTCTTTAAAAAGTCATCTTTGACAAGATAACGCACCACTTTAAGAAGATACAATGACTGTTTGACATAATAATACGTCACTAAGACCAAATAACACAAGACTTTAAGAAGAAAGCATGACTGCTTGACATAATAACATTGCACGTTGACAAGAACATAACACTTAAGAAGATGTAACGGTTCATTAACAAGACATAACTACCATTTGAGAAGATAGAAAACCACTTAAACAAGACAAGACACTCTGTTAACAAGACAACTTGTAATGTATCAAAATAAGACAGCTGCGGCGTTCCATACTTCTGTAATAAATCGGTATCCACCCATTAATTGTACAACAACTTTACTGTTTATTTTGATTTTACCGATGATATCTGGAATGTATAGCTTAAACGTTCAGGTTAAGTAATAATACTTGCAAATATTCAGTTTTATTTATGCTTTTGAAGTAATTAAATTTGAAATTTATTTTAAATTTAATATTACGTTAAAACCAAAATAACATAAGAGTTTATTTCAAACAAAACCAGAAGGTTATAGACCCAAGTGGTACATATAACATTATATGACATGTATGGCGACAGTGTATGATAGACAATGCAACATGCTTATGTAAATGTAATACATTCAAATACATATGATTACCCATATAAGCTGAAACTATCAATTTGATAGAGAATATAATTATAAATTATAAATGTATTGAAAATATTCCACAATTGACCTGTCTTGTTCGAAAGCGAAATCAACAAGACGTGCCTAGTGGATTACTATAAACAAATGACAGCAGTAATGGTAAAAGTTTTGTGTTTCTCCTGAAAAATTTACAGAAACATTTGATAAAGAAATGTAATATGAATAAAGAAAATTTGGGTAGATACAAACATATACATGTACGTGCTTGCACCTACAAAACACATAACACAGGGTACATACAATACCTCGAAAGCAGGCGTTTATAAATATCACTTGATGACTTATGTAGTATATGTGTATAAAAGCAGGCGTTAACAAATATCACTTGATGACTTATGTAAGTTATTCTCTGTTGTATAATACATTTGTTCTACATCTAAAAGCCTTTTCTATGTTCCAAGATTCTGTAAAATACCGGTTTTATCAGAGGTAATCAGTTCTATAAAATTTATACATATTTGGACGCCTCCAATAATAAGGTGGTATAAAGGTTTGTCTGAGATCAGTATATAAACTACATTCTAAAACGAAATGATACTCATCTTCTAAAACATTACATACGGTACATTTACGTTCATTTACAGGCGTACTAACCGGTCGACTCCATCTACCAGTTTCTATACACAGTCGATGAGAGGATAAACGTAATCGTGATAAGCTGATGCGAAACACATATAACATATATAGGTGTGATGCATTAGTTATGGATGGATGGTAGAGATGTAAATGTGCAGATTGGTGCATTTTTTTCCATGCATATCCGGGATGATATTGATAACCATTTCGTCTTCAATGTGGCAAATGTTTCCTTATGCAAATACAAGTGATTGTATCAATAACATATCCTTGTACGCCAATTTGAATTTTACCTGTTTTCACAAAAAGAAGATTAAATCATTTTAGTCAAATAGTTCTGACATGAACAAGCCTTGAAAGCATTGTTTATACATCCATGACTGTTCAAAATGGTTCAAGCCTTGCTACCAAATATGATTATGTGAGAAATTTAACAGGTTACAAAACAAATTATTTTCCGCATGTAAATTCATAGTCTGCACTTCTTTTAAGGTCCATTACTAAGACCAATCGAATTTTCTTTTAAATCTGGAATTGTAACAGGGAAACACAGTTTGAAACTGGCTTTTAAAACTTTGTAATGGCCGTGGAATTTTGTGTTGAAATATAGCTATTTCGGGATTAACTTTTTATTTGATTATCATAAATGAAATTATTGAATCTGAAATATGATTACATGAATTGTTTCATTTACTCATTACTGGTGATGAAATTTTTTTTGTATTCCTGTAAGAATAGAAAAATGGTGAGAAGCAGGTAGCAGAACAGTCGCGTTTCTTTTTGTCAACAATTTCCTTTTTTTCCGTTATTTGTTCCTTTTGTTAACATATCAACATTTTAAAATAATTTAAACTTCATGGCCATTTATAATTGATTCTAAATTTTCTCAGACGTTTATCCTTTAGAATATACAGTTTTTCACCTTACCAAGAACGGAATTGTAACAATTTTCCCTATTTCGGCATGAAACGAATGACGTCATGGTTTGTAAACATTGAAACGTCGCGTTTATATAAATGTATTTGCTGGTGAGATTCGAAGATTTTTAATAAAAAATCAAACGTGAACACATGCCTTTTTTATTTGATCATTTAAAAGAGCAAAACCTGATGATTACAATATCAATAAATAAAAATCTTTGATTGCGCGGATAACGCGCTATACGGCAAAGTCTGTAAATTTTGACGTAAAAACATCGCTACGTTTTTGGCTTTGGACTATTTATTTTTGCAGAAATAATGGTTTTGTAATGCATCAAACACATTAAAATTGCTCTTACTTAATAAAGGCTGTTGTCAAAATAATGTACACTTGAAAAAAGTGAACTTTCGCCAACATCTTATTGAAATTATGATAGAAAAACGATCAATTTTCGTTCTGGGTGCCGCCAGATGGCGCTTTTTATGCGAATGTTAAAGCTAAATAGAAAAAAAGATGGTAAAGGTGATTCAGTGCTCTGTGCTTTATTGTTTTTAGAGATAATTATAAGGTTTATGGGGGTTCATATGGAGCTCTGTCTATAACTCATTTTCCTGTTTCTTCTCCTTTGTTTGATGAAAACGAATTTCTGAAATAATAATTTGAACTCTTTTCTTACCTTCCGCGAAATTCCTCATTCCGATACACTTAAAAACATTAATTATACTGAATTTAAGCTATGTATCAGACCTATTTAACTATAGGCAACAAAACACTGTATTTAATTAACAATTTGTAACTTTTTTGTTTCCATTTACATATGTCGTCATTTTTTTTATATCATCGTGCGTTTTTATAATTGATGATAATACAAATTTTATGGCTTTGCTTTTGTTTTTTAATTTTTGCATTTGCGATTAAACTGTGTACGAAAGCAACAGAACGCCTATAATTTCATTATAAAAAAGTGAATAGCTTACCTGAACGTTTGGAAAAATGTATTCCCTCCATGATTTTTTTACTGCAAAATACCCAACAAAATACCACTACAAAGCAGTATTCATGATTATAAATGCGTAATCTCAGGGAAAACACTGTGTCCATAAATTTCAAGAGATAGAGTTTGTAATTATCTAGAGCGTAACGTTGCGCATTCCTCAGGTGCTAATTAACTGTAGCCCGTAAATCAGTGTAAAAGATTAAGGCCAGTACCCGCTGTCAGTCAAAACCTGCACCCGCAACTGTTTCTACTTAACCTTCAGGCCATTTTAAAACGGTTCATCAGATTGTATAATTTAAATAGAAAAAAAAACATATTCAGGCAATGTATTTTCAGCTTTCATTATATTACGTTTTAACGATGATGTCAGAATGTTAGAAATCTGAGGAATGTAGACTTTATCTCGGAAGGTGCAAGAGTTCTAAATATTTACTAACTTATAATCAGTGATGTAGGTTGCCTCAATATAATATATTACGAACCAGCTGGTGATTTTTTCAAAGTGGTACTATATATAGTTCATCACTTGTAAATAAAGCGTGACTCACGCGTTCTCTTCAGAATTCACCGCTATAGTCCAATACACTAACGTGCAGATCAGATTCACAGAACTTTGTTTATCTACATACTGCTATTACTCCAATTTGGGAAGGGTAGCTTTGTTGCTCTAGCCCCTCGTGGCGTGCATGTCGCAGAGCAGGCACTGGGTCTCGCCAGATACTTGACTTCGGTCTTGTAGCCGGGTGGGCCCTGGCTAACTATACGAGGGGGAGTGGCCCTGACAAAGGCTGATCCACACGACGGAGGGATGACCCGAAGACCTTCAGAAGCCCCCCGTGCCGGCGACGTTTGCCGGGCATTGCGGTTTCTTGGATACCTTGCGAAGTCCTTCCTAACAGCTTCTGCGATGGGAAGGGGGGGGGGGGGGCACACGGGATCATTTTCAGGGCTTCATTCTCTAGTTATGCACCAGCCACTTTTCAGGGCTAAGGTCACTCACACCTATGTCAAATTGGCCGCGTCGGCAACCTACTTTTCGTTTCGGAATTAACTTTTTGTCAGACATATCACGATATAGCACCTTCTTGCAACGAAGATTGGTTGCAGCAGCAGCTATGTGTGTTCTCCGGAATGCGGGTGGCACCCCTACCTCTGTACTGGGTAGCGAGGCAGGGGATAAGTCACCGCCTCTGTCCGCACCGCGGTCGGTTTAAAAACTCGTGTTAGCTTATGTTTGTTATTATTTGTATTTTGCCGTTTTAAATAAAGATTATTATTATTATTATTATTATTATTATTATTATTATTATTATTATTGTTCGGCCGGTATAAAAACCGATATCGGTCAAACATGTCGGTATCTTCCGGTATCGGGTAATGTGGATCCATTACGTTACTATGACTCGATTTTTTTTAATTTAAAATTTACAATCACAATTCGGTTTGATTTTGAATGGAAGCACCACTGTACAGTCACTGACAGTCTATTTTAATCAGACATTTCATGTAAGAGCAATAAACTGACAGGTAGCCAAAGTTAACTAATTGGTCGGGATGCACTTTTAAATAACAAGACTTTTCAGTAGTCGTGAAAATTTGCGTTATTTTGTTTACAAACATTTTGACTGCAAACGACTCTGTGAGGATAGAGGTAGGAATAGTATTTTATATTCTAAGAATCACTTTAATGGTACATAGCGTAGAACACATTATAATATTGCTGCGTTAACTTTGTTTTAATTAACGCTGAATGAAAACAGGGATCTTATATACAGTCTTATAAATCCTGATGAAAAAAAACACGGAAATAGCGTAAAGATTATAGAAAGATTTTTCATGAATATATTTTTGTTTCTTTTTAAGTCATAAATGATACACTGAAAATGAGAAACAGTTACTAAAATGTAAATGCACAAACAAGATAGTCAAGTATTTGCTTCACACGAACCTAGGATATAAATTTGTTCTGTCTCTTTTATAAAGCACTGAAAAGTTAATTTGCATCTCCCGTTTCAAAATATTTACATAAAAACTTTATTTCTAGACCCGCTGTGATACGCAGTATCACTTCTCTTGTTTCTTTTGTTATGACAGGAGATGTCATACGACAATTATTACAGTAAATTTGCGGTCACACGTTTAACCGAAATACCGGAATACTACCGAAATTTAAACGTGCTATTTAATTACGACATGACATGAAAGCGCGAAGTAAAGACTAATTATTTTACTAGAAAAATATGATAGATACAGGTGTTTCTTAATTAAAGCTTATGTGCATTCCTGATTTTTGCGGGTACTCCGGTATTTCGGTTGTATTCCGGTATTTCGGTTGTATTCCGGTATTTCGGTTGTATTCCGGTATTTCGGTTGTATTCCGGTATTTCTGTTAATCGTGTGACTCTTGTAATACCGTCATTGACTGACGAATTATTTTATAAAGGTGTCCTGACCTTTGTGTTGGTGTGATGATCTGATTATAAACGATTTGTTAAATTGACAGAATTTATTTTAATTTGGCTGATTATATGAATATGATATGAAGATTTTACTGAATTTTGGTGACCTAATGTTAGCGGGAATGATCTCGTTTTAACGAAGAAGTGTATATCAAAAGTACACGGCTTGTAAACACTAGCTGTCCCACCATGATTTGGAGGTAAGTTTAAAAAAGAGCAGGAGATATTTCCTGGTCGACGCTGAGGACCGTGATGCAAAAATTCGGGTGTGGGTTAATTTTATACTCTCTTAAACAAACTGAAGGATTTTACTTGAAAACAAGAGGACCATAATAGTCCTATATCGCCCACCTAAGTATCATTGTCCTTTAACGCAAGAACGTAATAAAGGTCATAATAAAGTATCATTGTACAGTCACTGACAGTCTATTTAAATAATGACAAGTCATGTTAGAGCAATAAAGTGAAAGGTAGGCTAAGTTAACTAACTTGTCGGTATGCACTTTCTATTTTTATCAGACTGGTTTACATTTCGCGTTATTAGACTGGTCTACAGCAATAAACTGGCATGTAGCCAAAGTTAACTAATTGGTCGGTAACGATACTTTAAGTAATCGTAAAAATGTGCGTTGTTTTGTTTACAAACATTTTGACTGCAAACGATTTTGCGAGGATAGAGGCAGGAATAGTATTTTAGATTCTGAGAATCACCTTAATGGAACATAATGGAGAATATATTTTAATATTGCTGCGTTAACTTTGTTTTAATTAACGCTGAATGAAAATAGGGCTCGTATATACAATCTAATGAAAAGAAAACGGAAAGAGCATAAAGACTATTCAAAGCTTTTTCATGAATATGATTTCGTTTCTTTTTAAATCATAACTGATACACTGGAAATGAAAAAGAGTTACTAAATTGTAAATGCACACCCCAGATAGTCAAGTATTTGCTTTACATGAACCTAGAATGTATATTTATTTTGTCTCTGTTATAAAGTCTGTAAAGTTTATTTGCATCTCCAATTTCAAAATATTTACATGAAAGCTTTGTTTCTAGGCCCGCTGTGATAGAATCACAGTTTTTCTTGTAATTATTTGTCCTCGAGTTGTTGTGGGTGCTGTCTTATCAATGTCGAATTATCTGCACCAAACGGAATGATACCGTATATCGGTTTGTAGTATGTAATAGCTTTTCAGCATAAGACAAGTTACTTCCCTTAGATATAATTTTGTCATTTGTACACATGCCAGATTCTAAGGTATAAATTAATAGGTCTATTAGATATCGCCCGATTTGTGTTTCATACAGATTTGTGTATCATACACAATTCAAATACACAAATTGGGGTATCCAGATTACAATTAAGCTGATTCTCAGGTAAGGCAGAAAAGTGCGCTTTGTACTTTACACATTAATTTAAATGTATTATGATAGATCTACTGGTTGTGATTCAACAACCACATTTGTGAAATAGTGTTGCGGTTTTTGCCTTTTTGCGTTTTTGAATCAGTCGTACATTTTTAAACCTGTTCTCACAATACATAATAGATGTGTGAGAGTATGACAAGGTATAAATTAATTTGTTGATAGTAAATATAAATAAATTTTTCCCATTGCGGCGGAGTTTCGATCTCTGATCTCCCGCGTGCCGAGTGGGGATACATGGCACTGCGCTATCGAGGCTTTGAATTTCAGAGCGTATAACTTCGTTAATCACCAATATACAGACGTTTGTTTCGGAATGGCGGTACAAATTTATGTAAACAAACGAATTTAACTTCCCAGACACTTTAAATAAGAAGTGGACACATCATAAACTTGGTAGTTTCGTAAAGTATATTCAAATATGTGTTAGAAAAAAATTGTATGCATGTTCAAAAAAATTTCAAAGTTGGTTTAAAAGGCTATCTTCAGACGCTACCCGGCGACAGAATCTCAGTCGTTCCGATGAATTTCTGAACTTTATAATGCTCGTAAACTATCAATCATCGGTTATTTTTATCATATTTCTTTTATTTTATTTATCATTCAATATTCAATCAAAAACCATCAAGTTTTCTTACATGGAAGAAAACTGTTAAGCGTGGCGAGCTTTGCAAACGGACATGTGTTGATTTCCAACACGCAATAGCGCGCTTACCGTAATTCTA
This sequence comes from Saxidomus purpurata, assembly GCA_022818135.1. Lineage (NCBI taxonomy): Eukaryota > Metazoa > Mollusca > Bivalvia > Venerida > Veneridae > Saxidomus > Saxidomus purpurata. The sequence goes on along the minus strand of JAFMSR010000004.1, from coordinate 24,338,936 downwards.
ATATGGCGGTTCAGTTGCATAATTTATTCATAAAGGTAGGAGCATAGAACTTTGTTAGTCGCAAATCTGTTCGGGTACAGCTAGGTACACCCAAATCTTAATACATATGAATATATATTTAAGATTTAACTTTCATTTTGTAAATTTCAGGAAATTGGGAATCGTCCGATTTTATCTGAAGAAAAACATGCTAAATGTTATATGTACATGTAACAAATAAGTGAAAAACATGGAAGGCATTAAGATACTGGAACCAACAATAAAGCTGCATACTTTTCAGGAGAAAATCTTAGATCATGACGTATTCTTTCAAGTTATTAAACTTCAAGACAGCTTCTATTTATGGTTTGGCAAATCAAACCAGTTTGGAGACTTAGCAGTTGCTATGTCAACATTAAAGAATGTAACAAGCTCAACCAATTTGATTGGTGGAAATGAATCCCACTCAGTTGCTATGGCAGAACGATTGAGTAAAAAGATGAAGAAACAGGTTTTTATTGGGGGAGATTTGAGTTCATTTGATCAATTACAGCTTCCTTTGTTGGAAAAAAGGATATCGGAAGAAATTGTAAGCAATCCTGAAAAATTTTAGATACATTTTACAATAGTGAAAGAGTGAATTGTTTAAGCTCAGATGCAAGGATGAAGTCTACAGAGATATAGATAAGAAAATTAAAGAAGAACTTCATGTTGATTGAATAGTTTGTGAAATACAGTACACATAGAATATACAGTTGACAATAATCTTGCTACATTTCTCAATGGACTTGGTCCATTTGTCAGTCATAGGCCTTATGGCAGAGTATCACTTATTGATGGGTGTGCCTGCTGAAAATGTACTGACTGAATAGCAAACAGTGTAGATCATGATCAGACTGCAAAAGCAGAGTCTTAACCACCAGCAGACACTATAAATCAAATAAAGAGAGTTGTACATGTTTGACAGTCGTTGATAATGAAATTGTCATATCAGTGTCTTGATTAGCAGCATCGAATTTGGGTAATTCTGGACTTTTTAGCTCACCTGAGCACCTGCATTTTTATGCTTTTTGAAATGAGAGTTGCAGCTTTATCCACGTGTCTGTCCACAACATTTGAATTGAGCAGAACTCTAGAACTATTACAGACATTTTGATGAAATTTCACACAATGACATAGGACACAGAGAGGAAAATCACTTTACTGGAACCCAAACTATACCTTGTCAAGTACAGGAGTATCAGCCTGTTCTGCACATTGGCTTTTCCTGCACACATTGATTTGTTTATTTGTGTACATAACATGCATAAGCTGATATCATGTCATGCAATGGCTATGTTGCTCTAGTTTTGGATATCTATAGTTTGTTTCTTCATTCCTATACTGAATCTATGTATTATAAATTTAAAGGTAATTTTATAAGATTTAGAAGGTAAATGCCTATGTTAATTGATTTTATCAAATAAGATATAGCTAGTGACACAATATTGTTCAAATTATGATTCCTTTGCATGAGTTTTTCATGATGATTTTCACATTCAGTTTATTTTAAAATTTCCATTGATCTGAACTATACATTTGTAGTACCAAGACATCCGCATGCACAGCAATGGCTGAAAAAAATAATGTAAACAAGCAAGCATGCCAGCTGCAGAGGAAATTGGAGCTATTAAACAAAAGTATTTCTGTAGATATTGCACTCCCATTTGTAAAATAATGCTTCTTTTGTAAGAATTTCACACAAAATCTTAGTTCCCTTGAAAACAGATGTAGATATGAAATAAAGTTCTTGTTGAGTGCGCAGAATTCCTTGTCAGCACTATATTTCAATCATTTTCCTTTATAAGCTCATCTGTGATCACCTTATGTCCCCCATGTGTCTGTTATCTGTCGTCTGTCCGCATTAACTTTGTAACTACTTTAGAGGCCACATTTCATAAGTAATCATCATGAAACTGGGTCATGTTGGGTCAGAAAATACAGGTCAAATCATAGATAAACTTTGTGAACATTTTAGAGGCAACATTTTATTTTCAATCACAATGAAAGATAGTCTGACAGGATGTCTGTCTTGATATACTCAAGGGGAAAGTTTGGGTAAAAAATAAGGCCACATAAATCATTGTAAAACCTTATGACTGCTATATAGAGGCCACAGTCTTCTTAAAAGTTTGTCAAAATGTTTGTCTTTGTAAACTCTAGGTCGAATTCAAAACCGGATTATGTCGGGTCAAGAACTAGGCCACCAAAAACCTAGTTAATATTCTAGTTTAAAGTAACTGTTACAGTAATGAAATTAGGAGCAAATGTATTAATTCGCAAAGTTAATTTCAGTACTGCCTTTGACTGACTTTGATCTTGAGCTTTTGACCTTTCTTGTTTTTAGCTCTACTGGACAGCAGAGTCCAGCAGAGCTTATGCCATGGTGATTTGTCTGTCATCCGTTTTTCTGTCCATAAACTTTTCCTTGATAACGCTGTACAGGTCACAATTTTCATTTGACTTTCATGAAACTTGCTGAGAAGGATCCCTACAACCTGTAGATGTTCCCTGATGTTTTTTGGGTCAAAGGTCAAGGTCACAGTGACCTCCAATACGATTCTTTGATATAACACTACAGGTCACAAATTTCATTCAACTTTCCTCAAACTTGCTCAGAAGGTTTCCTGCAACATTTAGATGATCCCTATCATTTTAGGGTAAGTGGGTCAAAGGTCAAGGTCACAGTGACCTCCGTTAGATTTTCCTTGGAAACAATCTACAGGTCAAACTGTTCATTCAACTTTCATCAGACTTGCTCAGAATGTTGCCTGCAATCTGTAGATGATCCCTATTTTTTGGGGGGTCAGTTGGTCAAAGGTCAAGGTCATAGTGACCGAACTTTTAAAATCTTTTCCGCTCAATATCTTGAGATCTATATGACCCACAGTCTTCAAACTTCATAGTATAATTGGTCTTACTGAGGAGAGGATCCCTATTGTTTTTGGGGTCATTGGGTCAATGTCACAGTGACCTTAACTTTGAAAATCTTTTCGGCTAAAGATCTATGACCCACAGTCTTCAAACTTCATAGGATGATTGGTCTTACTGAGTAGATGATCCCAATTGTTTTGAGTCAGTGGGTCAAAGGTCAAGATCACAATGACCTCCATTATCTTTTCTTTGATAACTCTCTACAGGCTACAATTTTCATTTGACTTTCATAAAACTTGCTAAGAAGGTTGCATGCAACCTGTAGATGATCCCTATTGTTTTTGGGGTCAGTGCATTAAGGTCAAGGTCACAGTGGCCTCTGTGAGCTTTTCCTTGATAACATTGCAAATGATTTTCACAAAACTTACTTAGAACAGTCCTGTAGAGCGATACTGGCCTTTTTGGACCTCTTGTTGAAGCTACAGTATTGCAAATTGGTCTGTGAACACAATTTTCAAACAGATTTCAAAAATGCACTCAACTGACTTAATGCTTAATTTGGCATAATTTCATTTTCCAATCAATTCCTTGAGTCTGTTGAAAATTCAAAAAGGAGATTTTGAGATGAAGAGCTGACAAATTTTTCAAGTTTCAGGCCCCTGTGACATTGACCTTTGATTATATGACCCCAAATTGTAATATGCACAACTAGACTTCATACTGATGTTTCCCTGAAAGTTTGATGAAATTCCAACAAGGGGATTTGGAGATGTAGAGCAAACAAGGTAAAGTGGACATACAAGATGGGGAAAACAATGTGTCTCATCCTGACATAATAATAATCAATTAATATTATAGAGACTTGGGGAAGGGATGTTTTCAACAACTGATTCTGTTTGCAAATATGTACATGCTTAAGTTCAAGGAAAGCAGTTGTTTTAGATGGGGTGAGTATAGAAAGACTCTTCTGAAGAAAATACCGTCTGTGTAAAGGCTGCAATGAATGACACATGAATGAAATATTTGCATAGAAGAAAATTGTTAAAGTTTATATACTTATAAATATGCCTAACTGAATTAAACTAGCACCTTAGCTTACAAAACCATGTTAAGACCCAACTTTTAGTACTGCTCTAATGGTAAATAAAGTCTGGTTTCACATCTATACAGCAAGGCTCTAAGAACAGTCACAAAAAGCTTAATGATTTGAAGGAAGCAAAGCAAGTATCTCTCTGCAAACTGGGGAAAGGGGGTAGGGGGGTCAATACAGTACGGTACAATGTAACTTTGTACTAAAAATGGTTTACAATCCTTAGACATACTTCTTGACCCAAAACTGTATCTTGCACCTTTAATACAACTCTCATTCATTACACATACCAGAAACCAATTGTTAGTAAAACACATATGCCCCTCTTAATAACATTTGACACATTACTGTGCAGGGCTCTTGTGTCAATGCTTTTCTTACTATTCAAATGACAATTCTACTGTTCAAGGTCACTGTGACCTTGACATTTTGACTACTAACCTCAAAATCAATACAACCATTTGCTAACCATGGATAATCTGAAAGCTAAATCTGAGGGTTGTAGGTCCAAAGAGTCAATCAAAGGGATATGCATGACACATGTCTCAACTATACAAATTCAAGGTCAATGTCTCACTTAAGGGTAATAAGTTTTTTCATGTTTGCTCCATTTCCTCTAAACCCCTTTGGAGAATTTAATGGTATGAACTTTGGGTCAAATATTCATCTCATCAAGGTCAAAATCACACTAATACTCTAAGATCACAAGACTATATCTCCCTAACCCTTTGAAATGTTCATGAAACTGAGTCAAATGTTCATCTCATCAAGCCCATGTTCCAGCCTCACCAGTTCAAGGTATTGGTCGCATCTTTGGGTCATAGGTCATGATACTATAACTCCTAAACTTGTTCAAGTATTTTCATGAAATTTGGCTCAAATGGCATGGAAACACTAGGATCGAAACATGACTTAAGATAAAAGTCACACTAAGGGTTCAAAGAGCATGACACTACATGTGTATATGCTTTTTGTGCATATGTCTATTATCATTACATTTATTGTCTCAAGGTGCATAACTCTGTGGATATTCAATGATAATAGGTTCTTCAAACTTTGTAGGTTGGTTGGTCATGACCTTAAGATGACCCTTGCTGATTCTGAGGTCTAATGTCCTTAAACATTGTAGGTAGGTTGGTCATGACCAGTTGATTATCCCTTACGAGTTTGAGGTCAGCAGATCAAAGGTCAAGATCACAGTGACCTTCAACAGAAAAAAACTTGTCTGATCAATAACTAGATAATACATTTGCCTAGTGTCCTCAAACTTTGTAGGTAGGTTAGTCATGACCATACGATTGTGCCTATCAATTTTGAGGTCAACGTGTCAAGGTCATGGAGACCTTTAACACAAACAAATTTGTCAAATTAATAACCGGAGAAAGGTTTGGCCTAGTGTCTCAAACTTTGTAGGTAGGTTGGTCACGATCAGTAGATGACGCCTGTTGATTTTGAGGTCAAAGGTCAATGTCACAGTAACCTTCAACAGAAACATTTTGCTCGACTACTATTTGAGAATGCATTGACCTAATGTTCTCAAACTTTGTTGGTAGGTTGGTCGTGACCAATAGATGACCCCTATTGATTTTGTGGTCAATGTCATGGAGACATTTGACACAAAAAACTTGTCAAATCAATATCTATGGAATGCATTGGCCTAGATCTAGTGTTCTCAAACTTTGTAGGTAGATTGCTCATGACCAATAGATGTCCCCTATCGATTTTCAGGTCAAAAGGTAAAGGTCACAGTTACCTTCATTTGACTGCCCTCAGGAGAGCATACATGTTTTACAAACATCGCTTGTCATTCTTGAAGGTCACTGTGACTTTCACATTTACCAACTGTTCTCAAAAGCACTAGGAATCATCTGCTGGTTATAAACAACTTCCTAATCAAGTTTGAGAATTTTAGACGCTAGTGTGTTCTAGCCTCACCACCAGGTTAGACGATAGTATATTTTCATTATTCAAGCACAATATTTTCTGACAGGGCTTGATCATCTTACATTTTTGACAGCAAATGGAGTTAATTGAGTAAGAAATGGTAAATGTAAGGACTGAATGCCAGTCTAGTGTGTTTCAGATATTGATTGGACACCATTTTACTGTTAAGGGTCACGGTGACAGCATTTTATTCATTGACCTTAAAAACAAGGGAGCCACCTACTAGTTTTGAAGAACACCCCTATCATGGTAAGATATTTTGGGAACCAAGCATTCTCAAGTTTCTGATCAGAGATTGTTTTACTGTTAAAGTTTACTGACATTGACTTTTTACCCGCTGACAATAAGGCAACAAAGGTCGTCAACCATTCTCCCTTTCAAGTTTTTGGATCTAATGTTCAGAAAACGATCTACTATTCACGGTCACTATGATCATAAAATTGGACCCACTTATCTCATAAAAAAACGGTTCACTAAGCTTAACTGTTAAAGTTTTACCTGTCTGCCATTGTTTATGCCCGATTTTCACCTAAAATTATAATTAAACTTTTACAAGTCAAGGTCGTCTGCTAAGACGCCATAGCCTGCCATTGACAAAAAATAATACGGAAGCGAATAAGGGCCATCTGTTTGTGAAACTATTTGCTGTCAAATATTTTGACACCCTTATAAATAAATTTTGATCTACAATACTTAAAATTTGGGAATGTAAAACAGAAATATTTGTAACCTGGGGATCCGTGGTTTTTGCCCACATTTGACACACTTGAAAAACTGTTCAGAAGTTCGGGTGTTTAAGATGGGACCGTGTGTTTAGGTGTCCTCACTGTTTAAAGGTTGACTAAAGAACAAGTCACCTTTTTTCCACAAAATTGGTTTTAAAAAACCAACCAAAATATTACCGAGTGTTATTTTTAGACATTTCAGAATTAAAAAGTGTTCCCGTAAATTTGTTGAAATTCAAGTGCCTTTATGGACACCATACTTCCAAATAATGTTAAGTCACTGCAAAGTGTCGCAGAGTGGACTCCCTTGCAAGTTCCATGGAGGATTGACATTTATATTTTTTCGAAAACACATGACTTCAACTTGGATATCTACAGGAATTGAATGTTAAGATGTACTTGTTTATCCAAGTTTAGGAATATTAAATAGATAAGTTCTTTTTATTATGCTTAATTGTCGCCAAAATTAAGTACCGCGGTAGCGGCGGGGACTATCCTAAGGATATATTTTATTGGCCCATTCCGTACTTCGTTTCTCCATTCCGTAAATGAAATCCATGAAATCCGTGTTTAATTTTTATTTCAGTTATTTCCCTTGCAAGCTCTTCATTGTTATCAAAAGTTTGCTGTCAAATTTTCAGTTTTTTTTGTATATTTGATGAAACGTAAACCGTAAGTTGCACAGATTTAAAGTCAGAACATTTTGACGAGTGTCAGTCTTATGTTCACTGCAAATTATTTAAAAGTATGTTGGAAAACGCGTATTTCAGTGATATTTCAGAGTGATGTTGAAGCTAGGGTGGGTGGGGTTACCCTCGATGGACCAGTTTCAGTGACCCTAAGACTTTCTTGCATCATCATCATGGTTAACATGCGGTTTTTTCGCTATTTTTTTGTTTTTGCAGGTCTTCTAAAATAACCCTGATTCCTCGGCTTTCATTGCTGGTCTCTATTCATCTGTGATTATAAAACCAAGAACAAAATTGTAAACACATGCACATAGGTAAACACACACAGCCGGATAGCTTTTACATGAAAGATTACACAGACTTTATTCATGAAATACAACAGGTGTCATCTGAGAAAGATTTAGGCATTATTTTCGACTGTAACATGAAATTCAGCGAACATATTCAATCCAAAATTAAACAGGCTGGTAACATTGCCCGATCGGGCTTAGAAGCCCAATCAAGCTTCTATTGCCCGATTGGGCTTAAATTTATGAAATGAAATTAAGATTTATGTAAATTGTTTTATGGTGAAGAATGACAACTCGTATTCTTTCTAGATATACTTTAATGAGCGTGCGATATACAACTGAATCACTAAAACAGCTTAGCACAAGCAGCGGGAAAATATATATTAACGCATGCGCAGTTTACATGGTATACATGACATAATGACACATCTCCCTTTAACAGAGAAATAGAAAGATTATATTCTATGTTCATCAATGAAAAACTAATGTAAAAACATATATAAAGGTAATTGTAAAAATGTCACTCTGTACGCAACTAACAACGTTCTCTGTCATTTCTTGAAATAAAGTTCATTCATACCGATGTAAAATGTAAGTTAATTGTTTTATCAGTTCTCACGCTATCAAGTACCAAGTTGGTTTACATCTACATTGATTCAATTATTTTCGGCTTCACAGTGCGTCCATATCGAGTTACATATGGTTTATCTGCACTGGCGTTTGCTGACATTTGAGGTTGATTACCTGAAACAATTTGGGGCTCCGAAAGGTTGTTTTCCTCTGAGCTTTGCATTTCAACATTCGGTGGTTCTTTCATGCACTCATTTGTTTTAAGGAGGTTACGCCTATTGCGTCGGTATTCACTGCCATCGGGGGTTTGTACTGTGAATGACCTATCATGGTGTTTTTCAACTACAACAGCAGGACTCCAACATTTATCTGCTTGTTGTATCCTTGCTGAATCCCCAGTTTTCAAAGGAACTAGAGGTTTTGCCGTTTTGTCATAGTAACCTTTCTCCCTCTGTTTGTTTATAGTAAATTTCTCCTGAATGACCTTGTGAGATACTGGGCGGGGATATAGATTAGATTTGGCGACTGGCAATACAGATCGTAATTGCCTGCTCATTAACATTTCTGAAGGTGAGTAACCGATATCAAGTGGGGTTACACGATACTCTAGAATACCAATCAAGGGATCGGAATTCGTTTCCTTGGCCTTTATGAAAATACGTTTGCATATTTTCACGTATGCTTCTGCAAAGCCGTTACCAGGGCTGTGATAAGGACTGGATGTTTTGTGGTGAAAATCCCAAATATTTGCAAACTTGGTGGTGTGCACTTCTGGGTGCTGTGGGGTTCGTTTTGGGGAGGCTGCGTTTTTGGTACGTGGCATTCCCTGTTTTATATTATTTTTGTTTTTTTGGCAAACTCGTCGGATGCGTAGCACGGTCCATTGTCAGACACTACAACTTCCGGTATGCCAAATCGTGCAAATATTCCCTTTAATCTACTTATTACTGTAAAGCTTTTACAGTTGGGAAGTTCCTTTACCTCAAAGTAATGACTGTAATAGTCGGCAACTATCAAGAAGTCTTTGCCATTTAAAGCAAATAAATCAGTCCCCACTACTTGCCATGGGTATTCTGGGACTTCAGTGTAGGATAGTGTTTCCTTCTGGTTCGAATGCCTGTGTTTAAGACAAACCGAACAATTCAATACCAAGTCTCTGATTTCCTGTGAAATCCTTGGCCAGAACATTACATCGCTTGCCCTATTCAAAGTTTTCTGGACTCCCATATGCCCTGTGTGACACTTAGCCAATAATTCTGACCTTAGTGCTTTGGGAATGACAATTTTGTGACCTTTCATAATTAACCCATTGATCACAGTGAGCTCATCCCTGTAATTCCAGAAATCAAGTAAATCTGATTTGCACTGATTTCTCTCAGAAGGCCACCCCTCGAAAATAACCTGTTTGAGAATAAACAGCTGATCATCCCTATCAGTGGTACTTTTGATTTCTTGCAACTTCCGGTCGCTTACGGGTAAGTTGGACATAACCATGTTAACCTGTACCTCAAGTGTCTCTGACAGCAATGGGTATGTGTCACCGACAGATCTTCTGGATAATGTGTCGGGAACGGGAATCTCTTTGCCGGGTGTAAAAGTAACCTCAATATCATACTGCTGCATTTGCATCAACATTCTCATGAGCCTGGCCGGCGCGGCACATAATGGCTTCTTAAAAATGCTTATCAATGGTAAGTGATCTGTGACGACCTTGACTTTTCTACCATACACCCAGTGGTGGTACCTTTTTATTCCGAACATGATCCCTAAACACTCAAGTTCGATCTGAGCGTAATTCTTTTCACTAGGCGTAAGTGATTTAGAAGCATAGGCAATAGGTCTACCTTCTTGAAGGAGTGTGGCTCCTAGACCGGACCTAGAACTGTCAGTCTGTAGAACCAAGGGCTTTACTGGGTCATAAAATGCAAGTACAGGTTCTTGCGTTATGATTCTTTTCACCTGTTCATAAGCCTCAATTTGTGGTTTACCCCAGTAAAATTCCACGTCCTTGGCAAGTAATTCGCGCAAGGGCGATGTGACCTGAGCTAATTTAGGCGCGAATCTGGAAAGATATGTAACCATACCAAGTACTGTTTCCAGCTGTGACCTGTTTTCAGGACTAGGCATGTCCCGAATTGCTGATATTTTTGCGGGATCTGGGCTAAGGCCTTGTTCTGATATGACGTGACCGAAATAGCTTATCTGTGATAGGCTAACTTCGAGTTTCTCCGCATTAAGGCGTATACCTTTTTCAAGTGACCTTTTCAGAACTGCTATCAAATTAGCATCATGTTCTGCCCTAGTTTTCCCATAGACCAAAATGTCGTCTACAATTGCAACAACCCCTTCGAGACCCTCGTATATTTCGTCCACTTTCTTTTGGAACAAATCCATGGCTGACGAAATACCCATAGGTAACCTCAAGTACCTGTAGCGGCCAAATATGGTATTGAATGTTGTCAGCATGGAAGATTTTTCCGTGAGATGAATGGCCCAGTAACCTGATCGGGCGTCTAGTTTCGTGAAAAACTTGGCACCGTTTAGCTGCGGAAGTATGTCATCTAGGGTTCTTACTGGGTAATACGGACGTTGAATATTTTTATTCAGGTCATGCGGATCAAGGCAAATTCTTAAATCACCTGACTTTTTCTCTACTGTGACCATTGAATTGACCCATTCTGTTGGTTCGCTTACTTTAGCTATAACCCCTAATTTTTCCATTCTGTCGAGCTCTTTTTTACACTTATCACGGAGTGCTACCGGTATCCTACGGGCGGGTGCACGATGGGCTCAGCATCGTGTTTGAGAAATATGGAACATTTACCCGGAATAGAGCCAATGCCCTTGAATACTTGGGAAAATTCCTGTAACACCAAGTTTTTGGTCAGCGGGGTCTGCGTGGCATTTGAATTTATCTCATGCGTTAGCTTTAATAGGCCAAATTCAATACATGACTGTAGCCCGAGCAGAGGCGGCGATTCAGTTTCCACGACGTGAAATATTACAGGCCTAGTTTGTGCCGTAGGTGTGTGAGTACATTCTAGCGTTATCGTACCTAAGAGCGCTAATGGATTATTATTGTAACCCGACAGCCTGGTTTTAGATGGAGAGAGTGCAGTCTGAACCCCTACTTGTCTAAATGCAAAAAGAGGTAAAACATTTACCTGTGCGCCTGTGTCAATTTTACAATTAATTACTTTTCGACGTGGTCCCACCTCAATATTAGCAAATGCCTGGCTTCTGTCACAATTAACACTATTTATGACACTATCTATGTATAAATCCAAATTTTCTGGTGAATCATCACGTAAGTCCGCCTTAATAGTGTTTACTCTTTTGCTTCTGCATACTTTAGCGTAATGGTTCCATTTTCTGCATTTCAAGCACTGTACGCCATGAGCCGGGCATTGTCCTTTGTTATGTAATTGACCGCAGTTACCGCATTTAGTATTACTATTTGCGCCAGGTGTTTTAATGTCCTTATGGTTGTACGTTCCCTTGTATTGTTTAGATATCTGTCCCGTTTGCTTAACAGCACTATGTCTGAATCCTTTTCTCGAGTTTCTTTGCGGTTTTTGCACGTAACTCACTGTGGAGCTCGAACCCTCGGCTGAAGGTTGTTGCATCGTCTTCATTTGTTCTTGTGCGTATTCAGTTGTTTGGCATATATCTACCGCCTTCGAGTGTCAACTTTTCGCCAATTGTTAACAGCTTTTCACGTATTTTAAGAGATTTTATGCCAAAAACTATCCTATCTCTTATCATATCGTCCTTGTATGAATCATCAAAAGAGCAGTCGTTTGCAAGTACTTTAAGCTTTGTAAGGAATTGTTCTACTGAGTTTTCTCCTTGTACCTCGTTATTGAATTTAAAGCGGGCAAATACTGGGTTTGATTTGGGTTGGACATGCTTCTCAAACGCCTCACAAGTGTCTGTAACCGATTTCCTGTTATCTGCTGTCAATGTCAAAGTTTTGAAGATCTCACGTCCTTTCTCTCCCATCCATAACAAAAGATATGTAATCTGCACTTCTTGTGTTTTTTCCTTAAGGGGGCCGGCAAATATCAATTCCGCATGGCTTCGAAAGCTTCTGAATGACTGCAATAAGTTTGTACTTTGCCAGTCCATAGACGGCGTAGGCACTCCGGCTAACTCCATGTTTTCTCAAGAAATTCCACTTTAAATCTGTTTTTGTAAATTAATAATCCTCACTGTTTTAAGGATGTATTTATTACTAATTCTCTTTATGTGAGCTAATAATCCTGACTTTAAGGGATGTATTTAGTCACTTTTAAGCTTCTGACACCATGTTTTATGGTGAAGAATGACAACTCGTATTCTTTCTAGATATACTTTAATGAGCGTGCGATATACAACTGAATCACTAAAACAGCTTAGCACAAGCAGCGGGAAAATATATATTAACGCATGCGCAGTTTACATGGTATACATGACATAATGACACATAAATATTTCAAGAAATATTTAATGAATTGCTGTGAAAGTCCTACATATGTTCAGCTGGTGTTCCCTTGTTATAAATACCTACTTTTTATCCAAATAAAACTTACACTTTTTTGCTCAAAAGGCTTTGCTTATTTTACATTAAAAGTACATGGAAAGTGAAAGTAAAAGTGCCAGAATTCTGGCGCAAAAAGTGGCTGATTATGGTTGGGTGATGTTGACTTCTAGCATACTGAAATGTTGCATGTAACATATTATAGGACTTCAGAAGTTATCTATAAAATACTTACCAAAATATTTACCAAAAAGATAATTTCTATTGATAAATTTAAGCCTGATCAGGCAATATAGGCTTGATTGGGCTTTTAAGCCCGATCGGGCAATGTTACCAGCCTGTTAAAATAGCCAACAGAAACCTTGGGATAATTTGTAAAACTTTTACACATATGGATAAAGACATGTTCCTCCAACTATACAAGGCCCTTGTGAGACCCCATCTAGAATATGGCTCTGTTATATGTTCACCGAAACTAAAAAAAGATATAAAATCTGTTGAAAATGTACAGCGCAGAGCCACTAGAATAGTGGGTAACCTCAGACATTACTCATATCAAGATAGGCTAAAAATTCTAGGACTACCTTCCCTTGAATATCGGAGAGAAAGAGCAGACATGGTACAAGTACATAAAATCATGAATAATTTAGATAAAATTGACAAAAATAAGATATTCAAATTTTCAAACACCATCACAAGAGGTAATTCACAAAAACTGTACAAAAAGAGAGTAAGAACGAATCTGAAACAGGGTACCTTCAGTCACAGAGTGGTGGATCCCTGGAATAAGCTCCCAGAAAGTATAGTTAAGGCACCCACTCTAAATGCATTCAAGGCAAGACTTAACAAAAATTGGGGGATCTCAAATAAATTTATGCCAATCTGTTACACATAAAGACATGGAAGTGTTTTTTGTTTCCATTATCTCGGTTTTTAATAAGTTTTTAAAAAAAGTAAGGTTCAGAACTGAAGTGGTTAAAAACAGTGAAACTGTGAACACTATACCAAAAATTCAGGGAACAGTGTAAGAAGTGTAAATTTGAAAATATTTGTGCAGCTATCTAAATGGAATATTTGAAGAAAAAAAAATGCAAATTCAGGAAAACAACATCAAAAAAGGCCAAAGAAACCACCGGTTTAATGTGCTACAAAAAGCACGTACAGGCCTTGGACAATATGAACTATATATGAACTATATGAAAAATTAAAGGAAATGTTGGTCTACCATTATCCCTGTTTCTTGTTTTCTCAGGGTTTCTCATATTCTCGTGGCATAGTATAAAATTGATAAAAACTGCTTCTAAATAGGTTTCATGCTATCTGGTAACACATTATCATTTGATATTATTATCATCTTCTGACTTCCAAAACAAAATGTGTTTGAAGTGGGCATAAACACAGATTTTATGATTTTATTGTAAAATCACATTATCCTTCTATACATGTCAGGGTTTCCACTGCCTGGCTCTTATTTTTTTAGCCACAATTATATATAGCTCAATTATTTTGACAGCTTGTGACGTCTTCAGGCAATCAACTTTTAATCCGTATCAATTACGTAACATAACATGGTCACCAATTAGGCTGTATATTGCTATTTCCGGGCGTCCAATTGTACGATTAGCAGACGGATAATACTGATGATATAGGTATTTTATGTTTATGAAAAAAGGTAATTGCCAGGGAAGACTTTTTTTCGCCACTTAAGATTTTTTTTGTCAATCACGAATTTGGCAAATTGCAGCAGAAACCCTGCATGTACAATGTTAAACAGCCCAAAGATAAAGAAATACTTAATATGCTGAGTATATAAGTTCACACGGTAGATTTTAAGTGTAACAAAGTCAATGAAGGGAGCTTTGTTCATCAACAAACGCATAGCAGACAGACTTTGCAGGCAAACTCCTGAAATACCTGAAAATACAAGAAACTCTCCCATTAATCAAGATCATGAGGGCTGCTTGAATCAAATGATAGAATAAGAAAATCATTTCGATTTTCATTGTTATTATTAACTGCAAATATTATTTAGTCAATAACATTATTTCTGTAATGCTATTTGAAAGAACATGCCGACAGTTTAGTCCTTAAATTCCCGAGAATACAAGAAAACAGGCTAGCTTGTACATGTTGTAACTATCAAATTGGATTTATAATAATTCTATGTTCATTGTTGTTAAAAGCTTTTTGTTTTGTTTGAAATAAATTTAAACTTGCATTTATGTTGCATATGAGTCTACGATAAAGACTGAGTTTTCACCTTTTACGGGATGAAGAAATGAACACAACCTAATAATCTGATTGGTTAACTGGTCAGTATGACGTCACTGCAAAGCCGAGAATCTATCTTGTGATACTGCCTCACGCCTCTCATGAGTATTATGCTTCAAAAATATTGATAGCAATAACATAAGATGTGATTGTCCTGGGGCATCATTGAACTTGAAGGCCTTCTCCAGAATCAACCTGAGTGAAAAATGTAAATGAAATAATTTCATAAATCCCTCCTCTGAGTTTAGTTGTAACAATAGCAATGTAGTGCCAGAACATAATCTAACTGCTTACCCTATGTACTTGACCAGCTTTTCTCTGAAGGAGGAGAACAAAGAATCTAACATTTCAGGCCAAGACTGTAACTGTGAAAAATGCTTTGCCTCGAGCAGGATTCGAACTCAGGACCTCCAGTTCATTAAGTGGACACTCAACCATGTCACCATTATTTAAAGCTAGCTCAATGGCGGCGTATTATACCTCTACTACACGACTAAGCAGACAAGGGAAAAAAACAACGTTACACTGTTCAAAATACTGGAAATTACTTTGAATTTGCGAGACAAAACGCAATTTTGATCTCCTGGTCAATATTGTATTGTATGTGTTTACAGGTAAACTCAGGGATGTTACTTGACCAGTTGGGTAAATGAAGATATACAGGAAGGCATTGACACTGTAGAATGAATGGTGGACAAAATTCCAGACGAAGTGTCTAATGGTGTAGAGGAGCTTTCCGAGTGTATAGCACAACACAACACGTGCAACTTGATGTTCCGCGAGCTTTCATCAGTCATATATTCTCTAAGAGGTAAACATTTGTGATTAATTTATACTTCTTTACTTTAGCTTGATTGTGAAGAAAGCTTGAAGCTTATCGAGTCACTCTCGAGTCCGCTTCCTTGAAAAACCAGTACTGGTGTCATATGAGGAGGTACGGTCGTGACCGCTGTGGGGCTCAAATACACAAACTCCGGGATGAGCGGCAGACACCTCATATTTTCTTTAAAAAAAGTTAAATAAGTACACTACAGTAAACTCTGTAACAAACTCTTTGGGACCATTTATATTTGTTCCTTTTATCTGGAGTTTGTTATGTCCATGTAACATTTTCATAAAGAATAAAGACACACTAAAAGCTTGGGCAGAGAAAATGTGTTCCTTATATCCGGATTTTTGCTATATCCGGAGTCCTTATATACAGAGCTTACTGTACTCGACTTAGACTAACAAAAACTTTTACAGGAAAGCCACTGAGGGAGCAGATGAAGACGAAGAACTTTTATGCTGTGATTTTGTTCCTGCTAGCTGCCGTGACTACACTATGGATCCTGATTGACCCTTCTCCCAGTCTACACACCATCGTTTTAGAAACACACAAACAGATCTCGAATATCAAAAACATTCCATCTAATATCCGACACACCAAGAAAAAGATGTTGGAAGTTGATGAGAAGTACTTGGACTTACTGGGATTCCCTACATCGACAGTAAAGCCTGTTCTGAACAAATCTAAGTCAGCTGTGTTGAAAAATGACCCAGTTATTGTGGTACCTGTGTTTTCTTCAGCATTTGAACAAGCAAAAGTATTCCTGGCATCAGTGAGAAAGTATCTGCCTGAAAAGTTTATTGTGTTCTATGACTTGGGTTTAGGAGGAAAAGAGGGGCTCCAGGTATAATGTTTTCTTTTACATGAGTAAAACACCAATTTGGCATAATCATGGACATAGTTACTACATGTGGGATTGATTTAAACTTTACTGAAATTTTCAGGGGCATCAGACAACAAAGTTAGGTAACTCTTGACTGAATTTAATTCAAATTATGACCCTTGCTGGACTTAGAAATTTTGGTTCAATTTTTGCATGCAAGTTGTATTGATAGACATAGCTCTCAGTAGCCAGTTATGAGAATGATTTGAAACTGAAATTAAATCTTCAGGGGTATCAGACAATAACCATTGACTGAATTGAATTCAAGAATGAAATGAGAATAATATTGTGCAGAAAACTGAGTCACCAAAATAATTTTAGTAAGATAACAAATGCCTTTTTAGTGTCACAATAAGTTTTGAAAGTTGCACATTGATTTGAAACATTTCAGCTGAAGAAAACCTGTAATATTACAAGATACAACTGTGAAGTAAAATCATTTACTTACAACAAGTTTCCATCACATGTTCACTCACAGGGTCTTGGTAGTTATGTGCCGATATGTATTCAGGTAAGATTTACTTGGTTTTTAGTTGACTATTCGAAGAATTAGGAGGTTATTGCACTCGCCCCGGCGCCGGCGTTGGTTAAAAGTTTTTAAATAGATGCTAATAACTTTTATACAATTAATTATATTGACTTCAAACTTGGTATACTTGTTTTTAATGGCAATATAGACAATGGCAAAAAGTCACATAACTCTGTCAACGATATTTGCATAGTTATGCCCTTTTTTGTACTTAGATTTTGTCACAAAAACTAAACCTTAGCTATTACTCGCCATTTTTCAATATTTCTTCACCAAACTTTAAAAATTATTTTGCTTAGGACAACAGGGTTGTGATGCTGCCAAATTTTGTAGGTCAAGGTCATATTTGATAGAGTAATGCCCCTTTTTGTACTTTGATTTTGGCTATAACTTTGCCATTTCTTAAGATTTCTTCATCAAACTTTCAAATTGTATTACTTATTATCAATGACAAAAGATTGTGATACCCTTTTTATGCCCCCGAAGGGTGGCATATTAAAATCGCACCGTCTGTCCGTCTGTCCGTCTGTCCGTCCGTCCGTCCGTCCGTCTGTCCGTCCGTCCGTGCGCCCCACTTACAAATTCGTGTCCGGACTGTAACTTTGTCATGCATTGAAGGATTTTAAAATAACTTGGCACACATGTCTAGCACATCAAGACGACGTGTCGCGTGCAAGACCCACATCCCTACCTCAAAGGTGAAGGTCACACTTGGAGTATGAAGGTTATGGAATCCTCTATATATGCACACATTCGTGTCCGGACTGTAACTTTGTCATGCATTGAAGGATTTTAAAATAACTAGGCACACATGTCTAGCACATCAAGACGACGTGTCGCGTGCAAGACCCACGTCCCTAGCTCAAAGGTCAAGGTCATACTTAGAGTTTGAAGGTAAAGGATTCCTCCATATAAGCATATATGCACACATTCGTGTCCGGACTGTAACTTTGTCATGCATTGAAGGATTTTAAAATAACTTGGCACAAATGTCTAGCACATCAAGACGACGTGTCGCGTGCAAGACCCACGTCCCTAGCTCAAAGGTCAAGGTCATACTTAGAGTTTGAAGGTAATGGATTCCTCTATATAAGCATATATGCACACATTCGTGTCCGGACTGTAACTTTGTCATGCCTTGAAGGATTTTAAAATAATTTGGCACAAATGTCTAGCACATCAAGACGACGTGTCGCGTGCATGACCCACATCCCTACCACAAAGGTCAAGGTCCACTTAGAGTTTTAGGTAATGGAATCCTGTATATATGCATACTTTGTGTCCGGACTATAACTTTTATTATGCTTTGAAGGTTTTAAAATACTGTGCACAAATGTCTAGCACATCAAGCGGATGTGTTGCGTGCAAGACCCAAGTCCCTACCTCAAAGGTCAAGGTCACACTTATAGTTTAAAGTAATGGATACTGTATGCATGATTACTCTGTCTGCATGGAAGGATTTTAAATTCTAGCACATTTATTGAGCACATGGAGAGGACACAGACTGTGAGGCACCTCTTTCGGGGGCATTCGTCACTTGGGAGGGACAGCTCTTGTTGTACTTAAATTTTGTCACTAAATTATTGATTATTCTGACAAAGTGTAAGAGGGAAACACAAGTATTGCACTTATAGAATATTGTCAAGAGAACTTGTAGTTGGCTATAATTTTGCCATTTCTTAATTTTTCTTCATCAAACTTTCAAATTATATTACTTATGGCAACATGGTCATGATGTACCCCGTCTACCTCTTTCCCCCCCCTACCTCTGCCCCTCCCCCCCCAACTTCCCTCCCCCCCCCCTCCAAAAAAAAACAAAACAATTTGAATTTGTTTTTTATTAATTTGACCTTAGAATTGTATTGCTTTTGACAACATAGTCATGATGTACCCCTCCACCTCCTGGGAGTCAACAGAAATCATCTTAAACACTTAATCAGAATTCTTCCTCACTTAGATTGTTTATAGTCCCAGCTGACCCTGTGATCTCTCCACGGGTGAACTTGCCAAGACTCCTGACAGGCACAGGTTGACAAGACAGATGCAGATACAAGGGAATCTGGGTATCCAGACTCTATCTCTTTTGTGAATAAACTCTTTCTTTCCTATATGTGCCCAGTGTATAGCACCGATACACGTGAGACTACCTATGATTAGACTTGCATTCATGAATAAGCATAGGGTATAAATATCTGAATGGGAGCCATTGAAAACTTGTTCGTACTTGATCTGCAAGCTTGATAGATAACCCTGTTATGAGAATGAGGTTCTTGTACATTGTTTAGATCAATACTGAATTCTATTGGAGAAGCCATAGTTATATTCAAATTTGGATGGGGCCCTCCTGTGTGAGGAGTTGGGGTTGGAGGGATGTATGTTTCTATGCTCTAAAATAAATATTGTATGATTTCAGGAAACTTTAACAGAATATGGTGCTGTGATTTGGTCCAATCCACAGGAATATTTCCTAACAAAAGAAATATCAACTGTCATTTCAAAAGCTAAAGAGGCTGGCATAGCAGCCTGGACAATCAAAGATACCACTTCTAGTATAACATATTCAAAAATGTTCACTTATTTTGAAGAAAAGCCAGAACATTACTATTTCCATAGGGCTATTAAAACTTCGCATTTAATTCTGTATAACACAGACTTTGTACAGTCAAATATTATGCTTCCATGGATAAAATGTGCATTAGTTGAAGAGTGCATAAGTCCAACGGGATCGCAGAATTCCGGATACTGCTACCAGCCTAAACCTAGATACCTATACACCGGTTGCCATCATTACGAACAGTCGGCGTTAAATGTTATACTTGGAAAGGCTTTTTCGTATGATGATTTTCAATATTCGACGACAGAAAAAATATTTGGAGTGGAGCATGTGAATAAAACTGTAACTTCGGCAGCTATTCCAAGCTTACGGTCGTAAATAATTGTTTTTTAGTTGAATTTAATCAAATCTGTGTTCATAGAGACTGTTATAAGACATCTTTCTAATATGGAATTTTTATACTATATTTTAGAGATGTAAAAGCTGTTAAAAAAATGTTAAAACTGCTAAGAAGTGCATGTATGTTTGTCACTTCAAATGTATAATTATTTTATGTCAAATGAAACAATCCTGCTGGTATGTTGTTTGCTACAAACACTTGACATTGTTGTTGACTTAAGCCTCACTTGCCCTTTCTGTATCTTTCACAGATTCAATGTTAGAAAGTATCTGAATAATTATTCAGAAGATATAAATAAGAAGTTTTCTGCATATTCAGAAGTACGTGTTACAAATTTTCTGCATATTAAGAAGTACATGTATTACAAATTTTCTGCATATTCAGAAGAACATGTGTTACAAATTTTCTGCATATTCAGAAGTACATGTGTTAGAAATTTCCTGCATATTGAGCAGTACATTTATTACAAATTTTCTGCATATTCAGAAGTACATGTGTTAGAAATTTTCTGCATATTGAGCAGTACGTGTATAATTACAAATTTTCTGCATATTAAGAAGTACAATTCATGTATTACACATTTTCTGCATATTGAGCAGTACATGTTTTAGAGATTTTCTGCATAATTATTAAGAAGTACATGTTTAAGAAATTTTCTGCATATTGAGAAGTACATGTGTTAGAAATCTTCTGCATATTAAGAAGTACATGACTGTGTTACAAATCTTTTGCATAAGAAGGGCTAGATTTTAAACTGCCGTTTAATTTTTAAACAAAATACATGTATTGTCATAGATATAGTTTTAGAATTGTTGGTACATGTATATGTATCTCTCCGTTAAGTTGACTTCCGTGTTATGAGGTACAGAGTGCAGCTGTACAAAAAGAACAATCATTTTAGAAGTTACATTTATGCATATTGTTTACACATATCACATACACACCAGATTCAAACTACAGACCAACACCAGTATATGAAGTGGGACTTCACATTTTTGTTAGCATCTATCAAAATAAGCTAAAAGTGCATACACTGTTTACTAAATTTTGGTTACCTCCAAATGTAATTTCGGTCTTTTCAGATTCAACAGTAACTTTTCAAAATGATACATTCTTACACATGTAATCTGCTAACACTGGATTGTTAGGAGTTTGAGATGCTGAGTGGTAAAGGTCACTCACTTTAAACCACTAGACCTTTCACTGATTAAGGGTCATAGGTCTGAGCCCTTCTGCTGACTCTGCATGTGAGGAAGTTGGCTGAGGATTTGAGTCTAGTACTGGTACTTTCAAGGAAAGGTGGTTATGTCAAATGTTCGTCTGTAAATAAAAATGATAAGATGGTGCAATGTAAATTTTAAAATTACAATCTTGTTAATTTTTTTCAATTTGTTTTAATAATCTTTGTTCATTTGAAGTGCAATACTGTATTATGTGTTCTTTAGTAACGTTATTTCATCAAGCCCCAAAAATATATATCATATAACAATCAGTGTTGCAGGTAGAGGGGCCTTCGGACATTTGGTACACTATTTAATTACGACTGATTGAAAAAAATCATGAAATCAGCATTTTTGTCACTCTTTAAATGTAAAATCATTGTTAAAAACTGATACAATGTAGTCACTATATTTTCTTGTACAAAATCATCTATTTTGTTTCAAAATTCTAGAATACTATTGCCATAGCAACAGTTTGTTTTGTGTCCACTGCACATACGTAACTTAAATTTTCGCATATTGATACTGAAATATTGTTTATATAAAATATTTCCTGTGTTACCATTCATGTGTTTCCCGATGGTATTCTGCAGGGTTCTTCAGTTCACAAGAGTGTCATCATTTCCAATAATCTATTATCATGATCCTGTTATTTCAAAGTTAGTTGTGTCTTTTAGGTACATCTTACTGAAATATGCTCATTGGAAGTTAAAAAGCGTATGATATCACCCTGTGCTTAACATGTCAAGGTGGGTTGTGAAACTATGTTTTAACCTTTACCTTTCTGGTGGTAAATGAGTCGGCTTTTATGACCAGTGCAGATCGTGATCGGCCTGCACATCTGTACTGTCTAATAATGATCTGAAGTGTTTGCTGTTCAGTCAATAAGTTTTCGGTAGGCACCCCATTGAACAAATAATACATGTAGCATTATTGTCCAAATTGAAAGCTCGACAAGTCTGTTTAAAAAATTCAGGTAAAAGGGGCATTCCTTACAACGAGCAGATTCTTTTCTCAAAACTTTAACAATGAGCTAAATGTATGTAGAATAATAAATAAATAAGTTGCTCAAGAAAAACATATATCGGGAAATGTTTTGTTTACGCATAGTTTGCCAATATGTTGATATTTATGATAAATTGCTATCCACCCAAAAATTATGAAACATGTGTTTATGAAAGTTTAACAGAACTACAATATGTATGATTATGCTAATTTTACTGATGTTTGCTGGAATTTTTAGCTGAAACTTTCAGGTTTGGTGACAATCCTTTCAAATATTTGAATAAAAATTGTTTCAAGGTTATTTAAAGTAATCCCAGATCAGGGTATGCATCTTTAAATGCTCGTACATGTATAATAGTTTTGCAATCAACCTTTCACTCTTGAGGTATTACAGTGGCACTTTCCCTGTTGGAGGGTTAACTACATAGCTGTCTAAGGGTACACATGTATATATTATAGTAACTGAAAGGGATGAGACAGTTTCGTGGATAGCTTACAGTAGTGTTTATTTACTATGGTGATTTTTGTGAAATTTTAAAATTGAAAAAACAGGCGCACTAACATACAGAGTACTGCATTCACAATGTCAATAGTGTTTTCCAGTATTTCGATTTTGCTTGATTGTGAAACAAGTTCTTATGGCTTACATTATTGGCTTGTGAGACACCCGTGATTGAACCACAGGTTTATCAGAGAGAGAGAGAGAGAAAGAAATAGCAGTTTACATTACGAGGGTTGACTACAAAGCTGTATAAGTTATTGCAGTTTTGCAGTCAACCCTCGAAATTTACTTGTGTCCATTACAGTTAGGTGGACTAAAGGATTGAAGCATGTGTGATGTCTTGCCTAAAAAATGTGGCCTGACGTGTATTGAACCCGAGACTTCTGGGTTACATAACCACTACGTCAGTGTTGAGAATGCCACATAACCACTATGTCAGTGTTGAGAATGCCACATAACCACTATGTCAGTGTTGAGAATGCCACATAACCACTATGTCAGTGTTGAGAATGCCACATAACCACTATGCCAGTGTTGAGAATGCCACATAACCACTATGCCAGTGTTGAGAATGCCACATAACCACTATGTCAATGTTGAGAATGCCACATAGCCACTATGTCAATGTTGAGGTTGCCACATAACCACTATGCCAATGTTCTAATGCTTTTCTGAATTTTGTTTAACAAGAGGAATAAAAGCACGCTTATTTCAACAGCATTTGAGAGACTTTGTTTTAAGTGTCAGAATGGATATGATTTTCATTCAGTTCAATTACTAGTCAGTTACAGGTAATTTTTAAATTCTATTATCCATGATGTTTAAGAGTTTGTTATTGCTTGAACAAAGTTTTCATTATCTTAGAAAAGGAGTATTTGTTGATAGCAAACAGGTGCAAAATAAACATTTCTATTACCATCTCTCTTCTGTTTTGATATCTTTCATAATGTTTACCCTTAACAAGTACAGTAAGAAGACCTCAATACCAACTGTATCACATCCGTTTGTCATTCTTTAAACTAGCATTCAGCCCTTAAATTTTTTACTTTCTATGTGACTATCTGCCCACTTATTTCTTGCAAAATTCCCGCCCTTTGCAGCTGAAAATGTAAGATGACCGAGCCTTGTTAGAAAGATATGGGTGAAAATATTATTGAAATACATTATCATCTAGCCTGGTGTCGAGGCTAGTCATTCTTCAGAACACAAGTCATGTGTGTCTTCCATTCCATCAAAATGTAAGAGAACGTTAAATTCTTTCGTTGTCAAAATATTGTCAGCAAGTTTGTAAGCTGTTTAGATATTGAATGCCTAAGATAGATTAAGGTAGAATGCCCGGTGAGCTATTGATGGCCCTCTGCGGTCAGTGTTCAGCAATTCATGCTTCTTAAGCCATCAGGCAAAAGTGTATGATATATGGTGTGGACGATCTGAAGATGGTCTTACACCTATATTGTCAACAAAAATTGATCAGTGCAGAACTCAGGTCACAAAGTATACTTGTTTGAAATTTTTGGTAAGAATTTAATGTTATCTAGGTCACTGCTCATGGAATACTAGGATTATTGCCCTTGGTACCATCTCTTATATATTCTGTATCATGTGAAGCTTTAACAGTTTTGTTTTCTGAAATAGTTTGGAGAACTTTTAATAAAGATGTTGACATCTATGATAAAATGTGGACCAGTCTAGTTTCATTCAGATTGCATGTAGATAGCTAGAATTTTGGTCCTTCATACCTTTCTTTAGCTCGGGCTGAGGGACAAAGTGCTCCAGGTGAGATATTGTGATCGCCCTGTACAGGACGTGCATCGTAAACAATCGGCTTGTGCATGAGATAGAGGCTGCAGTTTATATGGAATTATTATGAAACTTGGTCGGAATGATTGTCGTAATTAAATCTTGGGAGTATTATACACAAGGGTCACATGTCAACAATTAGGTCATCAGAAAAACGTGAAAAGATTAGGCAATTTTTTGTACTCGGTATTCCAGAATACTAGTCAGACCATTTGTCTTGATGATGCCTTATTCATGTTCGAAACTTGGTCTCTTTGGATCTAAAACTGGATCGCTTTGTCAAGTGAAAGAAAAATCTTGTGAACACTAATTGGTCACTTTTTGCACACCTGTCAGAAACCGTAGGGCCAAGGGCTTAGATATTTGGTGTGTAGCATTGTGTAGTTATCCTCTACCGTTCAGATCATGCCCCTGATGTCAAAATTTGCCCAATTCCTTGTGTTGCTTTTTTTACACATATATACAGATACATGTATATATTATATATAAATAAAGGAAACTTAAAAATCTTGTCAGAAGCCGCAAGACATAAAGCTTAGATAATATTCTAATAAGCCTACTTATAAACAGATTTTAAGTTACCACTTGGTCAAAATATATGAAAAAGACATAGATATTTTTGACGTCCGCAAATAATCCACTTTGCGTCTGAAAAGAGGAGATGGGAATTTTAGTGGTGTCATCTTCTGAGGCGAAGAGGTCTGCACCATTTACAGAAAAAGAGTGCCAAACTGGCACAAAATACACCCGTCAGAGGTCAACTCTAAATTGTAACAAAATTACCAATTAAAGGGCAATAACTCCAGATTGAAAGGAACGATTTAGCTGGTTATTGAACTTGGCTGTGACACTAGGCCAATAAACATTTACAGCAAGTTTAATGAAGACTTGTTTAAGTTTAAGTTGGAGACCGGGCAAGTCAAAATTGTCCAATTTTACCAATTAAAGGGCAATAACTCCGGAGAGACGTGGGCGATTTGGCTGATTATATATAGAACTTGGCCGAGATATTTGGCCAGTTAACATTCACAGCAAGTTAAGCGAAGATTCGTTGGGAATTGTTTAACTTGGAGACTGGGCAAGGCAAAATTGTCCAATTTCACCAATTAAAGGGCAACGTAACTCCGGAGAGACTGGGGCGATTTGGCTGGTTATAGAACTCGGCCAAGATATTTGGCCAATAAACATTCACAACAAGTTAAGTGAAGATTGGTTAGGAATTGTTAAAGTTTGAGATCGTAAATTTGCTGAATTTTATCAAATAAAAGGCCGAGATAGTATACCAACAAACATGTTGACCAAGTTTGCTGAAGATCGAATAAAAACTGTTCAACTTAAAGAGCGGACACGAAGTGCCATAATCCGGAAGTGCCTGGGCGATTTTGCTGGTTATCGAACTCGACCGAAATATCATGCCTACAAACATTTTAACCAAGTTTCGTGAAGATAAGATGAAACCTCTTCGACTTAGCGAGCGGACACTGTTTGTGGGCGCCGCCCGTAGGTGTTTCCATAATACGTCCCGTCAATTGACGGGCGTATCAAAAGGTAACGGGTGGTCCATTTTTATGAGGAACAGATCAGTGGTCTAGTGCTAATGCGCTCAACTGGTTATCCAGGGATAGCAGGTTCGATACCTCGCTCCTCCACCAACGTAACTAATGGTCTTTCCGATGAGACCTAAAACCGAAGTCCGATGTATCGGTGCCGTACACCGGGCATGTTAACGAACCAGGGGGTGTCTCTGGAACGGGGCGCGTTTTGTATCCTGCACTACCCCTCGAAACATAAAATAACTTACCTCTTCTTTTGGCGTTGGGTCATATGGATAATCCGGTACCAACTATAAAACTCTAAAATACTACTATAGTTTCATGATTTCATTGTAGAATTATAGTTAGTATTCAAAAAATCGGGGAATGTAGTTCCCTGTAAGAGTGGCAGTAGTAGACATGTAGTGCACATTTGGTTCGTGTTATGCTTTTTGTAGGGGCTATGATATAGACACGTAAAACAGCATGCTGACTTTGTTTTATGTTGTCTATTAAATTAGTTATGCTAGTTTTGAACATCAGAATAGTGTCAACTACAAGTGGTCTGAAGTGGGGAGAAAAATCACTTTTCCGTCTGAAGTCAATATCCTTTCATTTAGTCCTACTTTATCAGCAAAATCAATGGTGGCGTCCATAGAATCAAAGTAAGGAATATATAGAAGAAGGTATAATGCAATAAGAGAGACTCATTTCAAGAGCAAATATCCAATGTACATAGCACGAAATCATGCTCAAGTAATATGAAGTCAATCAAAATGATATTGAAATACATAACAGGCACGTGCTATCACACATGTCCGGATACCGGATTTTAGCAACTACCTAAATGTTAGGATTATAGCCCTTTGAATAGCAGACGCCATTTGGCAACTAGCTTCCTTTTCCTGTTTCCGTTATTTTCCGTGAAGTTAAAGTTATTGTCACTTGTTTCGTATGAAAGCTTATAGGATTCGCCTTTGTACCCCGCGCCTATACGAAACAACCACATGGCGTTCCAGAACTGACTCAAGTCAGTATTTCGGACCACGGCAAGTTCGCACCATGCCAATTTGGCTCCGTTTCACTTTCAGTGACTGATTCACTGAAGGTAGGTGAATCAGATTTCAGAAAACTCAGTGTATTTTGCAAATGCTTAACTTTTTAATTTCATAATATTTGTATTGAAATTGATATAGTATCCTGGAGTCATCACTTCTCGAGCACTTAAATGATATAGTATTTAATTGTGGAGATCAAACTTTTACCTGCATTGCTCTGCATGGTCGTGTCAGAACTTCCAATTATAAGGACTTAGGCTGTCACATTTTTACCAGCATGTACACATACACTGCTATTGTAAAAATACAGTAGAAATGGCAATGGTATACTTCATCAGCTGAGTACCCATCTGTCACTTGGTTTGAAGCTGGGGCCCTTATCTTGGAACGCCCTTTAGCTGGCATGCAGATAGTGATTATCCCTTGCTACTTTGTCTATGCTGGCTGCCATCATGTTGCCAAGTACATTTGTATTATATTGAAATTTATTATAGTCCCTAGATCTACACAATACAAAAGAGACAAATCGCAATTTATGTAAAATGTAATGTAAATTGAACAATGTGCATGATACCAGTATACAGGATTGATTAGATACCTGTCTGTATGTAAGACCCCTACTGTATGTTAGTAGTTAGCTGTGTGTCTACAGTCTGGAAACTCTTAATCAGATAAAGATAGTCTAAGATTCTCTCTTATGAATTAGGCTCAGCAGGTTCCTCTAATTGATTATTTCCAGCTGTAGGTGTATTGATATGATATCGAGTTGTTTTTGTTTTGAATCTTGTGTAAAAATTACATGTGTCGAGAACTTACATTAAATGGAGTCAAAAGATTTAATAAATATTCTTACACTATCCGCAACTTTTACGTATATGCAAATGAAAAGTTATACATTATTTTATGATAAAATACATCAGGTTTTCCACTGGCAAAACGTGCGTTTAATGTCGCATGCGTCCAATCACATTCCGCGCTTGTAAGTTACAATGGCATGTTGCTATGCATTGAACATATTTAGGAGTGTTTTCCAAAGACAAATTTGTGTTAGAATAGAAATAATAAATGCATCCGTCCATTTTATCGTGGAATAAAATACAGTCAGTCGTTCGGATGCAAAAAAATAAATCACTCGATCATGCTACACATTCGTGATTTAATTACTACGCAACCAAATTCCTGACTGTATTTTATTAATCAATAAAATACAGGGACACATTTATTATTACTTAATTAAAAGAAAATTTTAGGTGTCAAGTCACAGATTCTACCAAGTATATAGTTCATGATCAGCTATTGAGTCTGTGAATTCATCTAGATAAGATCAATGAACAAATTTACATGACACTAGGTGTCACTCAAGTGACTTCAATACGAATCAAAATTGAACTTGACTTACCACAAATAAATGCACGTGGAAAAGGTTTGAATGGATTCTTTTGTTATAAAATACTCTGACATCAACAAAGGGGCTTGCTTATCACATCATTTGCGCCATGTTAATTTAAGCGTCAGTACTGCTGTGAAATGAAAGATGAACAATTCCGTTTTAGGCATTTTGCAAGGTAACAGTTAAAAGCACAAGTACAGTTGTTGAGGGGAGGGCATTTTTTCTCAAATTGAGGTTGGATAGAAATTATGAGGAAAGGAATTCAAAGATCCAGATGGAGGAAACTTTTGTAAAATGTTGTTGTTTTTTTGGACCCCTATAATTATTATATCAAATGCCCCCTGTATCTCATAGTTTAGAAAAAATGTAGCAGTTTTTATTTTTTTTAGAATAATCAATACATTTGGTAGCCTGTATCAGTCTTGTTGAAAAGCAGGTTTGGCAAAGTATTTGCCAGGGCAGTAATTAACATTTTGATGAATTAGGTACTAAATTTAGTCAAAGGTAAACAACATATTAGTAGTCATGTCAGAGTTTTTATTGGGATAAAAGTTTATCCACCTTTTAGCCTTTTTAAGCTTAACCTTGTGTAGGCCTGTTAATATAAAGCTAATCTAATAATAATGTATTATTATAATAATATTGATAACAATGCAGTATTTTGTAGATATACAAATTTACCTCTTTACAGTATATTAGTAGTAAAAAAAGTACTGTAGTGTACTGTAAAAGCTGTCTAAAACAGTCCGTAGTTTTAGTGGGATTTGTCAAAAGTAACTAATTGAAGTAGGAGGCTGTTTCGTACAAGTGTATTTCATGGAACACCTAGAAAAAAGTATGTTTCCTAAAATCCAACTGACCCTCCTTTTTTTACCCCCGAACAAATTTTTTTATGACCCTGACAAAAATTTGCAGGAAGAAATTATTACAACTATTATACAAGTTCACTTAATAACAGTTTGAACTTCCCTACCTACCGGCCTATCTTTTTTTTCAGGATGTTACAGGAAATAGATATATTTTTGTTTAGGCCTAAAAGTGACCAATTGGGGTACATCATTGTTGACTGCTTAATAATGCAAGCGCTTGCATATTTGAAGTAACCATCCACGCAGGCTCAGCTGTATCTTGACCAGCCTCAAGCAAAAGCCCCTATTAAAAAGTCAGTACTATCTTTAAGATAAGACGCCTGTATGATGCAGCCACTTGGTTTAAGGGATCACTTGACGGACTGTTTAGAGCAGGTTTCACGGTCTACTAAAATTACGTACTGCAGAGATGCATTAAGACATTGACAAATAAATTTCTGAGAGAAAGTACAGTGTGATTTGCTTCCAAACTCAAACTTGCCTTAATGTTGTCATGAATTATCTTACTAATGTTCATACATGTAAATTTGTTCTATATTTTCGTCTGGTTATTGTTTCCAGTTTTGCCTCAGTTGGGGTAAGTTCATGTCAAATTTGATATATCTTCCACTGTATTATGCAGAATTACCATTTTATAAATCTTAATCAACTTAAAGTGATAATACCCTTCAATTATGGTAATCGCAATTTAATGTAATACATTCACCAATAGCTTAGTATCATTAAAAAAACAAGCTTTGCGAAAGTTATAGCTGACTTACATAATTATATTATATACAGCAGTTTTATTCCTATTGAACATACAGAGTACTTGAAAAGTGACAAAATGTTCTTTGACCCGCTGGGGCATGAAATGAATTTTCATCAATTTGATATGATAAAATTGTGTTGCATGTACTAATGAAAGAAATGGTTGAGCATAACTTATTTTCTTTAAATTTTCTAAACATTTTTCATGTTTTAAGAACTTTTCTTGACCATACTTTTTCTGGTCATCTTGAGCAGTATTTTAGCTTTAAATTAAGAAGAAATTTATTTAAAAGTTGAATCAAGCAGCACTAGAAATGTCTATAAAATCACTTAAATCTTGATTCATTATAAAAGTGTTGTAAATTGTCACATTGAAATGTTACCACAGATAAAAACTCCATTATCTGTTCTGTTTGTAAAGAAGCCATTAGTAACTAGAAAGTTTAAGAAATAATGGTGACACAGTTTCCATAGTTGAGTGGTTAGAGACTTGAAATCATTATGAGCTCTCCTTGAGACCATAAGACCTGTTTTGGAATGTCAGCCAAACTGGCTAAAAAATTTGTACTCTAGGTATATTTATACCCAGTCATAATGCAATGTATGCTATATTATGTCTGAACCAGATTTAAAGAAGTATTTTAAGGTACAGAAAAAGAAATATTATTTGGAACTAAAATGAAAAGCTTTCTTTAAAATAGTCAAGATTAAGTACCATTTAAGCCAGTTAATTCAATTAAGCGATTTCTTTAATGTGTTTATGCCAAAATTTAAAAGCGACAAAATAGAACTTAAATCTCAAAAGCTTCAAATTTGTCTAAAAAAATTTTGCTTATTCATCCTATCATAAATTTTCTATTATTATCAGACTACCACTTGTTTGATATTTTGAATTGAATACATAAATTCTTTTATCTTATCTACCCCATGACTTCAATTTCACTACCTAATGAATTCCAATGGTAAAGTGTGCTGCCAATTTTGATAAGGGTAAAATCTACCCTGTGATCGAATACAAGTTGACAAATATTGGTTAATAAAGGTGTATTTTCCCTTTTTCAAGTCACGACAGGTAGTTTTGAAGTATCGATACACCATATAACGGTGAAGGAGTTCTTTATAAGCAGGGCGCTAAAACCTATTGAATTTTTGAATGAGATCATATCAGCATGTACTGCATAATTTAGCGAATTGTTAAATCCTAAACTGTCGTGTTTTGTATTTCAGAATGTTTTGAAAACGGAATTCCGCTGGTATTGTTTTAAAATTATTGACCGAAAAACACCAAGTTTTTATGTTGGATATCATTCTGACACACAGGTAAAAGTTTTTATTAGCTGATGTCGTTCAAAACCGTTTTAAAAGCAGCTTTTGTACTTAAACTTGCTGTTAACTTGGGATTTAAATGTTCAGATATTTACGACGGTTATTGTCGCATAGCTGGCAAGTGCCTGACATAACGGTTAGTAGTTAGAAGTTAAGCCATCAGTAAATTGGCACTTGTCTAGGGACTGTCATACTTTTGAAATTGTCGGTTAACTTTTTATAGTCTTTGCACTGCTGTACTTACTGGACAAGATTTTGGATTACGGTTAGGAATAATCGCTGATTGATTGACAGTAATGACAGGTTAAAGGATTATTTTTTTCTTTTCTAAGTTATGTAAATAATCATTTAAGAAAAAACACACATCAGTGCATAAGCACTGTTGAAGTCCATGGGTTGTTATCCTGTTTTCAAGCAGTCTATTGTTGTGTACCTGTATTAGAGTTTGAAGTTTGATGAAAGTTGTGCCCTATTAATTTATTGTACTGCAGTTTCCTTTTATAAAGATAGCTCTTTTGCAAATCACTAACCTCTCACTGATTGAGGGTCTTGGGTTCAAGCCAAGAAAAGTTGAGAAAGTTGGCAGTGTTATATGCTTAAACAATGGTTACCGGGAGGCCAATATATTGTTGCAAGCCTGTACATAACTGAAATCATGTATACGAGTATACTTTTGAAAAACGGTGTTATATCTCGTATATATATAATTATGTAGAAAAACTTGAA
Organism: Saxidomus purpurata; assembly: GCA_022818135.1. Taxonomy (NCBI): domain Eukaryota; kingdom Metazoa; phylum Mollusca; class Bivalvia; order Venerida; family Veneridae; genus Saxidomus; species Saxidomus purpurata. The sequence goes on along the minus strand of JAFMSR010000004.1, from coordinate 24,306,573 downwards.
CAATGATGGTGGTTTGTGAAAGAATCTGGCCCTTTGGTACTATAGATGACCTGGGGAAGTCAATTAAGTATCCATGGGTGTCTCCTTCACACATTCATCCTTAGGGAGACTTTACATGTAGGACAAAGTCTGGACAATGATACAGGTGATGACCAAAAATATTGCATCGCCAGTTTAAAATTTGCCACTGAAATGCAAGGGTTGATAAAAAAGAGAAGTTTAGAAGCATAAAGCCTGACAGGCTGATTTCCACTACTGTTTTAGATACACCCTAGCACCCCACAGTTATCTTTCACTTATTTCATTGTGTGGATACATTTAAAGGTGTTTTAATGTAAATGTAGACCGCAGTGTTTCTTATGTTTGCACTGTATTATAATGTCCAAATATGACAAACAAATGAGGCAAACAAATGAATTTACCTGCATTTAGAGGAATAATGAAAAGATTTAAATAAAATAATGAAAGAGGACACTTGAAAACAAATACGAGTATTGAAATGACTGCATTGTTAAAATATTTACGGTAGTCATTTTATATTGATTAAATAAATTACATTAAATTTGACAGAGTTCAGTGCAGTTCTAGTTTATGTATGTCTGTATTTCAGATTTTTATAGTTTGTAGCGGATAATCCATATGACCAACACCTTCAGAAGAGGTTAGATAAATTAGGTTTCTAGGGGATAGTGCAAGAACAAGTCCCATTCCAGTGACACCCCTGTGGTTCTTTAACATGCCTAGTGTGCAGCACTGATACATCAGACCTTGGTTTTAGGTCTCATCCAAAAGACAATTAGTTATGTAAGTGGAGGAGGGGGGATCAAACCTACTATCCCTGGATTACCAGTCCATGGCGTTAACCATTAGACCACTTGTCCACTCCTCAGTTCTAGTGTATAATCTGCTAGTTTATTTATATGAATGTTTGAGTATTTCAATACCTAGTCTGGATCTGCCTCCATGGCCAAGTGGTCCATTTCCTGAAGCTCAAACTTATTTAGGATCACATGGATTCAGGCCCATACCTACCTGACCTTTTTTTTGTTAGAAAGTAGAGAATGGGAGTCTAGGAGCTGGTCTGTCATAGGTATACGTGAACTGCCCACTTGTAGAGTTTATAACTGTAATACTGTTGAAACAGGCAAAAAACCTCTAGATAAAAATATAATTGAATTTAATTAAAGGTAATCGTTAATATATTTTCACCAATACCTTGATGTAATCTCATTGTCAGACTAAGTATGGTATAATTATAGCCATCCCTGGCATGTAACAATAATTTCCAGGTATTTCGCATTGATTTTTGTCAAGATCCTGAAAATACTAATCAGTTTCCATGGCAATATCTTATGACACTTCCTTAATGAATAGAGGTTTATGGATTTGCTGATTTATGATTAATTGTTTTGGCTGTTTGGCTTTGTAGCTATTTTAGAGTATTGCTTAAAGCCTTAAACTGAAAAGAAAAACCCAGTGTAGCATAAAAGCAGTGCATTATTTGCTTTTGGGGACATCTACAAGCAGGGGATTTGATGATTAAGGATAAATTTGTAGTCTTCTCCTGGCTGTAAAAACGTTTTGCCCTGTTGCTGTGATGATTTGGTTCCCAAAATTTTAAATCTGACAAGATACAATAATTATTTCAAGGGAAAAACAAAAACATTTCAGTACACACATGTCAATTTCTATCAGTAATGCTTTACAAACTTAATTTTACTTATCTTTGTGTAGTATCTTATAAAAGTACCATATACCCCTGTTTAACCCCCCCTCTCCCCCCTCCCCCTCAAATTGTTAGACCCAGGGGACTTTTACTCCAGACCCAAAATGCAAACTAAGAGATGTTCAATCAAAGTGAGTGTTGTGTCTTCTATTTTTCATGGGATTAGTCAATATTGATACAGATTTCTGTGGTCATATCCTGCCAGACCTCAGACCTTATAAGTATATTTTTTCTTTTAAAAAGGGGGGGGGGGGGTGGTTTATACGGGGGTATACAGTATATAGGTATATGTTTGAGTTTAGACTTAATAATCAGATTTTTTTAACAAGAGATTAAAGAAAATGGGGTAGAAAAAATATTGACCAGATTTAATTTGTTAATATGTGAAGTTGTAATGTTCTATAACTAAATTTGTTTACAATTAATCAATTGCTGCTCTCTACAGGGGATATTTCTATTCCAGCTAGATAATTCCATGTTTACATAAGCCAATTTGAGTATGTAGTAAGTACGTAATGTGTTTAGAAAGTAAACTATGGAAGTTTCTTTTCGGCTTAAAATGATCATTATACTGTCTAAAATCATGGTAGATATTTATATAATCGGAAAAGATTTTAGATTTATAGGTTTATTTTGTCTTTATTATTTGGAGAGTATGGAGGGCTGTTGCAGCCGCCCTTGTCTCTATTCCACGTAACAATTAGCTTTTTTGAACTTTTCAGCTTTTGTTAGCTTATTCAAAGATTCTTTGGCTGGAAGATGGGAATAAGAGCACAAAATACTGTTTTAAAAATTCCTGAGCTTCTTGATATTAATTAGAATCAGCAATCCCTGGGATATTTCCAGTATAGCTCTTAGCCTGCTGACATCAAGTTATTCTGCGTTCTGCGACCAGTGCAGATCATGATCAGCTTGTACATCCATGCAGTCTAATCATGATCTCCACAGCTAGCTATTTGAGTCAGTGAGTTTTTGTTGACCACCCCTTTGAACAACTAATAGTACAGTCCAGATTGAAAGATGGACCAGTCTATTTTGGAAATTTAGTGAGCCATGTAAGAGTTAGTGATGTGGCTATCATGCTTGTAGCTCATTGGCTAGACTGGCATTCAGTTCTTACATTTACTTTTTCTTACTCAATTAACTCCCTTTGCTATGATCAAGCACTGTTAGAATAAAAAGCTGAAAGTATTTTGCTCGGAGTTTAATAAAATAGATTATCATCTAGCGTGGTGGCGAGGCTACTCATTGACCACTGATACAATTATCAAGATTATACCTGACTTCATATATATTATAGTCTTCAGGGTTATCAAGCAGTCAAAGTTTTGAAGGCTGGTTACTGTATCTCAGTAATCATGTATGGGATTGATTTTAAAACTTCAGTAAAAGTTTCAAGTTTATGAGAAATCGACAAAGTAGACATTCCTTGTTTGCATTTTCAGAAAGGTCTGCCAGAAATACTCGGCTCTACGTCTTTTTATTGACAGATTTATGTAACTTTAGTTTCACAAGTCCAATAAACTTCTCTATTGCAATTGATTACCTTTACTTAATTGATTTGATTGATTTATCACAGTAAAAAAAAAGGAAAAAAGTAATGCCATTCTCAGTGAATTTTTTAATGTCCTGTAAACTTGGCAAACTTGGTTAAATGTAAATAGAATTGTTATATGTACTGCAGATTAGATTAACCGTTTTAGAATTATTTTGAATTATTAAACTATTTGTACTCACATGGTGTTAATTGTTTTATAATCCTCGTTGATATCTTTGACGTTAACGGTATAAAGAGTCACACTAAATGTGCTATGCCTGATTTAATTTGATCTGATAATTACTTGGATTAAATCAAGAGGGTCGACCAAGAAGTTGGTGAACTAACATGCAATTTTTCTATATTCTCTTTTTGCAGGATGAGGTACTGAAGAACTTTAAAAAAATGAAAAGAAGAAAATATTAGACCACTTGCATTGTGAAAGATGGAATATGGAAATGTTGAAAATGGATTTCGGTTAGAGGATAATATTCAAAGGTTTAGAGGTTAGTGTCTAAGGGTGGAAGTCATTATCAGTTTTGATGGTTGGAAAGAATACAAAATAAAGATTAAGAAATGGCAGATTCCATGGATGAAGTCATTAGAGTCTCTAAGCTTTTAGGCTTTGATTATTCAAGATTTGAAAACACCAAATTAGCAGCAGAGAAAAGAAAGACTGTAGGTGAAACAAATAAAATGAGAGGCAAGAAAATTTTGGTCAGCCCAGTGAGAGCCAGTAGATCTGTAGGTGAAAATTTGAAATGTAAATCCAGTGAAAAATCAAGATCTAACACCCCAGATATAGAAAGAAAGAACAGTAGAAGCAGACCGGCATTTGAAAAAGGAAATATAAAAACAGGTTCCTCAGAAAGGCTGTATAATAGTGGCAGAAAGTCTGTTGATCCAGAGAAGTTACATATAGCTCAGTTAAGAAAAACTAAAAGTGAATCTAAGAGTAAGACACATGCTTTTGAAGAAAGTGATCAGAATAAAAATGATATGAATGGACTGTCAAAGGAGAAGGTATTGAAGTCCGCAATCAAAGAAAAGCCATTGAGAGAAATACGGAGAAAGCTTGATTTTGAGAATGATGAAGTTGGAGATGAAGTTGCACCACTCCAAGATGGTTTAGATTTCACAGATAAGCTAGCTGCCCTAAGGTCATTGATACACAGGGACAAGGAGATTAGGGATATATCAGATAGAAGAGCTTACTACGGAGAATACAAGTCAAGTCAGAGAAAAGTCATCATTTCAAGAAGTGATTCACTAAAAGAAAATCAGGAGGTCGGTGAAAGACCTGATTTAGAAAAAGATAAGATTAGAGACAGCTTGAAGGCCAGGAAACTTGCTAGTGATAGACAAAGAAAAGTACAAAGTGCTGATTTATTTAGAAATAAAGCAGTTAAAAGTACAATATCTGCCACAGAATTGCTTGTGCTTAAAGAGAGGCTAGAGGCAAAGAATGAAAGAAGTAGTGAGAAGAAAGATAAAAATATTGATGATAGAAAGGTTTTAAAGGATAATGTGATAGCTAAGTGTTCAACAGATAGTGACTCCTTAATACATGCAACAAATAGCAGAAAAATCCTTGTACCCAGTTTAAGAAAACCTTTGAAGAAAGAAAAATCTGAACTAATGGAGGAGGAGGAGGAGGGTAGTAGGCCAAGTTCTCGCCTTGAATCAAAAGAAACTCAAACAAACCAACTGAATCAGTCAATTAGAAGTGTTCAAAGCAATGTACCATGTTATGAACCAGTTGGTAGACCAATGAGTGCACCAGTCCTTAATTGTGGTATCTCGGTAGGTAAAAGGAGAGTTATTCATAGAAGCAGGGATGCAGGTTTGGAGGGAATAGAAGCTGGTATAAATGTTGATAATTTAGATATGAAATCTCCCAGTAGGGAAGATAGGCAAACAAACTACGGGGATTTTGTTGGTACAAGTTTGACTCCAGAAAAATGTAAAAGTAGGAGCCACATTAATGATAGGAATAAAGTGTTAAATAAAAACACAGAAACCTCAAGTGCACTTAAAAGAAATACAGAGCAAGAAAGGCAAAGGCGTGATCCTGGTAACAACAGACCCAGTTCAAGGGGCAGTCATAGAGGAGAAGATATTTTAGATATGTACAATAGCTCAGGGAGGAAACACAGAGATTCTGAAAATCAATCAAAAAGTAATAATTATGCAACTCTTGTCGACAAACTCAGTGAACGTAAACATGAAAAAACAGATGTTAAAAGTACAAGTAAAAGTGAAAGGAAAGTTAAAGACTGGATTAAAAGTCAAGAAAGGATAAGGGCAGAGAAATTGCCTGATGGAATGGTGATGGAGGAACTTAATGTAAGCATCAGATTGCCTGCTTACTCGCCAGTAAACACGCAGCCAAGTCCTTCGAACAGTTGTTACAAATCACCAGTTAAACTTGATAAAGCAAGGAATGAGAAATATAGTTCATTAAACTCAAATGCTGCCTATGGAATAATTCAACCACACAAAGGAGTTAATTTAGATGGTGTTTCAAGTAGAAAAGCTATTTTTGATAGATTAGAGCATATAACGATGGCGGTGGTGACCCAGCAGCATCAGCTTGAATTGGAGATACCTGTAAAGGACATACAAGTCACACAAGGAGCCAGGATGGACCGGGCTTCTTATGGTCTAGATGGTAAAGGAAGCAGAGATACTCCAGGAAAACCTGCAGAAAACTGGGATTCGGCTAGTACAGAGTAAGTAAAGATTTACAGAAATATCGGAATGATTGAAATAACATAGACTAGAATTTTTCTATAATTCGATAACAAAACTGTTCAGACAGAAAAGTAAACTAACTTTATTTAAATATTTAACTGCTTTTCTGGTTAGGTTTTGTACAAAGTCTAGTTACATTATGATTATAACATAATTATAAATGGAACAAGTTCTGACATTACATGTAAATTAAATCAGAAATTTGCGACTAAATTCTGAATATTTTTAAAATTCAATACTTTGTTATTCGATAATTTATCCCTACTTGTACAATAGGGTGACAACAAATGCAAAACGAACTAGGTAAACCGTAGTACACGCTAGGTGAAGGCTTGTTTGTTGTTTTCTAGAACTTACTGACTCTTGTCAGACTTGTATCATTCTGGTATGACATATTGCAGGTATGAGACACCCCACCCACTATACAGTACCTACCTACCTTCAGTTCTACAGGCCCCAGTTGTTGTCATAGATTTAGCGGTGTTAGAAAACAAGGCCACAAATTCTCTTTGTGAACTTACTTCAGTTACATACAAAGTTGTACAGGCTTTAATTTTAACAAGAACTGACTTGAGTGTAGAGCAACTTTTCATTACTCTAGAAGTTAGAAACATTTATTGGTAAAATACTAGTAACATGTTATCGCATTGGTTGAACATTCTGAGCAGTCATAAAACAGATCCAATGAAATATTTTGTTAGAAATTCAGAGGTTTGAATTTTGCTGGTCAATACTCTCAGTTGATGATACAGGAAAGTGAATTGAGCAAATGTGGCCATTAGGTCTAAGTGGTGTAAATGTGGGAGTCAAAGGTCAGGGGCCTGGATCTCGTTAGTGGCAGAATTACTGAGATAGCAGAAATTCACAACAAAGTCTATAAGCATTGTTAATGGAAGTTTTAATGACTTGAAACTATAAGTGTTATAATAAATAAGAAAATTTAATCTAAATCCAAGGTTGTTTTAGTTCAGTCTGTGCAAGGGTCAAGCAGTACCTGTGAGAATTTGTCTTAAGTTGCTGTATTCAACAGTATTCTTTCCCCTGCATGTTTATTTCTCCCATAAGAAGAAAGTTAGTATCGCTGAGATAATGTAGTTCAGGAAATCTTCGATCAACTGATGTAACTAAAATACTGAACACACATTTATATTTGTGTGTTGTTTATTTCAGGATTCTGTAAGTTTTGATTTAGCAGTACCCCAGTATTTTGTGAGCAAGCCTTTCAGAGCTATATATAAAAGATACCTAAGAAAGATTGATGAGCCTCAGGGGCTGGCAGTTCTTTCACGAAAATTATAAAAAATAAAAACCTCACAAAAATAAACAGTCTTTACAGTACTGCTGCAAAAAGTCACAAACAACAGAGTTTGATATAATTATATTCAATTTGCAATATTGCAGTACATTTTTTTCATAGATTGACTTATTTAATCTCGTGGGGGGGGGGGGGGATTTAGAAGTCATAATCATCCAGATCTATTCAGTATTTGTATAAGATCTAGATTTTAGTTTCACCTTTTAAACCATTATTTAATATTGATATTGGTAATTTATCATTCAATTTATTTGTTCAATTTACAGTTTAGATATTCACAGCAATTTCACTCCTCTGTGCTCTGCCTTATTTATATACATTGTGCCTATTAAGTTGTATTATTCAATTTTCTTTAAAAATTCAAGAAATTTCTGAATTATCTGAAGTCATAGGGCAGTTCATTGTAAAAAATGTCAGGACAAAGGGCAGTTAATTGTAAAAAATGTCAGGACATTTTTCATTTAGACTAAATTACTGTAAACATGTACATTTTCCTTTTATTAAATGGTATTTTATATGATAGAATAGTTTATGCAAAACATTTTGTTAGTTATGAATAGCATAGAATATCGATTCTGTCCTCTTTCGTATTTCATTATGATGGCTATTGTATATACATCCGTCAAATCTAAG